>CM024755.1:122040680-122423336 GCA_014218235.1 Colocasia esculenta | reverse complement strand
TAAACGGCCATGGATGTGGATGTCTACTTCTATGATTTTTTGTGCGCAGCAAACCCCGAATTCTGGGTTGGGCTTGCTCACCGATTGGGGAGATGTCGCCAATAGCTCTCACCTCTCCCATCATGCCCTGCGTGAGATCCCAAGCCCCACCTTATGAAAACATTACCCCTTGCAACCTGAAGAGCTCTCTTAGATCTTTGCAAAGAGAGAAAACCCTAGCTGAGAGAACAGAGAAAACCTGAACTTTGAGAGCTCAAATCCGGCGATTTGAGGCTTCTTCCGGCAAGATATTTCAACTTGGAGGAAGATTGGACATAGGGGAAGGCTTCCCCAATGCTGGACTGAAGGCTACTTCATCCTAGAACCCGAGGAAGGAGTTTGTGGAGGCTTCTTCGCACTACCCGAGGAGAGCTTCAACAACCATTTTGATCCCTTTGGAGGTTTTTCTAAAGGCAAGTAACCTATCCGTGGTGCATGTACATGTCTAGTAGGTCTTAGGTATTTTATGGGATTTTATTTGTGTCATGGAACCCCAAATTTCCCCATCTTTGGAGTTCAGTCTGTGTTTCTACACAGACAATAACTTAATGGCAAGATCCCTTGCCTTTAAAATCTCCAATTGGCGGCAGACGATGCTGCCGTTAACCTCTGTGAACGGCCAGCCTTTGTCGTTTAGTTCTTTAGGACAGAACAGGGACTGTTCTTCCTTATATATGATTATTTTTCGGATTTCTTCGTATGAGGATATATTGTAAATGTTATATGCTATGTAATATAGATAATGGAATGCATTGTGAGATTTCTGTGAATTTTTGTAATTAGTATAAATTGTTAGGTTTATGTGAAATGCATGTTAGATAAAGATCTTGGATAGGATAGCTTACTGTTCACCTGATTCGTGAAGAATTTGAATGCCATAATTTTTCCAGATCATGCATATGTATGTCAGTCTCTGTCCCGAAATTTTGGGAATTTTGACATGATCATGTGATTTATTACAATTTCTGTACTGAAATAGAAAACCATGTGTAGGTTCTTGTAAAACTCACAGTAAATTGTATAATGTGAAATAAATTCGGGGAAAACTTCTGTGGTAAAATGAATATAGATGCAGTTAGTGTACTATTAAAACAGACCTTCCTATTATGCTTCCATGATAACAGATTATGAATGCTATGTGGTTGAATGTTTTATTTTCTGTAAATTTAATATAGTTCAAAAAATATGAAAATTTGCATGTATGGTGTGAAACCTGCAAATAGCCTCGGGTTAAAATCTCATATGATTGGGCAACAGCAGAGTACATTGTGAAATTTCCATGTGGAAATGAGCTATTAATGCGCTTTAACATGATTATGGTAGTAGTGTTTTTCAGCATGATTAGAGTATGTTGCTGAGTGTTTAAATTTTGTCAACAGTAGTATCAAGTTAGGGGAAAAATAGATCCAAATGTAAACCATATGAAATTGTGTGTAAAAATCAGAATGTAAAATGTGTCGTGTGTGACATTGCTTCCATAGAGGGCTGTGGAACTATACTGTGGAAAAGTCCCCACGGAAGGTTCAATGTTTAAGATCCTAAGGCATTAGGATGAAATCCTGGAGGTGGACGAGTACACTGGTTAGGGTGGAGATTACTTCTCCCGGTCTGCGCAGTACCAAGAGCCGTCACTATGTTGCCTAGGTGGCGTCTATGTGTTATGTGATGTGAATGTGTCCTTCTAGTGGTGGTTTGGACTTTTTGTCATGACATTTAAATGTGAAAATGTGAATATGTATAGTGCAAATTGTGTAGTGTGAACATGTGAATGTGAATGTGTAAATGTAACAATGCGAACGTGTAAATGTGTAAACATGTGAATCCAATGTGTTAAAATGCAAACTATTGATTTTGTTATGAAAATGTTAGATTCATGTCAAAACAACAACCTTCATGTGTTTTATAATACTGTTTTATATGTGCAAAAGTGTGTAGAATCCATGTTAGGGGTATTTCCTTCTTATGTGTGAAAATCACATGCTAATTTGCTATCATGTTGTAGTTAAATGTAGTGTAGTTCTCATGTGAATGAATGAGTAGAAAGCATGCGGTAGGTATTTCATTTTGGATTGACATAAACCATGTATCATGCATAGTGAAATTAGTAAAATATCATGATAGGTATTTTCTATTATTGTACAACCATGCAACATGTTTTGATTAATAAAATTGAATGGCCTACTTGTGATGTATGCATGTATGATGTGTATGGAGTTTACTTGCTGAGTCTTTTAGACTCTTCTTGCTTTGGCGTACAGGTTTAGCAGGTGACCCTACTTCCTTGGAGGAGACCGTTGAGAGCGACTCCGAGCGAGGAGAATAGAGTGTTGTGGAGTCACCGTTGTTGTACCTTACTTTCATAGTATGTAATTGAGACATATGAAATTGAAGCTTATGTAATTGTGGACGAACAATGTATTCAAATTTTGTATTTCATTGTGTGGATTTAATTCCTTAAATTGCTATATGGATCATGTATGTTTAATGTGAATGATGAAATGAAAAGGCAGTAGTTCTTTTACTTCCGCTACTCTGTATTCATATTTGTGTACATCTCAATCATGTGTGTTAGTGCTTGGGTAAATGTCCCACTATGACGAGACTCACTATACCGATGTGGATTGGTATAATCGTACCAATAAGGAGAGTCGTCGCAGAGATTGGTATCAGAGCAACTGGTTGAGATTGTACATAAATATACATAAGTCATCATCTCCATTACATGCTAAGTCCTTATAGAGTTGTACACATGTGTAGAAATGATTAATAATCAATGAAAGATAGATAAGAAGTGGTTAGGGACTAAATAACGGAGTCTCTAATAGTGATTAAATTACTGCAGCATATGGCTTCACGTGGTAGACGTGGTGGTATACCTACTCACGATGGCGAGCAGAGGAGAGATGAGCCTAGGCATGAGGAGCAGACTGAGCAGCAGGCCCCGACACCTCAGGGTCCTGTACTTCCCCCCACCGCCGCTAGTGGATTATGTAGTGTTCATGCAGGGTCTAGTGCAGGCCATGCAGACGCAGGCCCACACCCAGGCTGCACTCCAGGCTCAGATGGAGGCTCAGGTTGGAATAATAAAATAAGAGTAGTTTGTTTTATTTAATTGCATGATATTGTGTTGAATATGCATTGTTGTTGCTTGTTGTAGGAGGCTCAGGTTCCAGTTCCCAAGCTCAGGACCATGGTGGACCCTCCATCATGGAAAGATTCAAGAGGATGTTGCCACCCACTTTTAAGGGGGAGAGCGACCCATTACTAGCTGAGAGCTGGATGAGGGAGATCGAGAAGATCTTCCGAGCTGTTAGGTGTGCGGACGAGGACAAGGTCACTTTAGCCACCTATATGCTACAGGTATGTGTTATTTTATATGCTTGCTTATCCTGTTAAACTAGAGCTGTTAGTTGGTGCTTGTGAAGGCTATGTTGCAGGAGAGAGCTGATGTGTGGTGGGCTTCCTTACTGCGTGCCCGATTCGAGGACGGTGCTATTGACGTTGCTTGGGACGAGTTCGTGAGGCTCTTTGGGCCAAGTTCGTCCCCGAACATATCCAGGACAGGATGGAGCAGGAGTTCCTTTCCTTGACTCAGGGCTCCAAGACTGTACTCGAGTACAAGGCCAAGTTTTCTGAGTTATCTATGTATGCACCTCACATAGTAGCTGATGACGCAAGAAGGCATAGAAGTTTGTGATGGGCCTTAAGCCATCACTATGGATGAGGCTAGTGGCGTTCGATCATCGTACCTTGGACGAGGCCCTTAGCGCTGCTTGTAGCAGGAGGGTGAAATGGAGCAGTACCTCGAGGAGAAGAAAGCTTTGCAGAAGAGACCTGTGGCCCCTTTCAACGGTAGGATAAGAAAAAGGCAGCGCACCAGACACCGCAGCGCCAGTGGCAGCCAGCAGTACTCAGGTACCTTCTCAACGTTCCCCTGGTGTGAAGAAGGAGTGTCCCCATTGCGGGAAGACCACGGTGGTATGGAGTGTTGGATGGTAGCGGGAAAATGCTTGAAGTGCGGGAGCAGTGCCACAACATCAAGGATTGTCCGAGGCTTCAGCAGGGAGTCCAGGCGGAGCGCCAACCCCAGCAGCGGTAGCAGCAGCAGCTCCAGCTACACGAAGACCAGGAAGGCCTCGAGCCCAAGCTCGAGTGTTTGCCCTAGCACGAGAGGACACCGAGCAGGCGGAGCATGTCACCGAAGGTACGGTTTTACTTCTAGGTGTGCACGCTCGGTTTTGTTCGATACGGGTGCCACTCACCGTTCATCTCCGAGCGTTTGCTAGGCAGTTAGCTATAGAGTCAGGCGTAGAGTCTGAGGATTTAGAAGTCTCGTTGTCTGTACACACACCCGCGGGTACGGTATCGACGGGAAGTGTATTCTGTCGTTACCTGTGTGCTTGAGGATAGAGTTCTAGAAGGGTGTTTCTTCTTGCTAAAGATGAAGGACTATGATGCTATTCTTGGTCTGGATTGGCTAGAGGAGCACTAGCGTTAGTAGATTGTCGTCGGAAGAGGATTGTTTTCCGCATTCCTGGTGAGGACGAGTTCTCTCATCCCTTGCCAAGAAACTGGGGGAAAGTTGGTCATCTCTGCCATGAAGGCGATGCCATGGTAAACAAGGGTTGTGACGCTTTTCTTGCCAGCGTAGTGTTAGTACCAGAGGCTGGTGAGTCACCTACTCTTGCAGAGATCGAGGTAGTGCAGGATTTTCCAGACGTCTTTTCCGATGATTTGTCTGGATTGCCACCGGATAGAGAGATAGAGTTCACCATAGAGTTGCTTCCGGGCACCTCTCCTATCTCGAAGGCTCCATATCGGATGGCACCTGCGGAGTTAGCTGAGTTAAGGAGGCAGTTTCAAGAATTGCTAGATATGGGATTTATTCGCCCTAGTGTTTCCCCTTGGGGCGCACCTGTCTTATTCGTAAAGAAGAAGGATGGATCACTTAGGTTATGCATCGATTATAGGAAGCTAAACCAAGTGACAGTGAAGAACAGGTATCCCTTACCTCGTATTGATGATTTGTTTTACAAGCTGCAAAATGCATCATCTTTTCTAAGATCGATTTGCGATCTGGTTATCATCAGTTGAGGATTAGGAGTGAGGATGTGTCCAAGATGGCATTTAGAACCCGTTATGGACATTATGAGTTTTTGGTCCTTCCTTTCGGATTGACCAACGCCCCTGCACGTTCATGGATCTCATGAACAGGGTATTTAGGCCGTACTTAGATAGCTTTGTTGTGGTATTTATCGATGATGTGTTGGTCTACTCTTCGGATGAGGCCACACACCGTCAGTATTTGAGGGTAGTGTTAGAGGTTCTGTGAGCACAAGCTGTATGCAAAATTCAGCAAGTGCGATTTTGGTTGCGCGAGGTTCATTTTCTTGGGCATGTTATCTCCGGTGCTGGTGTAGCAGTTGATCCAGCAAAGGTCCAGGCAGTTATGGATTGGGAGACCCCCAAGACCCCTTCGGAGATTCGTAGTTTTCTTGGTTTGGCTGGTTACTATCGGCGATTCATTGAGGATTTTCATCCATCGGCGCCCCATTGACTCAGCTACCAGAAAAGGGGTGAAGTTTGTGTGGTCCGAGACATGTGAGAGTAGCTTTCAATTATTGAAGGCTAAACTTACTTCCGCTCGGTATTGGTATTACCTAGTGGTGCTGAAGGTTTTGCCATTTATACGGATGCATCTCGGATTGGCTTAGGCTGTGTGCTAATGCAGCAAGGAAGGGTAGTGGCGTATGCTTCTCGCCAATTGAAGGAGCATGAGCGTAACTATCCGACTCATGATTTGGAGCTTGCGGCAGTGGTTCATGCACTAAAGATCTGGAGGCACTATCTTATGGTGTCAGATTTGAGGTGTTCATGACCATAAGAGCTTGAAGTATCTTTCCCCAAGGAACTAAACCTACGGCAGAGGAGATGGATTGAGTTCCTCAAGGACTATGACTTCGACCTTCAATATCATCCAGGGAAGGCGAATGTCGTAGCGGATGCTCTTAGCAGGAGGAGGTCTTCGCTCCAGCAGGATGGAAGATGTTGGAGGATGCGGCGTGTGCGATGACTGAGTTAGAGCCCTTATGTCAGGCTTTTGTAGCTCAGTTGTCCTTAGGTCTTCGATGTTGGATGAGGTGATCGAGCAATAGAAAGCCGACCCTAGACTCCAAGAGTTAGTGGGCAAGGCAGGCATTGCTCGGATGAGGTTGGCGTGATTAGATTCCATCACCGAGTATGTGTTCCTGACATTGTAGATGTCCGTGAGCATGTTTTAGCAGAAGCTCATAGGTCGAGATTCTCTATTCATCTGGGTAACACCAAGATGTACTAGGATTTGAAGAGGTCTTTTTGGGTGGTCTGGCATGAAGAGAGATGTAGCGGATTATGTATCTAGGTGTCTAGTATGTCAGCAAGTGAAAGCCGAGCGGCAGCGACCATCTGGTCTTATGCAGAAGATGGAAATCCCAGTATGGAAGTGGGAAGCTGTCACTATGGATTTTGTTTCGGTTTGCCTCGATCCAGACGGGGTAATGACTCGATTTGGGTAGTCGTAGATAGATTCTCGAAGACTGTGCATTTCTTGCCTATGAGAGAAGCAGTCAGTAGAGAGCTTGGCTAGATTGTATGTCAATAGGCTTATTAGATTGCATGGTGTGCCGAAGTCGATCATTTCGATCGAGATCCGAGATTTACTTCGAGGTTGTGGAAGGGTCTTCAGGATGCTTTAGGTTGGAGCTGAAGCTCAGTTCGGCGTTTCATCCCCAGACAGATGGACAGTCGAGAGGACTATCTAGACGCTCGAGGATATGTTGAGGGCGTGTGTGCTGGATTGGAAGGATGATGGGGAGCGCCATTTACCTCTAGTGGAGTTTGCATATAACAACAGCTTTCATGCGAGCATTGGTATGCTCCATTTGAGGCGTTGTATGGAAGGCCTTGTAGATCTCCTTTATGTTGGGAGGAGATCGGCGATAGGCAGTTGATCGGTCCGGAGTTAGTTCATGAGACTTCTGATAAGATCCGCTTATCAGGAAGAGGCTTGTTGCGGCACAGGATAGGCAGAAGAGTATGCCGACAATAGGAGGAAGGATTTGGAGTTCGAGGTGGGGAGCATGTCTTTTGAAGATTTCACCTACTCGAGGTGTCGTCAGGTTTGGCAGGCATAGCAAGTTGAGTCCCAGATTCATTGGCCCGTATGAGATTCTAAGGCGTTAGGTAGCATGGCTTACGGGCTAGCTTTGCCTCCGACTTTAGCTAGCGTTCATCCCGTTTTCCACGTATCTATGCTCAGGAAGTATGTTCAGATCCGTCTCATGTTATTAGTCATGAGCCAGTGAGAGATCCATCCAGATCTATCGTATGTGGAGAAACTAGTAGCTATTCTTGACCGGAAGGGACAGCATCTCCGAACAAGAGTATTACGTCGGTGAAGGTTCTATGGCGGAACTTTTCACAGGAGGAGGCTACTTGGGAGCTTGAGGATGCGATGAGGAAGAAGTATCCTCATTTGTTGAGTAGTGTGTTGTTAAACTTCGAGGACGAAGTTTCCTTAAGGTGGAGAGGGTGTAAGGCCCTCGAAATTTTTTTGTCGTTTATGTTTGCCGCGTGATGAGTCACGCTGGTGTTGAACTTCATGTATATGCATGCATATGTAGATATCTACGTACATATTAGCTAGGTGTACTTATGTATGCACGTGCGTGTTAGTTGTAATTATGTTTGTTTGTATGGTATAGTCCTGTTAGTTGTAATTATTGTTTGTTTGTATGGTGCACGTGTGTGTTAGTTGTAATTATTTTGTTTGTATGGTGTATATATATATATAGCATATATTATGGTTTTTTGCATGGTTAAGCTCTGGTCGAAGAGCAAATTGGTGTCAACATGGATGGACGTCCATGTTGAGTAAACATCCATGGACGCCCATATTAAGTAAACGGCCATGGATGTGGACGGTAACTTCTCTGATTTTCTGTGCGCAGCAAACCTGAAATTCCGGGTTGGGCTTGCTCACCGATTGGGAGATGTCCCCAACGGCTCTCACCTCTCCCATCATGCCCTGCGTGAGATCCCAATCCCACCTTATAAAAACATTACCCCTTGCAACCTAAAGAGCTCTCTTGGCTCTTTGCAAAGAGAGAAAACCCTAGCTGAGAGAACAGAGAAAACATGAACTTGGAGAGCTCAGATCGGCGATTTCAGGCTTCTTCCGGCGAGCTATTTTAACTGGGAGGAAGATTGGACATAGGGAGGCTTCCACAACGCTGGACTAAAGGATACTTCATCCTAGAACCCGGAGGAAGGAGTTGTGGAGGCTTCTTGGCAATGCCCGAGGAGCTTCAACAACCATTTTGATCCCTTTGGAGGTTTTTCTAAAGGCAAGTAACCCTCCCCGTGGTGCATGTACATGTCTAGTAGGTCTTAGGTTTTTATGGGATTTTATTCGTGTCCTGAAACCCACATTTCCCCCATCTTTGGAGTTCGGTCTGTGTTTCTGCACAGACAGGAACTTAACGGCAAGATCCCTTGCGTTAAGATCTCCAGTGGCGGCAGACGATGCTGCCGTTAACCTCTATGAACGGCCAGTCTTGCCATTTAGTTCTTTAGGAAGGATCTTGCCTTAAGATGTCTAGTTGGCGGCAGACGATACTGCCGTTAACCTCTATGAACGGCCAGCCTTTGCCGTTTAGTTCTTTAGGACATAACAGGGAACTATTCTTCCTTATATATGATTATTTTCCGAATTTCTTTACATGAGGATATATTGTAATGTTATATGCTATGAAATATAGATAATGGAATGCATTGTGAGATTTTTGTGAATTTCTGTAATTAGTATAAATTGTTAGGTTTATGTGAAATGCATGTTAGATAAAGATCTTGGATAGGATAGCTTACTGTTCACCTGATTCGTGAAGAATTTGAATGCCATGATTTTTATAGATCATGCGCATGTATGCCAATCTCTGTCCTGAAAATTTGGGATTTCCCATGATCATGTGATTTATTACAATTTCTATACTGAAAATAGAAACCATGTGTAGGTTCTTGTAAAACTCACAGTAAATTGTAATAATGTGAAATAAATTCGGGGAAAACTTCTGTGGTAAATGAATGATAGATGCAGGTTAGTGCCTATCAAAAACAGACCTTGATATTATGCTTCCATTAACGGATTTATGAATGCCTGTGGTTGAATGTTTTTTTTCTGTAAATTTATTATAGTTTAGAAAAATATGAAAATTTGCATGTGTGGTCTAAAACCATCAATAGCCTGGGGTAAAATCTCATATAATTTAGGCAACAGTAAGTACATTGTGAAATTTCCATGTGGAAATGAGCTATTAATGCGTGCTTAACATGATTATGGTAGGATAATGTGTTTTCAGCATGATTAGAGTAAGTTGCTGAGTGTTTAAATTTTGTCAACAGTAGTATCAAGTTAGGGAAAATAGAGCCATGTGTAAACCATATGAAATGTGTGTGTAAAAATCAGAATGTGTAAATGTGCCGTGTGTGACACTGCTTCCATAGAGGGCTATGGATCTGTACCGTGGAAAATTTCCCAAAGGAAGGTTCAATGTGTTAAGATCCTACGGGCATTAGGATGAAATCCTGGAGATGGACAGTACCACTAGTTATGGTGGAGATTACTTCTCCGGTCTGCGCAGTACCAAGAGCCGTCACTGTATTGCCTAGGGGGCGTCTGTGTTATGTTTAGATGTGAATGTGTCCTAGTGGTGTTTGGACTATGTGTCACAGCATTTAAATGTGAAAATGTGAATGTGTATATGTGCAATTGTGTAGTGTGAATATGTGAATGTAAATGTGTAAATGTGAACAATGCGAACATGTAAATGTATAAACATGTGAATCCATGTGGTTAAAAATGCGAACTTGTGATTTATGTTATGAAAATATTAGATTCATGTCAAAACAGCAACCTTCATGTGTTTATAATGGTGTTTTATATGTGCAAAAGTGTGTAGAATACATGTTGGGGTATTTCCTTCTTATGTGTGAAAATCCCATGCTAATTTGCCATCATGTTGTTGTTAAATGTAAGTGTAGTTCTCATGTGATGAATGAGTATAAAGTATGCAGTAGGTATTTCATTTTGGATTGATATAAACCATGTATCATGCATAGTGAAATTAGTAGAAATATCATGATAGGTAGTTTTCCATTAGTGTACAACCATGCTACATATTTTGATTAATAAAATTGAATGAATGGCCTACTTGTGATGTATGCATGTATGATGTGTATGGAGTTTACTTGCTGAGTCTTTTAGACTAACTCTTGCTTCGGCGTACAGGTTTAGCAGGTGACCCAACTTCCTTGGAGGAGACCGTTGAGAGCGACTCCGAGCGAGGAGAATAGAGTGTTGTGGAGTCACCATTGTGTACCTTACTTTCATAGTATGTAATTGAGACTTATGAAATTGAAGCTTATGTAATTTTGGACGAACAATGTAATTTGAATTTTGTATTTCATATGTGGACTTAGTTCCTTAATTGCTATATGGATCATGTATGTTTAATGTGGATGATGAAATGAAAAGACAGTAGTTCTTTTACTTCCGCTACTCTGTATCATATTGTGTACACTCATCATGGTGTTAGTGCTTGGGTAAATGTCCCACTGTGACGAGACGCTATATACCGACATGGATTGGTATAATCGTACCGGTATAAGGAGGGTCGTCGCACAAAGGGTACATGTACCTACTACCACGACGTACCACCACAAAGTCACAGAACAACGGTGCTAACAACGGAGCACACCACAAATCAGTGAGTCTCCGCTCACCAACCACAACTACAACCGTGACGACACCAGGGCACACCTTAGTGAGGAAGCCTCAAACAATAAGTAACAACACAAAAACCATAATCGGTAGTAAAGCACGAGTCGGAAAGGAACGACGCCACCATACGGGAACCGACTGTTGGCTGATCAGGCCAGTATCCAACCCGAACAACACAACACAAGAGCAACCTCTCTCAGTCTCGTAGCCACGGACCCTCAGTCCATCTACGGCTCCACAAACTCACAAGTCAAGCAACTAACTGTGGAGACTAACGAACACCACCACTACCTACAGTCTCACACACTGCAGGCCCATGCCTGGCACCTTTAGGACTCAGGCCGAGCTCCCTAAAGTGAGGCACTGGAATAGGACTAGCTGGGGCCCAATACATCTACTGGTGTTCGTACTCCCAACTACTAGCGCGCTACAAGCGACTACACACCTACAAACACAAGCCGCTACCCTACTGTCATCTTTCCCTCAGCCGGACATACAACTCAAACACAGAGTGAGGGTGTCCAGGATAGACGACACAGACCTCGACGGTACTAACACTGTACCAGGACCAACCCGGGGCACAACAAGCACACGTGCCTAGCTCATAAAGAACCTGGGTACCCGACTAGAGAGGCATTCAGGAATAGGTGCCGGACCACCACACTCGGCAATACACAAACCACGACACTTACATTTCCATCATTATTACAAATCACAGTACATATGTGAGGATAGCTTGTCCTTGTCACTCATGACTCGCAAGCTAACCTACACCATAACACACATAAACCATATTAATAATAACACCATAGCCTGTCTTCAGTCACCTTGTGACCTCCGCGCTGCCACACTAAACACAGCACCCATAATTATGTAAAATCATACTTATACTTTACTAATTATCCATCTAGGATTATCTATAAAAGATCATAAAGATCGAGGCTAGGCTCAAGCGTGAACCTCACCGCCACATTACCACGGACTAACCATAATAATTAAGACACAATAAACACAATATGTACGATGTGCCATGCATACACAAACCACTTGCACGACATTCAAAGCACGTAAAGACACTTGTATAATACACAACTAGGTGCACCACACAACATTTACATATACAACATGTCCAACACATGGACAGTACGCTCAAGAGCGCTATAGGTGTCATCGCACCACACATACTACGTAACACCAAGCCGATTACGTACATAACATATTACCACGTAATACATGCCCAGCTCGTGAGCAATATGCTCCATGAGCATAACAAGTGCACTGGCTCTACCTGTCATTGCCATGAACACAATTACCACTAATCGGATATTCAAAATACAGAAAGCATACATAACGGGACCTCTCAGCTGAAGTCGCGACATGGGGATGTGTCGCCTTCAGAACGGACGCCCCGACCTGTCACAATAGGAAACCCCATAGTGACGGGTCGGCATGTCGCGACCTTGTCGCGATAGAGGGTTCCGTCGCTATCTCAGCCAGGAACCCTAATCCGGGACCCTTCTCCGGATCACCCCCAAAAACTCTACAAAACATACATAATTCACATTTTTCATGCTTTTGTGTAACCCTAGCATGATATCTATGGTTTATAAACTGGAAAACACATCAACCACACCATGCACACGAGCCAAACATCAAAACGAGGTGGGTTCTCTCTACCTTCGCGAAGAACACAAACTCCAGGCGTTTCCTCCACTCCGCCTGACGCCTCGCGGCGAGAACACACCGAGAACTCCACTAGGACCTCGAATCACCAAGAACCTGCGTAGCAACCTCCCCCGTCCGAGCTGAGCTTCTCCAAGCTCTGTTCGGAAAACGCACAGCAGTTGAGAACGCGACGCAGCCCTATGTCGCTACCTGAACGCAATATAGGTGACCGTCGCCTTCTCAAGCCCGACGTCAGCAGACCACCCAGTGCACGTCACATGGAGCGCATGCAGATGTCCCTGCTCAAGAGCGGTAACAAGAACGCGACCACCAGGGCTATCGCGTTCAGAACGCGACGCACACCCCTGTCGCGTTCACTGGCAGAAAACCTGTGAGCACTTTGGACCCAATCTGGCGGCCCACCAAGCCTCACAACGCGTGCAAACACTTGAAACAAGTACTAATGGGCCACACATTGGCCACCAAACCTGCTAAACCTGGATCCACGGGGATCCGAAAAACACGCGCCGTTACACACTGGGCTATTGGAAGAAGGTGGACGAAGTGCCGACTGGTCATGCTGTTCAGGTTCGTCTTTCTGGTAGTGATCTCCCCGATGATTCCCCACACGTTGATAGGCGCCACTGTGTAGGAATAAGCATATTCCTCACCTCGCTTGTATTTCGGCAGGCCGAGCATGGTCTCCATCTCCTCCAGTAGGATGGTGGCCTCAAATTTGGGGAAGATAAACATATAGTTTGTGGATGCCACAGTTCCACCAGCGCCGTGATGCTATCCTACACGTGCACAATCTTTTGGTATTGCTTGGCGAGCACAAACACAGTGGACAATCCCCACTCCTTCAAGTGACGGACCGAGGCAGGCGGAAGTAGCTCTATCATGGGAGATAGCCATGGCACTTTGGAAAATCTCCTTTGGCCTGGAAGAATCTGAACAGATATGGGAGACAGAAGGTTGAGAACAAGGAGGAAGAAGAAGAAGAAAACAAAGCAAAACAGGGCAAAAGTTCAAAATTTAGAAGAAGAAAGGGCACTTACTTGGAGCTCCGGGCGCATGCATATGTGCCTCGAGATAGAAAGAGCTACTGGAGATCAGCATAAGACTCCCGCGTCCCTTTAAGACCAACATAAGAGGTATCTCCTCTTGGAAGGCAGAATATGATCTCTTCATGGCTGTAGGAGAGAGAAAACAGAAGAAGAGAAGAAGGAGGGAGAAAGCTGCGGATTAGCACCCTAAACTCCCCTATTTATAGAACTCTAGGAGTGCAAACCCATCACAATCCCATAACTAGGTGTTAGGATAAGGTTAGGAGAGGTCTAGGACCTAATGGAGTTCTAGGAGTCTTAGGATAGACATAAGCATGGGTCTTTTGCTTTTCAGGGTTCGTTTTAGTCGCGACGCCGAGGATATGATGCGACAAGGTCGCAACATGGCGGAGCAACGCGACTATGTCGCAGTCCCCAAAGGCTTCGCCTCTCTACCTTGTGTGTTATTTCCATTATGGCATAGTATGTTTGCTCATTCGATGGGTTTATGTATGTATATTGTCTTTTCGTGCTTATTATGCCTATCTTGTTATTTTGTCAAAAAAAAAATATCAAAAAATCCAAAAAAGGGACATCATAGGAAGTCAAGTAAGTTTGTAATACCCCAAGATAAAATGATAAATAAGTAAGATCAGCAGAGAAAACGTAATGCAGTTTGTAAGCAGATGGATAGATTAAGCAAATCCGGAACTATTGAAGGTCTGACTAAAATGTGCTAAAGGATATTACTATTGGTAAAGGATAATACTAACGATAAATAGTAAGGATATTACTAAAGGATACTACTAAAGGTAAATGGTAAGAATAAGGTTACTATTAAAGGTAAGCATGGTAAAGGAAAAGGATAAGGATATGGATATCCCTGTTCACACTGAGCCAGAATAAAATAAAAAGAAAAAGTATAAATGTAAATGACAGGGCATATCTACAATTATAAAAATATGAGGTTTTCATGCGAATATTAATTTTTCTAGGGACCCCGATGTAACATCCACCGACCCCCAGAGACAAAGTCGGATTCCCGATCGGAGCTCATTCGGAGCCTGAATGGCTGATCGGAGATTTGGGAGGGGCATATCTCCAATTTCTAGAAATCAAATGTAAAAATGCTAAAGATAGAAAAGTTAGGGGGTTAAGTGAAATAAATATAAAAATCCTAGAAAATCCTAGAAAAAACAAGATTTTCCTAGAAATCTCTAGAAAGGGACACTTGTCCACATGCAAGTAATGTTTATCTCTTAGGGGACACATGCCCCCATCTGGTCCATCGATGGAATGGATGGCCAGGATTGAGCCACCCTAGGTGGACACTTGTCCACCATCTAGGGCCTCATGGGGCGCCCCCCACCTCCTCTTTTGCCTATAAATACCCCACCTCCTCCTTCATTCCATCCCATCCCACCACCTCCTCCAAGTAGAAGAGAAGGAGAAGAGAGAAGGGAAGAGTGACCATCCTGAGGTGCTGCTGTTAGGTAGGTTCTTTTAGGTAGTTCTATACCCCTAGTGAGTGAAAATGCTGTCTGTCATGTTCTCCTAAGCCTTCTCTACGTCGAGATGCCGTCGGTTCATCTTCTCGGAATTTTCTCGTTACGCCGAAATGCTGCCGATTTGATTTCTCGGAATCTCTCGCGACATCGAAATACTGCCGATCTGTCTTCCCAAAATCCCTCTCTATGTTGGTTTGTTCACTGAAAACCCTCCTCTATGACGAGATTTCACCGGTATGTTTTCTCGAAACCCTTCTTTATATCGGAACTCTGTCCGATCGATTTCTCAGTACCTCCCGTTACGCTGGAACTCTGTCCGATCGATTTCTCAGTACCTCCCATTACGCCGGAACTCTGTCCGAATGATTTCTCAAAATCTCCCGTACATCGAAATCCTGTCCGTATGATTTCTTAAGATCTTCCGTTACGCCGGAATGCTGTCTGTTTGGTTTTTTAATACTTTCTGTTACACTAGAATGCTGTCTATCTGATTTCTTAATATCTCCTATTATACCGGAATGCTGTCTGTAGAATTTCTTAATATCTTTTATTATGCCGGAATGTTTATCATGTTATGCCAGAATACTCAAACCCCAATCGGAAGTGCGGGAGCTAAGTGCCACACAGGGCAAAGTGCTATGCTATGGGAGCCACCTCTTGAGGCTGTGGGGGCCACCTCTAGAGTCCTGCCTACCTGGGGATTTCATATGTGCTATATATATATTACCAGACTATTTCTCATTTTCTGCGAACTCTGAGTTGTCAGCTCGCTACTTGAAATCGTGAACTCAAAAGTAGAATTCATGCCGGTTAGGGGGCTATGGTCTAGTCCCGGGAAGATCCCGAATGCTCTTAGTGCCCAGCGGTACCGTATGGAGAGTGATGGCTTGGTGCTTGGCACACCATAAGTGAAGTGTTTATAGTGATCTGCTGACAATTCATAACTCGTGAAAAGTGATTAATGATATACTCCCTGATAATCTCTTAGTGCATGATCGTTATGGAAGAGTTCAGTGATAGACGTGGATTTCTCTTGACTAAGAATCGTGTTTATGTTCTTCACTTAATCTACTTGTTCATATGCCGTTCATTTTTACATTTTGAGAATTGCTACTAGTAACATTAATTATTCTTTTACTATGATACATGAATTCGTGCATCATTCTGAACTCTCGTTTCTTTCTTTGTTTTGATACGTAATTTTGAATTCATCCTTTCATCTTGCTTACTTGCTAGTGGTAGAGATCAACTTAAAGGAATCTGCTGGGCAAGTTTTTGCTCATCCCTATTCTCTTAACATTTTTCAGGTGATGATTAAGTTTGGATATGGCGGGCAGGGTTGTGCATCGAGAGACCCCTTCTTATTGTAATAAAGTCTAGTTAGTGGTGTCATGTTTAATATGACTATTGCGTTTTAATGAGTTGTTGATGTAGTCTTCCTTGTATTTGAGACTCTCCGGCTTCATGCCAGGACTATATCTTGTAATGAATATTTCCTTAATGAAGTTATCACTTTAATCTGTTACACCTCGATATTTCCGCTGCTATCGGGACGTGACAGATTTAGTGGTATCAGAGCCCCCGTTTTTAGAGTCTTGAAGTCCTAGGATTGATAGACCCTAACGGCCAATAACCAGCCTGTGAGGCGGGTAGGAAGTGAAATGGGGTAGAGATTAGAGTATGTTTGTCGATTTATTTCACACCAAGCATATGTATAATACAAATGATTCTTCAGATCAGATGGCCCATCGAGGAATCGTGTACTTATTCCACTACTTCAAGAATGGAGGAATGACCAAGTAGAATTTGCACAAGACTTAGAACAGATGCGCGCAACAGTAGAAGGGTGGATACGCGAGTTGGTGGGACATGCTCTTGGAGAAAACACAGAACAAGTTCTCGCATGCATAATGGCAATACAAGAGTTGTTAGATTGGATAGAAGCTAAACAAGGACTCCTACAGTTACGGGCTGAAGAGCGGTGGGAACAAGTTCGAGACATTGCTTATGATACATCATAATCCGAGAGAACCAGATCGAGAATCTGTTGGTTCCGTCAATAATGATGGAGGAGAAATAACTTCGGAGGGTTCAACATAGAAATTACTCCTGACTATGTAAACTAGTAGCTAGGAATCTTGTGATAACTCACCAAAGTTTGACCTGCTATCAATTTTGCTTGGCTTTTAATGTAGAAGTTGTCTGGACCCACTATCAAATTTTGCCTAACTTGTAATGATAGTGGGACTAAGGTTAGAGCATGTAAATACAATGAAATATTAGAATAGCTACTTATATGAGCCCCAAAGTGATAAGGAAATCTAACTATGTTTACTTTTCTTTTAGGAAATCCCAGCTATAGATTATAAATGGAAGGAGAAAATGCACCATGGAAGGACCTCCAATATATGATCCAAGGACTAACAACGGCACTTGGTATGGTTGCACAACAAGGGAACCACCAGAACAATGGAGATATATATAAGAATTTTAGAAGCATGAACCCTCAAGGTATGCTGGTAATCCAAATCCCGATGAGGCTGAAAACTGGATAAGAGAAATAGAAAGGATCTTCAAAGTAACTCAATGCCCTGAGGAGGATAAAGTGAGGTTAGCCACCTTTCAACTAGAAAAATGCAAGGGTCTGGTGGGAAGCCATTGAGGTCACTATGGTAGGAAGAAACATCACCTGGACAGAATTTGTGGAGCTTTTTAATAATCAATATTTTTCAGAAGAAATCAGAGAAAAGAAGGTTATGGAATTTATCAACCTGAAACAGAGAAGTTTGACAGTAGCAGAATATGAAGCTCAATTTGCTAAATTATCTAGATATGCTCCACACTTGGTTGCTACTGAAAATTGAAAGCTAGAAGATTTCTACAAGGATTGAAGCCCAGTTATATTACTCAGTTGGCTCCATTATTAATCTCTACATATTCAGATATGGTGAGAAGGGCTCTGGCTTTAGAAAGTGCAACTGAAATGACAGACAGGATTAAAAACAAATTTGCAAACACAAGGTTTCCACTTCTACTTCTGATCCCAGCAATAAAAAGAGGAAGAATGAAAATAAGGGTACTGCACAGGCATTCAAGAAGCCAAGCAGATCAATGATAACACCAAGACAGAAAAGATAACCTGTGCTTATTGCGAAAGGCCGGGACATACAACAGATGAATGTTGGAGAAAGAAAGGTGCCTGTCTAAAGTGTGGAAGCCGTGAGCATCGCATCCCGTCTTGTCCACAGCTCCAGGAGCAGATGACACACCTCAAAAAAATAATAAGAACCGGGAAGGTTGCAAGCTCTGGGATTAGCAGACGAAGATCAAGAAGGGGGAATCATCGAAGGTACTCTCATCGTCCACTCTAAGCCTGCTTTTGTTCTTTTTGATTCTGGAGCTACACATTCATTTATTTCTTGGACCTTTGCCAATACTCTGAAGTCAAAGCCAACCACCCTACCTACTGGAATAAACTTGTCAACCCCCATTAGTTCTGGAATAGATCTCGACTTCCATCTTCCATCCAGTGAAGTACTCATTAGCAACCAGAATTTTCCAATAGACTTAATCTGCCTTGACATGGATAGATACGATGTAATCTTAGGAGCAGATTGGCTATCGCATCATCATGTCAGGTTAGACTGTCGGTCAAAACAACTCACCTTTTTGGAAAAAGATATACTCCCTATAACCTTTCCTGTTACTCATAAATCTCAACCCGCAATCCTCATATCAGCCCTTAGAGCACAAAAACTGCTACAAAAAGGTTGCATAGGATATTTGGCTTCAGTAGTAATAGCAGATACCCCAAATCCAGAACTTGAAAAGATTCCAGTGGTGAGAGAGTATCCAGATGTGTTCCCCACAGATTTACCAGGTTTGCCCCCTGAGCGGGAAGTAAGCTTTTCCATAGAACTAATTCCAGGGGCTATCCCAGTCTCCAAGACACCTTACAGAATGTCCTTGGCAGAAATGAAAGAATTAAAGAAACAGTTGACTGAATTACTGGAAAAGGGGTTTATTAGACCAAGCACTTCACCCTGGGGAGCACCAGTCCTATTTGTAAAAAAGAAGGATGGATCATTGAGATTATGTATTGACTATAGACAGTTGAACCAATTGACAATTAAGAATAATATCCTTTACCGAGGATTGATGATCTGTTTGACCAATTATCTGGTGCTCAATATTTCTCCAAGATTGACTTAAGGTCGGGATATCATCAGGTAAGGATTAAAGAAGAAGATATTCATAAAACAGCCTTTAGGAGCAGATATGGACACTATGAATTTGTGGTCATGCCCTTTGGATTAACAAATGCCCCAGCAGTCTTTATGCAACTAATGAACAATATATTCAACCATATTTAGATCAGTTTATAGTGGTATTTATTGATGATATATTGATATATTCCAAGAATGAGGAAGAGCATGAATCTCATCTAAGGATCACCTTACAAACATTAAGGGAACAGAAGTTATATGCCAAACTGAGCAAATGTGAATTCTGGTTAGAAAAGGTAGCCTTTTTGGACATGTCATCTCAAAAAGGGTATCTCGGTGGATTCCTCAAAATTGAGGCTATTCAAAAGTGGGGGAGACCCACAACTATCACAGAAATTAGAAGTTTCCTGGGTATGGCTAGCTATTATCGGAGATTTGTCAAAGATTTTGCTAAAATAGCTGTACCTTTAACCAGATTAACCAAGAAAGGGGTTCCATTTGTTTGGGATGAAAAATGTGAAGCCAGTTTCCAAAAATTGAAGGAATGCCTAACTTCAGCTCCTATACTCACACTACCCACCGAAGGAAAAGACTATGAAGTTTACACTGATGCTTCAAATGTGGGCTTGGGATGTGTGCTTATGCAAGAAAGAAAGGTGATTGCGTACGCTTCTAGACAATTAAAGACACATGAAAAGAACTATCCAGTACATGATCTAGAACTGGCTGCAATAATTTTTGCCCTCAAAATTTGGAGGCATTATTTATATGGGACCCAATTCACAGTACATTGTGATCATAAAAGTTTGAAGTATTTGTTTTCCCAAAAGGAATTAAACATGAGGCAGAGAAGGTGGCTAGAGTATATTAAGGACTTTGACTTCTCCATCCAGTATCAACCTGGGAAAGGAAATGTGGTAGCCGATGCTCTAAGTAGAAATCCAGTGGGGCAACTATCGTGCATGATTTGTGGTGAATGGAAGTTACTAGAGCAATTTTCAACACTAAACTTAAATATAGACATTCCAGAAGATCATGTCATGATTGCTAACCTAAGAGTCCAATCGGATATTTTGAAGGAAATCAAAGAACATCAAGATGATGATCCAGCAATAGTAGAAATCAAAGAACAACTGGATAGCAGACCTGAATTTCACATAGACAGTGAGGGGAGACTTATGCTCCAAGAAAGAATGTGTGCCAGATCATCAGGAACTTAAGAGAAAATATTGGAAGAAGCCCACAAGACTCGTTATACAATTCATCCAGGAGCAACAAAAATGTATCAAGATCTGAAGAAGACTTATTGGTGGAACAATATGAAGAGGGAAATAGCTGAATATGTCTCCAAATGTTTAACATGTCAGAAAGTTAAGGCAGAACATCAGGTACCTGCTGGAAAATTGAGACCTTTGGAAGTACCAGAATGGAAATGGGATAGTATTGGTATGGACTTTATTACAGGATTACCAAGAACAAGAAGTGGTCATGATGGCATTTGGGTTATTATAGATCGTTTAACCAAGGCAGCACATTTCTTACCCATAAAGACAAAATGGTCTGTGAACATTCTAGCAGCGCTATATATCAAGGAGATTGTTAGATTGCATGGAATCCCAATAAATATCATATCAGACAGAGATTCTAGATTCACCTCACACTTCTGGATTGGACTACAAACGGCCTTGGGTACAAAGTTAAATTTTAGCACAGCATTTCATCCCCAAACTGATGGACAAACAGAAAGGATTAATCAAGTTATTGAAGATATGTGTAGAGCATGCATTTTAGATTTTGGGGGAGATTGGCAAGAACATTTACCACTAATGGAATTTGCTTATAATAATAGCTATCAATCCACCATTCAGATGGCACCATTTGAAGCTCTATATGGCAGAAATTGTAGATCTCCCATATGTTGGAAGGAAATTGGTGAAGAACAGATAATTGGACCAGAAATAGTTCAGAGAACAACTAATATTATCCAGATAATCAGGCAAAGAATGAAGGCAGCCCAAGACCGACAAAAGAGTTATGCAGATCAAGAAGAAGAGATTTGGAATTCCAAGTTGGAGACCATGTGTTCTTGAAAGTATCGCCAAAAGAGGACTTAAGAGATTTGGGATTAAAGGGAAACTTAGTCCCCGATTCATTGGACCTTTTGAAATCTTAGAAAGAATTGGGGAAGTTAGCTATAAACTAGCCTTGCCCCCTCAACTTGCAGGAGTACATGATGTCTTCCATGTTTCAATGCTTCGGAAGTATGTATATGATCCATCTCACATTATTCAATTCAAAGATCTGGACTTCCAAAAGGATCTGACCTATGAAGAGCAACCTATCAAGATCTTGGATCGCAAGATACAACAACTGAGAAACAAGAGCATACCATAGTAAAGGTTCAATGGAATAGAAGAGGACAAGATGAAGCTACTTGGGAACTAGAAGAAACCATGAAAAAAAGTATCCACACTTGTTTGAAGGTAAGTATCTTTCCACTCTAGTCACATTTTGTTGAATTTGGGGACAAATTCTTATAAGTGGGGAGGGTGTAATACCCCAAGGTATAAAAAATGATAAATAAGTAAGAATCAGCCGAGAAAACGTAATGCAGTTTGTAAGCAGATGGATAGATTAAGCAAATCCGGAACTATTGAAGGTCTGACTGAAAATGTGCTAAAGGATATTACTATTGGTAAAGGATAATACTAACGATAATAGTAAGGATATTACTAAAGGATACTACTAAAGGTAAATGGTAAGAGTAAAGGTTACTACTAAAGGTAAGCATATTGGTAAAGGAAAAGGATAAGGATATGGATATATCCCTGTTCACACTGAGCCAGAATAAAATAAAAAGAAAAAGTATAAATGTAAATGACAGGGCATATCTACAATTATAAAAATATGAGGTTTTCATGCGAATATTAATTTTTCTAGGGACCCCGGTGTAACATCCACCGACCCCCAGAGACAAAGTCGGATTCCCGATCGGAGCTCATTCGGAGCCTGAATGGCTGATCGAGATTTGGGAGGGGCATATCTCCAATTTCTAGAAATCAAATGTAAAAATGCTAAAGATAGAAAAGGGGGTTAAGTGAAATAAATATAAAAATCCTTAAAATCCTAGAAAAAACAAGAATTTCCTAGAAATCTCTAGAAAGGGACACTTGTCCCACATGCAAGTAATGTTTATCTCTTAGGGGACACATGCCCCCATCTGGTCCATCGATGGAATGGATGGCCAGGATTGAGCCACCTAGGTGGACACTTGTCCACCATCTAGGGCCTTCATGGGGCGCCCCCCACCTCCTCTTTTGCCTATAAATACCCCACCTCCTCCTTCATTCCATCCCATCCCACCACCTCCTCCAAGTAGAAGAGAAGGAGAAGAGAGAAGGGAAGGAGTGACCATCCTGAGGTGCTGCTGTTAGGTAGGTTCTTTTAGGTAGTTCTACCCCTAGTGAGTGAAAATGTTGTCTGTCATGTTCTCCTAAGCCTTCTCTACGTCGAGATGTCGTCGGTTCATCTTCTCGGAATTTTCTCGTTACGCCGAAATGCTGCCGATTTGATTTCTCGGAATCTCTCGCGACATCGAAATACTGCCGATCTGTCTTCCAAAATCCCTCTCTATGTCGGTTTGTTCACTCAAAACCCTCCTCTATGACGAGATTTCACCGGTATGTTTTCTCGAAACCCTTCTTTATATCGGAACTCTGTCCGATCTTTCTCAGTACCTCTTACGCCGAACTCTGTCCGATCGATTTCTCAGTACCTCCCGTTACGCCGGAACTCTGTCCGAATGATTTCTCAAAATCTCCCGTTACATCGAAATCCTGTCCGTATGATTTCTTAAGATCTTCCGTTACGCCAGAATGTTGTCTGTTTGGTTTCTTAATACTTTATGTTACACTAGAATGCTGTCTATCTGATTTCTTAATATCTCCTATTATACCGGAATGTTGTCTGTAGAATTTCTTAATATCTTTTATTATGCCGGAATGTTTATCATGTTATGCCAGAATACTCAAACCCCAATCAGAAGTGCGGGAGCTAAGTGCCACACAAGGCAAGGTGCTATGCTATGGGAGCCACCTCTTGAGGCTGTGGGGGCCACCTCTAGAGTCCTGCCTACCTGGGGATTTCATATGTGCTATATATATATTACCAGACTATTTCTCATTTTCTGCGAACTCTGAGTTGTCAGCTCGCTACTTGAAATCGTGAACTCAAAAGTAGAATTCATGTCGGTTAGGGGGCTATGGTCTAGTCCCGGGAAGATCCCGAATGCTCTTAGTGCCCAGCGGTACCGTATGGAGAGTGATGGCTTGGTGCTTGGCATACACCATAAGTGAAGTGTTTATAGTGATCTGCTGACAATTCATAACTCGTGAAAAGTGATTAATGATATAACTCCCTGATAATCTCTTTAGTGCATGATCGTTATGGAAGAGTTCAGTGATAGACGTGGATTTCTCTTGACTAAGAATCGTGTTTATGTTCTTCACTTAATCTACTTGTTCATATGCCGTTCATTTTTACATTTTGAGAATTGCTACTAGTAACATTAATTATTCTTTTACTATGATACATGAATTCGTGCATCATTCTGAACTCTCGTTTCTTTGTGTTTGATACGTAATTTTGAATTCATCCTTTCATCTTGCTTACTTGCTAGTGGTAGAGATCAACTTAAAGGAATCTGCTGGGCAAGTTTTTGCTCATCCCTATTCTCTTAACATTTTTCAGGTGATGATTAAGTTTGGATATGGCGGGCAGGGTTGTGCATCGAGAGACCCCTTCTTATTGTAATAAAGTCTAGTTAGTGGTGTCATGTTTAATATGACTATTGCGTTTTAATGAGTTGTTGATGTAGTCTTCCTTGTATTTGAGACTCTCCGGCTTCATGCCAGGACTATATCTTGTAATGATATTTCCTTAATGAAGTTATCACTTTAATCTGTTACACCTCGATATTTCCCTCCTATCAGGACGTGACAGTATTTCTTTCCTTACTCCCTGCATTACTATATGGTATTCTACCTATTATATCGTTTCAAGGACCGGCTGGTTCTCAATGTGCTTTGGGATTTGAGTTCCCCTTTATAAAAAATTGTGATAATCTAGGTGTGCATTGTTAATCGTTGGATAGGCCGTGAGTTAAGTAAGTTCGAGGACGATAGATTCGACCTGCACTGCGGTTGTTTGTAGTCTCTGACCCGTTCCATTTGGCTTAAAATATTATCCTTGATAAATTTCTATTTCCTCCTTTTATTTGCATTTGTTTTGATGATTTCTTTTATTTTAGCCCAGCATGCATCATGTAGGACTTTGAGCTTTCCTGACTCATCCCTGGCTATTGATGAGCCCTTGTTGAGTGCCCAATCATTCTTCATGCTTCAAACAAGAAATCTTATTCCACTCCGAATCGGAAGGTTTGCCTCTGAGTGATTTGTTCCCGTCAGTTTGACAAGAATTTCCCTGTCTGGATTACCTATCCAATTTTCATTTTATTCCTTTGATCTTTTTGGTTGCGAACCGCTCCCAGGATAGAGTCATGAGTTACCTGCCTGGCACGCATATGTCCCTCCACAACGAAACCTGTAGGCCAATCAGCTAGGGTACCTCTCAATCGAGGGTTGATCGTCCCTTTCTTCTCCTTCTCGTCCAGACTTGCATTTTTTCTTTGCATTCTGCTTGAGCAGCTAATCGTCGGGGCTTTCACGAAGATTCCAATTGCTTGTTGGTTAGATCAGGTGTCTCTTATTCTTAGCTCCCATCTTTTTCAGTCCACTCTACATCATTTCCGTTCCGTCGTCACTTTGTGACACCTCCACTACAGGTCCGCTTTGTTTTCTTACAAAGTAGAAGCCAAAGAGGGGCAATATGTAGACACCCGATTCTGACTTATAAGTTTAACTATATTTCTTGCTATCCTAGTGAGCCCCTAGTTGTCACTCACCTTGAGCCCATCATTAGCCATGTTTTGAGCCCATTAACAACTCACATTTCTATGAAATCCCGCCCATTGTCACTTGGAGAGAGTCCTTAGGCCTAAATAACTCTTATCCTTCCATGTGATTGGCTGATAATTCGCAAACAATTAATTTTCTTGACGCGGCGTATCGTACCATCGCGTTACTGTGTCACGACACCAAAGGCCGTCGCGACAGCCCATGCATATTCATACACGTAGGCATACTGTCGTGAGGCCTAGGGCCATCGCGTTAGGAAGTCGCGGCCCTACGATACACCGACAACAGCTGCTCTTGTTAGCCTCCGCAACCACCTCCTATTTATCTGCCCAAGACTTTATCCCTATCTCCAAATAATATCTCACCCCTTGGCGAGGTTTGGGGCTAGGGGACTCTTTAGAAGGCCTATAGGACTCTCCCACATGAATTTTAATGGGATTTATCTCTCATTTGAATTATTAATCACTTTAAGGGGATAATATCTCTCAAAAGTCTATAAAAGCAAGGCTCTCTCTTCATTAACAGGGGAGCCCCATTTTCTACCCCCGAAGGGCTGCCAAATCTCCTCTTATCTGGACTTAGCCTCGCAGCTCTCCCATTTCCTCTCATTCCCTCACATTCCCACCTCAAAGCTTGCTCATTTCACATCCATGGAGCATGGAACGTGAGGATGGCGACCCCCATTTCTTCCAGGAGCTTTTGCACGAGACTTGGACGCCATCATAAGCCAGGGAGTCGCCCCACATGGGGCTCATCCATTCCTCCTCCCTTTTCTTCCTTTATCTTCATGCATTTTATTTCATTTGTAGATAGATTGCATCCCTTCCCATTCCCACGTTTTATACACCCTAGGGGTTTAAAACTACCCCAGGTTCGTTCCCACCATGCTCCCTCTTTTCTTTTCATTTTTTAATGGATACAACACTTAACTTGTTCTAATAGGGTTTTTATTATTTTCTCTTTGTTTTGGCAGGCACGCAAGCAATATTCCACGAGAAGCTCTTGTCCTCTAGCCGGCTGGAGGACGGGAAGAAGGTCTCATTCATCATCTCCCACACAGAAGAGAACGCGACGGAGGAGGATGACGTGACAAGGAACGCATCCTCCAGGGTGATGCATTATCAGCATCATCGCGACGGGTCATGACGTCGTGATACCAGGTCCACTTCTGTTCTCTATCCTTTTCCTAGCATAGTTAGCCCACATCTTCGTCGTTTATTAGGCAACTATCTAGGTGGCGATCACATTCCTATTTCCATACTGTTAGGTTTATACTTGCTTGTGTATTGGGGGGGGGGGGGGGGGGGCGCACAATCCTTGTGATTACACTTAGTAGGACTTAAATCTCATGAGCCAACCACTCTTTAAATGATTAATGCATTAAAGAGAAAAGTAACTAACGATAGAGAGTCAAATAAAATTGAGATGGTAATAGAAAATCGATATAAAGTAAAATGTCGATGTCAAGCAAGCAGTATGTAACATGTATAGCAAGAGAGAGAGATTGGCCATATCACGAGAGAGCACGTATAATAGCACATAGCACACAAGTCAAGATAGCACTTTGGTTGTCCGTAGACAGTCGAGAGAGAGAGCATAGCACGTTGTTTGATTGTCTTCGATTAATCTAGATAATATGGCACTTGGATGTAATACCGAACACCTAGATCATTGAACTCCCGGGTAAATAGCACTTTCGAGCACACCTCCTAGGACCAGATTGGGCCCTTTATAATGTTGTCTGACATTAGTTATGGTTGTTATTTAGACAATCAATAAATGGCCAAATAAAGTATCAAGAATAGATGAGAGAAAAGAATAGATAGGAGTAGAGAGAGAACGTGATCAGATAAGTAAGTAGGCAATAGATGAGAACTGTAGGTCCATGTGCATAAAACGACGTAAAATCAGGCGATAGTGACAGTTGCACAACATACACAGTTGTGTGCTAGTAGTTGGTAGAATTCACGAACCGCCCACTGACTATGCTACGAACACAGTCCTGAGGTCCGACGTGATCTCATGGTAAGAGAGAAATCTAAGGTCGTTAGATCATGCTGATCCCTAAATAAGTATTAATAGTACAACTAGCTCGTCGGCAATGGACGTCTTCCAAAGCCAAGGAGTCTTATGGAGGCCTTGACAAGGATTACCTGGTCCAGTCGGGAGTATTCCCAACAGAGAGTCCATCCAAGTAAAGAAAAGTGTGCATAGAAATATTTCCCACCTTGCCTTGAGTGCACGAAGGTACAGGGGCGCGATAACGGTATCCAAATTGGGCGAATAAAATGAAGACTTGTTCATTTAAATAATAGATAAATTAACATGATACTTACAATTAATTGCCAGATATATCATGGAGATGGTTTCTGTAAGATCTCATGGCAAAATTCAATATTTGGTGTGTGCATGTGAGAGAGAATCAAGATAGCATATGAGAGTCGTGAACATATATTTTTAAATAAAAAATCATGTGGATTTATTAAAAATGATTAACATCATGTTACTATTCGTCAAGAGCATTATGAGGTTTTAACCATTATTTAGAGCATGTATTAGCAGGATTTAATAAATATTAGGGTTTCTGAAAATACATAGGAAATCGCGCTGTCAGTACCAGTCGTGTTCAAATCGCGACGGTTAAGTCCGACGCGTTCAAGGGAATCATGTAACCCATCGATTGCCGAACTGAAATGCGACGTGTTGTCTAGTCGTAGCTAAGGCAAACGCGACGGGGGTTCTTGGTCAGACAGGAAGAACGCGACGTAGGGTACCGTCGCGTTAAGAATGCGACGTGTTTCCCAGAGGACAGTATTCCAGTTGAGGACCCACTTCCCTCAACTGTAGTTGCATCGATTCTGCCAGACATCATAGATTCGATTCCTTTTATCTCAAGTGCTCCAGATACAAGTAGCAGAGTTGCAGAAGAGACTGTGGCATCAGGCCACATTGATGAACCAATGGAAGATGTTCCAGTAGAGGTAGAGCACCTAGCTGCCCAAGGTGACTCTGTGTTGGAATCTGCTCCCAATCAGGGGAGCAAGTATCAGATGAAGAAGATGCTCCTATTGAGGGGGAGCTATTAAAGAAGGTTCAGTAGACGCAACTCCAGATGTTGATAAGGATGAAAAGCATGGAGATTCTTCAAATTTGGATGACAGAGAAGGGGAGACTGCAAGCTCTTCGAGCTCAGATGATGATCACCTCCTCCAGAAAATGAAGGCAAGAAGAAAGAAAAGAGGTTGCCTCTGGAGTTCCTCTCCTAGCTGATTCTCCATTTGAGAGGCAGGTTAAGCAGAAAATTGTCATAACTTGAAGCCAGTGATTGAAAGGCTGAATGTTCAAGGTGAACTATTATGTTCTCTCAGTCAGATGTCAACTCTATATTTTTGAGTCAAGCTTCAGCCAACAAAGAGTTGGCCCAAATCAGAAATGCTATGAAATGGTTTAACAAGGAAATGAGCAGCATGAAAGGCATGCTCTCAAATATTATCAAGGCAGTTGGAGCTCAAGCTCCTCCTCCTCCAGAAGCAGCAACAACACCAAAAGGTAGAGCCAACAGGGCCAGCTGATCAGGATGCAGGGCCAATAGGGCCATCTGAGCAAGGATCAGGACCATTAGAGAGTGAGTCTGTGCAGATAGAGGCAGAAGAGCTCTTGGCACTCAAGCGCCCGCTCCCTCTCCCCCCTCACACACCTATTCCTCCAACTCCACCATCAGCTCCTACAGCACCTCCTGCTCCTCAAACATTCAAGAAGCCTCAATCTAGACCAATTTTCTCTCCTACACCATTTCAGTCCACCATTCCTTCTCCTTCTCCTATATTTGAGGCCCCTCCAGCATCCTCAGCTGGAGCATCCTCTTCCTCCTCTGGTCCCTCCCTTGGACCAACTGATGATCTCCACATCTACTTCACACTCTTTTCTTCATCCTACTCTTCCACCATCCTTCATCACTATCATACCTGAACATGCTCAACTCAATTCTCTCTTTATTGAAAGATAAAGGATGAATTTGAGGAAGGGATCCTCAGGTCTGTGTTGAAAGTGGGAGAACATGTTCACAGGGTAGATCCTTCTAATCCTGCCTCCAAGAAGAGGAACTTACTTCTACCTCTTCCCTCTTCTCTGAACCCAAATACCCTCCTTTGTGGTTTCCCTCACATTGGACAACAAACATAACCCACTGTATAGGGAATACCTTTCCCAAGTTGCTATGCCACCATCATCAACCTTCCCTTTCAAACCTTACAGATCATTTGCACACCATTTTCCCCTATACTTCTCTTTAAAAACCGAAAAATCCAAATTTTCTCTCTTGCTCACTGCAATTCTGAAGAGCAGTGGGGCAAAGGTCACAAGGATATTCTCAAGAAGTTCATTCTTGCCAAATCTGCTAGATTTCCTCCATGGGACCACTCCTTGACTCTATCTGAGTTGTGACGGCCCTCAGTATACCGGTACGGTTATACCAACCCACGTCGGTATAGCGAGCGCTGCCACAGTGGGACATTTACCCAAGCGATACATACAGCTGAGATACACGCGAATATACAACAGAGTAGCGGAAGTAAAAGACAACTGTCTCCATTCATTCATCATCTACATTAAACATACATGCAATTCGCAATTAACATAAAAGGAACTAAAGTTAACATAAATTAAATTGCTGAAATGGAAATACATAATGTCCACACTTTTACTCCTTTTTATAATACTCAATACAATGTTCAAATTACATACTTATGAAATACACAATCTCAAAGAAACTCCCAAGCTAGCTAATCTCCTCTCCGCGCTCGGAGTCCGTCTCTGCTACCTCCTCCGAAGGTGCCACGTCACCAACTACACCTGTACGCCGAAGCAAGGAGTGAGTCCAAGGACTCAGCAAGCAACACTACTCATGATATACACGTACAAGTCCTAGTGGTTTCTACATGCACATTTACAATTTCCAACACATAGCTTGCTAGTCAATCAGATTCAACCTATCATGAAAGTTTTACAATTTTATACATGAATCATGCTTTCAGATTTCCAAAAAATAAAATTCACCTATCATATGATCTCTATTCATTTACTCATGAAACTTTAATCTTTAAAGAGCTAAAACATGAGAGCTACCGGCATCAACATTTTACATACATGAAAGGGAAACACAATTAGCATGGATTTCACATGTCCTTAAGTGCATACATAACCTTTTCACATGCTTTAGGTTGCTGATTTCACATGGTTTAACGCCTGTAAACCTATATATGAAAGCTACATATTGCATAAAACATATCATGTGTTCAAACAATCATGTTATCTTTTGCCCGTTTTCACCAATTATCCCTAACATGGATTCTAACATCTTTGCACATAATAACATGATGATAATAACATAAATTCACTGATTTCACATGATTTTCAGGTTTGTCTCACATGGTTTTCAATAACATATTCTCACATTTTAACTTCACATTCTCTTTACACAAGTTTCCTCTTTCACATGGTTACACTTTACACATGCACATTCACATTATCACTTACACATTTACACATGGCACATTACACTTTACACATATTTAGTGCCGTGACACAAAGTCCAAACCACCAAAGAAGGAAACATTCACATCACATAACACATAGACACCATCTAGGCAATACAATGGCGACTCTTGGACTGCGCAGACCGGGAGAACAAGTCTCCACCCTAACCAGTGGTACTTGTCCACCTCCAGGATTTCCCCCTAATGCCCTTAGGGTCACTTAACACAATGAACTTTCTCAGGGGACTTTTCCTGATACGGCTCCACTGCCTTCTCGGAAGCAGTATCACATTGGCACAGTTTACACTTTTACACATTTACCGTTTTTTTACACATGGTTTTACACTTGACACTCTTCATCACATTTACACTTTCTTACTCACATGAACACCTCTGTCTTTCCTAACATGGTACTACAGAGTTTTCAAGGTTCAACACACAGGAAACACATTTAATCATGCCGGGTTTAAACGAAATCAAATCACATTTCGATCATATGCACGAATTATCACATTTCACATGAAAGCACATAACTTTTTATTTACTGTTCCAATTGACCTGAAATTTTAACCACATGCTGTTTTCGGGTTCCAAATCATACCCTCAATTTTTCAGATTTTTCTGAGCTAAGTAGGATTTACAGAAAATCAAACACCTAATTAGCATATTATTCACAATTTAAGCTAACATGGGTCTAACACATTTGAAATTTATCCACTTACTGTTTTGCACAGAAAACACTAATGCATGATTTCAGAATACAACATCATCCTAATTCATACATCTATAAATCCGTTACCACAAACCATTTTTACATGCTTTCATTTTACCGAATCGAACTTACTAGCAATTCCACAAGTACGCATAATTCCAAGAATTCAGAACACACATACATGTCCCGAAATTCTTCATGAATAGACTGAAAACAAGACATTCAACTAATCCTAATCATGGAACATTAATTTGCAAAAATTATCTACGATTTATGCTCACAATTTTACAAGATGTCATTACCCCACATTCACCATTACATCACATTCATTCACAACCACAATGCACAATATACATAGAGTATAAGGTGTACAATATATCCTCATCGCATAAAACATACCGAAATTAATATACAAGAGGGACAGAACAGCTCACTGTTCTGTTCAGAAGAACTAGACGGCGGTCTCTGGCCGCTGAATCAGAGTCAGCGGCATGGTCGATGGACGCCAAGGATGAACTGGGCGTCCAGGGACCTTGCCGTCTACTCAGGTCTGTGCAGAAAACACAGACCCGAGCTCTAAATCTTGGGTGAAATGGAGGGTCTAGGACTCGAGATAAATTCCATAAAAATGTTAAAAACCACCTAGACTCATATGGGAACACCATAGATAGGTTACTTGCCTCTCTAAAAATCCTCCAAGAGATTTATGGCTCGCAGAAGACCTCCTTGGGCAGTTCCAAGAAGTTGCAGAAGTGCCTCCAAGATTGCCTTCCTCCGAGCTCCTGGTTGATCTTCACGCTGAGGGGATGATGGGGAGGCCTTCCCCTATGCTTCAGCTTCCTCCTTGATGCAGAAGATCTTCAAATGAACCTCCAAGGGGTCGGATTTGGGGGTTCAAAAATGGGTTTTTCTCACAGCTCGCCTAGGGTTTTTCTTTCTCACTTCTCTCCTCTTGCAAGGGTGAAGGAAAGAGTGGGGAGAGCCATTTCGGGTTCAGACCTAAAGAGGGTCTTTCTCCCACTCACTAGGGTGATGGGACACCCTCAGAGCCGTTGGGGGACATCCCCCCAATGGTTGCCATGCCTTGCTTCAGAAGACAGCAGCTCTGCTGCACATGCAGGCCAGAGAAGTCGACGTCCAGATCGCTAGACGCCGGAATTAGGGTTGGCATCCAGGGCTGGACGCTAACACCACCTCAACGGCCTGGGGATTGACGCCAAAAGGGCCTTCGGCCAGAACCCTAATTATGCAGAAAACCATGCATACCAAGCTTCTATACATGCAATAAGTACATGGTATTATATTCACACTATCATCATGCAATACATACACTATTTACGTTTAATATAAACACATGTACACGTAATTATGCTATTTTAATATCTACGTAAATACGTACATACATACTCAACACAATATACACACATAAATACGAAAAATACGACGGAAAATTCGAGGGTCTTACACCCTCTCCCCCTTAAAGAAAACTTCGTCCTCGAAGTTAGAACGACACTACTCAAACAAAAGGGGATACTTCTTCTTCATCGCATCCTCAAGCTCCCACGTAGCCTCCTCACATGAGAAGTTCCGCCATAGAACTTTCACCGACACGATACTCTTGTTCCGGAGATGCTGAACCTTCCGGTCAAGAATGGCTACTGGTTGCTCGACATACGAAAGATCTGGCTGGATCTCCACTGGCTCATGACTAATCACATGAGACGGATCTCGGACATACTTCCTGAGCATAGATACGTGGAATACCGGGTGAACGCTAGCCAAAGCTGGGGGTAAAGCTAGCTCGTACGCCACGTTGCCCAAACGTCGGAGAATCTCATATGGGCCAATGAACCTAGGGCTTAGCTTGCTATGCCTGCCAAATCTGACAACTCCACGAGTAGGCGATATCTTCAAGAAGACATGATCGCCAACCTCGAACTCCAAATCCTTTCTCCTGTTGTCGGCATAACTCTTCTGCCTATCCTATGCCGCAACAAGCCTTTTCCTAATAAGCTGAATCTTATCCAAAGTTTCCTGAACCAACTCCGGTCCGATCAACTGCCTATCACCAGTCTCCTCCCAACATAAAGGAGATCTGCAGGGCCTACCATACAACGCCTCGAATGGAGCCATTCCAATACTAGCATGAAAGTTGTTGTTGTATGCGAACTCCACAAGAGGTAAATGACGCTCCCAATCATCCTTCCAATCCAGAACACACGCTCTCAACATGTCCTCGAGCGTCTGGATAGTCCTCTCGGACTGTCCATCAGTCTGGGGATGAAACGCCGAACTGAGCTTAAGCTCCGAACCTAACGCATCCTGAAGACCCTTCCACAATCTCGAAGTAAATCTCGTATCTCGATCCGAAATGATCGACTTCGGCACACCATGCAACCTAATGATACTGCTAACATACAATCTAGCTAAGCTCTCTACTGACTGCTTCTTCTTCATAGGTAAGAAATGAGCAGTCTTTGAGAATCTATCTACAACTACCCAAATCGAGTCATTGCCCCTTCTAGATCGAGGCAAACCCGATACGAAATCCATAGTGACAGCTTCCCACTTCCATACGGGATATCCATCCTCTGCATAAGGCCGGATGGTCGCTGCCGCTCGGCTTTCACCTACTGACATACTAGACATCTAGACACATAATCCGCAACATCCTTCTTCATGACGGACCACCAAATGATCTCTTCAGGTCTTGATACATCTTAGTGTTACCCGGATGAATAGAAATCGCGATCTATGAGCCTCTGCTAACACATGCTCACGGACATCTACTACATCAGGGACACAACACGGTGCTGAAATCTAATCACACCGTCCTCATCACGAGCAATGCCCGCCTTACCCACTAACTCTAACAATCTAGGATCGGCTTTCTGCTGCTCAATCACCTCATCCAAGACTACGGATCTAAGAGATAGCTGAGCTACAAAAGCCTGACACAACGATGGCTCTAACTCGGTCATAGAGCACGCTGCATCCTCCAACATCTTCCAATCCTGCTGGAGCGAAGACCTCTTCCTACTAAGAGCATCCGCTACGACGTTCGTCTTTCCAGGATGATACTGAAGGTCGAAGTCATAGTCCTTCAAGAACTCAATCCATCTTCTCTGCCTCAGGTTTAATTCATTTTGGGAGAAAAGATACCTCAAGCTCTTGTGGTCGGTAAACACCTCAAATCTGACACCATAAAGATAGTGCCTCCAGATCTTTAGTGCATGAACCACAGCTGCTAGCTCTAAATCATGAGTCGGATAGTTCCTCTCATGCTCCTTCAACTGACGAGAAGCATAAGCTACTACCCTCTCTTGCTGCATGAGAACAGCCTAAACCAATCTGAGATGCATCCGTATAAATGGCAAAGCCTTCTAGACCACTGGGCAATACCAATACCGGAGCAGAAGTAAGCTTAGCCTTCAATAGCTGAAAGCTGCGCTCACATGCCTCAGACCATACAAACTTCTCACCCTTTCTGGTCAGCTTTGTCATAGGGGCGGCGATGGATGAGAAACCCTCAATGAATCGCCGATAGTAACCAGCTAACCTAAGGAAACTACGAATCTCCGAAGGAGTCTTGGGAACATCCCAATCCATAACTGCCTGGATCTTTGCTGGATCAACAGCTACACCAGCGCCGGAGATAACATGCCCGAGAAAGTGAACCTCGCGCAACCAGAACTCGCACTTACTGTACTTCGCATACAGCTTGTGCTCACGGAGAACCTCTAAGACTAACCTCAAATGCTGACGATGTGTGGCCTCATCCGGAGAATAGACCAACACGTCATCAATAAACACGACAACAAAGCTATCTAGATACGGACTAAACACCCGGTTCATGAGATCCATGAACGCTGCAGGGGCGTTGGTCAATCCGAAAGGAAGAACCAAAAACTCATAATGTCCATAACGGGTTCTAAATGCCGTCTTGGACACATCCTCACTCCTAATCCTCAACTGATGATAACCAGATCGCAAGTCAATCTTGGAAAAGACTGATGCCTCTCGCAACTGGTCAAACAGATCATCAATCCGAGGTAAGGGATACCTGTTCTTCACAGTCACTTGGTTTAACTTCCTATAATCAATGCACAACCGAAGTGACCCGTCTTTCTTCTTGACGAATAATACAGGTGCGCCCCAAGGGGAAACGCTAGGGCGAATAAATCCCTTATCGAGCAATTCCTGCAATTGCTTCCTCAACTCGGCTAATTCTGCAGGGGCCATCCGATATGGGCCTTCGAGATAGGAGAGGTGCCTGGAAGCAACTCTATAGTGAACTCTATCTCCCTATCCGGTGGCAATCCAGACAAGTCATCGGAAAGACATCTGGAAAGTCCTGCACCACATCGATCTCTGCAAGAGTCAGTGACGAACTAGCATCGGGTACTAGCATAACGCTGGCAAGAAATGCGTCACAACCCTTGTTCACCATGCGCATCGCCTTCATGGCAGAGATGACTAACTTTCCCGCTAAGTTCTTTGGCAAGGGATGAGAGAACTCATCCTCACCAGGAATGCGGAAAACGATCTTCTTCCTACGACAATCCACTAACGCATAGTGCTCCTCTAGCCAATCCAGACCAAGAATACAATCATAGTCCTTCATCTTTAGCAAGAAGAAACACCCATCTAGGAACCTATCCTCAATGCACACAGGTAACGACGGAATGCACTTCCTAGTCGATACCGTACCCGCAGGGGTGTGCACAGACAAGGGAACCTCTAACTCCTCAGACTCTATGCTTGACTCTAGGGCTAACTGCCTAGCGAACCGCTCGGAAATGAACGAGTGAGTAGCACCCGTATCAAACAAAACCCCAGCGTGCACACCGAAAAGTAAAACTGTACCTTCGGTGACATGCTTCGCCTGCTCGGCGTCCTCGCGAGCTAACGCAAACACTCGAGCTGGGGCTCGAGGCCTTCCTGGTCGTCCTGTAGCTGGCGCGGCTGCCGCTACTGCTGGTACTGGCGCTCCTCGCTGAGCTTCCTGTTGAAGCCTCGGGCAATCCTTGATCTTGTGGTCGCTGCTCCCACACTTTAGGCATCTACCCGCTACTAACCAACACTCTGAACCTCCATGGGTCTTCCCACAATGGGGACACTCCTTCTTCGCACCGGGGGAACGTACAGAGGGTACCTGATAGTTGCTGACTGCCACTTGTTTCTGCGGTGTCTGGTACATCGTCTTCTCTTGTCTTGCCGCTGGAAAGTCATCGCCGGTCTCTTCTGCGAAGCCTTCTTCTCCTCTAGATACTGCTCCATTTCTCCCTCCTGTCTGCAGGCTGCGCTGAGGGCCTCGTCTAGCGTGCGGTGGTCGAACTCCACGAGCCTCGTCCTCAGTGATGGTTTGAGACCCATCACGAACTTCTTGGTCTTCCTGCGCTCATCCTCTACTATGTGCGGTGCATATTTAGAGAGTTCAGAAAACCTTGCCTCGTATTCTAGGACAGTCATCGATCCTTGCGTCAGGGAAAGGAATTCTTGCTCCATCTTGTCCTGGATATGCTCTGGGACGAACTTGGCTCGGAAGAGCCTCACGAACGCGTCCCACGCCACATCTACTGCTCCGTCCTCGAAGCACGTACGCAGTAGGGAGGACCACCATACATCAGCTCTCTCCTGCAACACACCTTCATAAGCTCTAACTAACAAATAACAACCAACATTCAAGCATAATCTAAAGCACACCTGTAGCATGTAGGTGGCTAAGGTCACCTTGTCCTCGTCAGGACACCTGATGGCTCGGAAGATTTTCTCGATCTCCCTCATCCAGCTTTCTGCCAAAAGCGGATCACTCTCCCCCTGAAAAGAGGGTGGGGTCATCCTCTTGAATCGCTCCATGATGGAAGGTCCACCATGGTCCTGAGCTGGGGCCTGAGCCTGCTACATTAAACAACAAGCAATATACAATAAACACAATATCATACAATTCAAATAGCAGACTACTTAGTTGTTTTATCATTTTACCTGGGCCTCCAACTGGGCCTGGAGTGCTGCCTGAGTGTGTGCCTGGGTCTGCATGGCTTGCACCAGACCTTGCATGAACACTCCATAATCCACTGGTGGTGGTGGGGAAGCACAGGACCCTGTGGGGCCGGGGCCTGCTGCTCCGCCCGCTCCTCACGCCTCTGCTCGTCGTCGCGAGCTGGCGCACCTCCACGTCGTCCACGGGAAGCCATGGCTGTCATAAAATTTCAGCCACCATTAGAGCTAGGTTACTAAGTTTTCTAACCATTTTCTTATCTATTTTTCACTTCTTATTAGTGTTTTCTACACATGTGGACATACTTAGCATGCAATGGGGATGATGACTTAGTTATATTCATGTGTAATCTCAACCGGTCGCTCTGATACCATTGTGACGACCCAACCAGCAAAATGGCCCAACAACCGTGCCAGTTGGTAGACTTCCCAGGAAGGTCACCCATCCTGAGACTACTCCCAACTGAGCACGCTTAACTTCAGAGTTCTTTTCCATCTCGAGCTCTGAAAATGACTAGTCCGGGTTGTTGGTAGTCTACTGATTTAGTCCATTTAACATATTCTTATATGGGGTGTTACAATCTACCCCTCTTATATAAGCGACATCCTCGTCGCTGCTCACATATAGCACACAATCAAACCCCAGGCAGGCAGGATTCTAGAGGTGGCCCCCACAGGTTCAAGAGGTGGCTCCCACTGTGTAGCACTTTGCGCCATTATGGCTTCAAGAGGTGGCTCCCATAGCGTAGCACTTTGTCTTGTGTGGCACTTAGTTCCTGCACTTCCGGCTGGGTAAGGCTCTGATACCATTGTGATGACCAAACCAGTAAACTGGCCCAACAACCATGCTAGTCGGTAGACTTCCCAAGAAGGTCACCCATCCTGGGACTACTCCCAATTGAGCACGCTTAACTTCAGAGTTCTTTTCCTGCTCGAGCTCTGAAAATGACCAGTCCGGGTTTAAACGAAATCAAATCACATTTCGATCATATGCACGAATTATCACATTTCACATGAAAGCACATAACTTTTATTTACTGTTCCAATTGACCTGAAATTTTAACCACATGCTGTTTTCGGGTTCCAAATCATACCCTCAATTTTGCAGATTTTTCTGAGCTAAGTAGGATTTACAGAAAATCAAACACCTAATTAGCATATTATTCACAATTTAAGCTATCATGGGTCTAACACATTTGAAATTTATCCACTTACTGTTTTGCACAGAAAACACTAATGCATGATTTCAGAATACAACATCATCCTAATTCATACATCTATAAATCCGTTACCACAAACCATTTTTACATGCTTTCATTTTACCGAATCGAACTTACTAGCAATTCCACAAGTACGCATAAATTCCAAGAATTCAGAACACACATACATGTCCCGAAATTCTTCATGAATAGACTGAAAACAAGACATTCAACTAATCCTAATCATGGAACATTAATTTGCAAAAATTATCTACGAGTTATGCTCACAATTTTACAAGATGTCATTACCCCACATTCACCATTACATCACATTCATTCACAACCACAATGCACAATATACATAGAGTATAAGGTGTACAATATATCCTCATCGCATAAAACATACCGAAATTAATATACAGAGGGACAGAACAGCTCACTATTCTGTTCAGAAGAACTAGACGGCGGTCTCTGGCCGCTGAATCAGAGTCAGCGGCATGGTCGATGGACGCCAAGGATGAACTGGGCGTCCAGGGACCTTGCCGTCTACTCAGGTCTGTGCAGAAAACACAGACCCGAGCTCTAAATCTTGGGTGAAATGGAGGGTCTAGGACTCGAGATAAATTCCATAAAAATGTTAAAAACCACCTAGACTCATATGGGAACACCATAGATAGGTTACTTGCCTCTCTAAAAATCCTCCAAGAGATTTATGGCTCGCAGAAGACCTCCTTGGGCAGTTCCAAGAAGTTGCAGAAGTGCCTCCAAGATTGCCTTCCTCCGAGCCAATCTCTGTGACGGCCCTCATTATACCGGTACGGTTATACCAACCCACGTCGGTATAGCGAGTGCTGCCAGCCACAGTGGGACATTTACCCAACGATACAAACAGCTGAGATACACGCGAATATATATAACAGAGTAGCGGAAGTAAAAGAGAACTATCTCCATTCATTCATCATCCACATTAAACATACATGCAGCTTACAATTTGCAAAAAGGAACTAAAGTTCACATGAATTAAATTGCTGAAATAGAGATACAAAATGTCCACATATTACATTCTTTTAATGATAATCCTAATACAATGTCCAAGTATATACTAAGAAGTACACAATCACAAGATCTCAGAAACTGGCTAGTCTCCACGCTCGGAGTCCGTCTCCGCTGCCTCCTCCGAGGGTACTGTGTCACCAACTATACCTGTACGCCGAAGCAAGGAGTGAGTCCAGGGACTCAGCAAGTAACACTATGCATGATATACACGTACAAGTTCTAGTGGTTTCTACACGCACACTACAATTTGCAACACATAGCATGCTAGTCCATTTAAGCTTTCAACCTATCATGAAGGTTCTACAATTTTATACATGACGCATGCTTTCAGATTTCAAAAATAACATTCACCTATCACATGGTCTCTATTCAATTCACTCATGAGACTTTAATCAAAACGTGAGAGCTATTGACATGAACAATTTACATACATGAACGGGGAACATAATTAGCATGGATTCCACATGTTCTTAAGTACATACATAACTTTTTATCATACTTTAGGTTGCTGATCTCACATGGTCCAATGACTATAAACCCACACATGAAAGCTACAACGTTGCTTAAACATAACACATGAACAATCCATCATGCCATTTTACTCACATACTCAATTGTTGTTCCTAACATGGATTCTAAACACTTTTGCACACACAAACATGAGAATAATAACATGTATTTTCTGAATTCACTTGGTTTCAGATTTAGTTCACATGGTTTCTATAACACATTTACATATCTAAGATTTCACATTTTTCTTTACACTAGTTCCCTCTTTCACATGGTTCACTTTACACATACACATTCACATATCACTTACACATTTACACATGGTCACATACACTTTACACATTACACTTTACACATATTTTAGTGCCGTGACACATAGTCCAAACCACCAAAGAAGGACACATTCACATATCACTTACACATTTACACATGGTCACTTACACTTTACACATTACACTTTACACATATTTTAGTGCCGTGACACATAGTCCAAACCACCAAAGAAGGACACATTCACATCACATAACACATAGACGCCATCTAGGCAATACAATGGCGACTCTTGGACTGCGCAGACCGGGAGAACAAGTCTCCACCCTAACCAGTGGTACTTGTCCACCTCCAGGATTTCCCCCTAATGCCCTTAGGGTCACTTAACACAATGAACTTTCTCAGGGGGACTTTTCCCTGATACGGCTCCACTGCCTTCTCGGAAGCAGTATCACATTGGCACAGTTTACACTTTTACACATTTACCGTTTTTTTACACATGGTTTTACACTTGACACTCTTCATCACATTTACACTTTCTTACTCACATGAACACCTCTGTCTTTCCTAACATGGTACTACAGAGTTTTCAAGGTTCAACACACAGGAAACACATTTAATCATGCTGGGTTTAAACGAAATCAAATCACATTTCGATCATATGCACGAATTATCACATTTCACATGAAAGCACATAACTTTTTATTTACTGTTCCAATTGACCTGAAATTTTAACCACATGCTGTTTTCGGGTTCCAAATCATACCCTCAATTTTTCAGATTTTTCTGAGCTAAGTAGGATTTACAGAAAATCAAACACCTAATTAGCATATTATTCACAATTTAAGCTAACATGGGTCTAACACATTTGAAATTTATCCACTTACTGTTTTGCACAGAAAACACTAATGCATGATTTCAGAATACAACATCATCCTAATTCATACATCTATAAATCCGTTACCACAAACCATTTTTACATGCTTTCATTTTACCGAATCGAACTTACTAGCAATTCCACAAGTACGCATAAATTCCAAGAATTCAGAACACACATACATGTCCCGAAATTCTTCATGAATAGACTGAAAACAAGACATTCAACTAATCCTAATCATGGAACATTAATTTGCAAAAATTATCTACGAGTTATGCTCACAATTTTACAAGATGTCATTACCCCACATTCACCATTACATCACATTCATTCACAACCACAATGCACAATATACATAGAGTATAAGGTGTACAATATATCCTCATCGCATAAAACATACCGAAATTAATATACAGAGGGACAGAACAGCTCACTGTTCTGTTCAGAAGAACTAGACGGCGGTCTCTGGCCGCTGAATCAGAGTCAGCGGCATGGTCGATGGACGCCAAGGATGAACTGGGCGTCCAGGGACCTTGCCGTCTACTCAGGTCTGTGCAGAAAACACAGACCCGAGCTCTAAATCTTGGGTGAAATGGAGGGTCTAGGACTCGAGATAAATTCCATAAAAATGTTAAAAACCACCTAGACTCATATGGGAACACCATAGATAGGTTACTTGCCTCTCTAAAAATCCTCCAAGAGATTTATGGCTCGCAGAAGACCTCCTTGGGCAGTTCCAAGAAGTTGCAGAAGTGCCTCCAAGATTGCCTTCCTCCGAGCTCCTGGTTGATCTCCACGCCGAGGGGATGATGGGGAGGCCTTCCCCTATGCTTCAGCTTCCTCCTTGATGCAGAAGATCTTCAAATGAACCTCCAAGGGGTCGGATTTGGGGGTTCAAAAATGGGTTTTTCTCACAGCTCGCCTAGGGTTTTTCTTTCTCACTTCTCTCCTCTTGCAAGGGTGAAGGGAAAGAATGGGGAGAGCCATTTCGGGTTCAGACCTAAAGAGGGCCTTTCTCCCACTCACTAGGGTGATGGGACACCCTCAGAGCCGTTGGGGGACATCCCCCCAATGGTTGCCATGCCTTGCTTCAGAAGACAGCAGCTCTGCTGCGTATGCAGGCCAGAGAAGTCGACGTCCAGATCGCTAGACGCCGGAATTAGGGTTGGCGTCCAGGGCTGGACGCTAACACCACCTCAACGGCCCGGGGATTGACGCCAAAAGGGCCTTCGGCCAGAACCCTAATTTATGCAGAAAACCATGCATGCCAAGCTTCTATTCATGCAATAAGTACATGGTATTATATTCACACTATCATCATGCAATACATACACTATTTACGTTTAATATAAACACATGTACACGTAATTATGCTATTTTAATACCTACGTAAATACGTACATACATACTCAACACAATATACACACATAAATACGAAAAATATGACGGAAAATTCGAGGGTCTTACACCCTCTCCCCCTTAAAGAAAACTTCGTCCTCGAAGTTAGAACGACACTACTCAAACAAAAGGGGATACTTCTTCTTCATCGCATCCTCAAGCTCCCACGTAGCCTCCTCACGTGAGAAGTTCCGCCATAGAACTTTCACCGACGCGATACTCTTGTTCCGGAGATGCTGAACCTTCCGGTCAAGAATGGCTACTGGCTGCTCGACATACGAAAGATCTGGCTGGATCTCCACTGGCTCATGACTAATCACATGAGACGGATCTCGGACATACTTCCTGAGCATAGATACGTGGAATACCGGGTGAACGCTAGCCAAAGCTGGGGGTAAAGCTAGCTCGTACGCCACGTTGCCCAAACGTCGGAGAATCTCATATGGGCCAATGAACCTAGGGCTTAGCTTGCTATGCCTGCCAAATCTGACAACTCCACGAGTAGGCGATATCTTCAAGAAGACATGATCGCCAACCTCGAACTCCAAATCCTTTCTCCTGTTGTCGGCATAACTCTTCTGCCTATCCTGTGCCGCAACAAGCCTTTTCCTAATAAGCTGAATCTTATCCGAAGTTTCCTGAACCAACTCCGGTCCGATCAACTGCCTATCACCAGTCTCCTCCCAACATAAAGGAGATCTGCAGGGCCTACCATACAACGCCTCGAATGGAGCCATTCCAATACTAGCATGAAAGCTGTTGTTGTATGCGAACTCCACAAGAGGTAAATGACGCTCCCAATCATCCTTCCAATCCAGAACACACGCTCTCAACATGTCCTCGAGCGTCTGGATAGTCCTCTCGGACTGTCCATCAGTCTGGGGATGAAACGCCGAACTGAGCTTAAGCTCCGAACCTAACGCATCCTGAAGACCCTTCCACAATCTCGAAGTAAATCTCGGATCTCGATCCGAAATGATCGACTTCGGCACACCATGCAACCTAATGATACTGCTAACATACAATCTAGCTAAGCTCTCTACTGACTGCTTCTTCTTCATAGGTAAGAAATGAGCAGTCTTCGAGAATCTATCTACAACTACCCAAATCGAGTCATTGCCCCTTCTAGATCGAGGCAAACCCGATACGAAATCCATAGTGACAGCTTCCCACTTCCATACGGGGATATCCATCCTCTGCATAAGGCCGGATGGTCGCTGCCGCTCGGCTTTCACCTGCTGACATACTAGACATCTAGACACATAATCCGCAACATCCTTCTTCATGCCGGACCACCAAAATGATCTCTTCAGGTCTTGATACATCTTAGTGTTACCCGATGAATAGAAAATCGCGATCTATGAGCCTCCGCTAACACATGCTCACGGACATCTACTACATCAGGGACACAAACACGGTGCTGAAATCTAATCACACCGTCCTCATCACGAGCAATGCCCGCCTTACCCACTAACTCTAACAATCTAGGATCGGCTTTCTGCTGCTCAATCACCTCATCCAAGACTGAGGATCTAAGAGATAGCTGAGCTACAAAAGCCTGACACAACGATGGCTCTAACTCGGTCATAGAGCACGCTGCATCCTCCAACATCTTCCAATCCTGCTGGAGCGAAGACCTCTTCCTACTAAGAGCATCCGCTACGACGTTCGCCTTTCCAGGATGATACTGAAGGTCGAAGTCATAGTCCTTCAAGAACTCAATCCATCTTCTCTGCCTCAGGTTTAATTCCTTTTGGGAGAAAAGATACCTCAAGCTCTTGTGGTCGGTAAACACCTCAAATCTGACACCATAAAGATAGTGCCTCCAGATCTTTAGTGCATGAACCACAGCTGCTAGCTCTAAATCATGAGTCGGATAGTTCCTCTCATGCTCCTTCAACTGACGAGAAGCATAAGCTACTACCCTCTCTTGCTGCATGAGCACACAGCCTAAACCAATCTGAGATGCATCCGTATAAATGGCAAAGCCTTCTAGACCACTGGGCAATACCAATACCGGAGCAGAAGTAAGCTTAGCCTTCAATAGCTGAAAGCTGCGCTCACATGCCTCAGACCATACAAACTTCTCACCCTTTCTGGTCAGCTTTGTCATAGGGGCGGCGATGGATGAGAAACCCTCAATGAATCGCCGATAGTAACCAGCTAACCCAAGGAAACTACGAATCTCCGAAGGAGTCTTGGGAACATCCCAATCCATAACTGCCTGGATCTTTGCTGGATCAACAGCTACACCAGCGCCGGAGATAACATGCCCGAGAAAGTGAACCTCGCGCAACCAGAACTCGCACTTGCTGTACTTCGCATACAGCTTGTGCTCACGGAGAACCTCTAAGACTAACCTCAAATGCTGACGATGTGTGGCCTCATCCGGAGAATAGACCAACACGTCATCAATAAACACAACAACAAAGCTATCTAGATACGGACTAAACACCCGGTTCATGAGATCCATGAACGCTGCAGGGGCGTTGGTCAATCCGAAAGGAAGAACCAAAAACTCATAATGTCCATAACGGGTTCTAAATGCCGTCTTGGACACATCCTCACTCCTAATCCTCAACTGATGATAACCAGATCGCAAGTCAATCTTGGAAAAGACTGATGCCTCTCGCAACTGGTCAAACAGATCATCAATCCGAGGTAAGGGATACCTGTTCTTCACAGTCACTTGGTTTAGCTTCCTATAATCAATGCACAACCGAAGTGACCCGTCTTTCTTCTTGACGAATAATACAGGTGCGCCCCAAGGGGAAACGCTAGGGCGAATAAATCCCTTATCGAGCAATTCCTGCAATTGCTTCCTCAACTCGGCTAATTCTGCAGGGGCCATCCGATATGGGGCCTTCGAGATAGGAGAGGTGCCTGGAAGCAACTCTATAGTGAACTCTATCTCCCTATCCGGTGGCAATCCAGACAAGTCATCGGGAAAGACATCTGGAAAGTCCTGCACCACATCGATCTCTGCAAGAGTCAGTGACGAACCAGCATCGGGTACTAGCATAACGCTGGCAAGAAATGCGTCACAACCCTTGTTCACCATGCGCATCGCCTTCATGGCAGAGATGACTAACTTTTCCGCTAAGTTCTTTGGCAAGGGATGAGAGAACTCATCCTCACCAGGAATGCGGAAAACGATCTTCTTCCTACGACAATCCACTAACGCATAGTGCTCCTCTAGCCAATCCAGACCAAGAATACAATCATAGTCCTTCATCTTTAGCAAGAAGAAACACCCATCTAGGAACCTATCCTCAATGCACACAGGTAACGACGGAATGCACTTCCTAGTCGATACCGTACCCGCAGGGGTGTGCACAGACAAGGGAACCTCTAACTCCTCAGACTCTATGCCTGACTCTAGGGCTAACTGCCTAGCGAACCGCTCGAAAATGAACGAGTGAGTAGCACCCGTATCAAACAAAACCCGAGCGTGCACACCGAAAAGTAAAACTGTACCTTCGGTGACATGCTCCGCCTGCTCGGCGTCCTCGCGAGCTAACGCAAACACTCGAGCTGGGGCTCGAGGCCTTTCTGGTCGTCCTGTAGCTGGCGCGGCTGCCGCTACTGCTGGTACTGGCGCTCCTCGCTGAGCTTCCTGCTGAAGCCTCGGGCAATCCTTGATCTTGTGGTCGCTGCTCCCACACTTTAGGCATCTACCCGCTACTAACCAACACTCCGAACCTCCATGGGTCTTCCCACAATGGGGACACTCCTTCTTCGCACCGGGGGAACGTACAGAGGGTACCTGATAGTTGTTGACTGCCACTTGTTTCTGCGGTGTCTGGTACACCGTCTTCCTCTTGTCTTGCCGCTGGAAAGTCGTCGCCGGCCTCTTCTGCGAAGCCTTCTTCTCCTCTAGATACTGCTCCATTTCTCCCTTCTGTCTGCAGGCTGCGCTAAGGGCCTCGTCTAGCGTGCGGTGGTCGAACGCCACGAGCCTCGTCCTCTGTGATGGTTTGAGACCCATCACGAACTTCTTGGTCTTCCTGCGCTCATCCTCTACTATGTGCGGTGCATATTTAGAGAGTTCAGAAAACCTTGCCTCGTATTCTAGGACGGTCATCGATCCTTGCGTCAGGGAAAGGAATTCTTGCTCCATCTTGTCCTGGATGTGCTCTGGGACGAACTTGGCTCGGAAGAGCCTCACGAACGCGTCCCACGCCACATCTACTGCTCCGTCCTCGAAGCGCGTACGCAGTAGGGAGGACCACCATACATCAGCTCTCTCCTGCAACACACCTTCATAAGCTCTAACTAACAAATAACAACCAACATTCAAGCATAATCTAAAGCATACCTGTAGCATGTAGGTGCAAACTGGCCCAACAACCGTGCCAGTTGGTAGACTTCCCAGGAAGGTCACCCATCCTGGGACTACTCCCAACTGAGCACGCTTAACTTCAGAGTTCTTTTCCTACTCGAGCTCTGAAAATGACTAGTCCGGGTTGTTGGTAGTTTGCTGATTTAGTCCATTTAACATATTCTTATATGGGGTGTTAGAATCTACCCCTCTTATATAAGCGACGTCCTCGTCGCTGCTCACATATAGTAAACAATCAAACCCCAGGCAGGCAGGATTCTAGAGGTGGCCCCCACAGGCTCAAGAGGTGGCTCCCACTATGTAGCACTTTGCGCCATTATGGCCTCAAGAGGTGGCTCCCATAGTGTAGCACTTTGCCCTGTGTGGCACTTAGTTCCTGCACTTCCGGCTGGGCAAGTCTCTGATACCATTCTCTGTGACGGCCCTCATTATACCGGTACGGTTATACCAACCCACGTCGGTATAGCGAGTGCTGCCAGCCACAGTGGGACATTTACCCAACGATACAAACAGCTGAGATACACGCGAATATATATAACAGAGTAGCGGAAGTAAAAGAGAACTATCTCCATTCATTCATCATCCACATTAAACATACATGCAGCTTACAATTTGCAAAAAGGAACTAAAGTTCACATGAATTAAATTGCTGAAATAGAGATACAAAATGTCCACATATTACATTCTTTTAATGATAATCCTAATACAATGTCCAAGTATATACTAAGAAGTACACAATCACAAGATCTCAGAAACTGGCTAGTCTCCACGCTCGGAGTCCGTCTCCGCTGCCTCCTCCGAGGGTACTGTGTCACCAACTATACCTGTACGCCGAAGCAAGGAGTGAGTCCAGGGACTCAGCAAGTAACACTATGCATGATATACACGTACAAGTTCTAGTGGTTTCTACATGCACACTACAATTTGCAACACATAGCATGCTAGTCCATTTAAGCTTTCAACCTATCATGAAGGTTCTACAATTTTATACATGACGCATGCTTTCAGATTTCAAAAATAGCATTCACCTATCACATGGTCTCTATTCAATTCACTCATGAGACTTTAATCAAAACGTGAGAGCTATTGACATGAACAATTTACATACATGAACGGGGAACATAATTAGCATGGATTCCACATGTTCTTAAGTGCATACATAACTTTTTATCATACTTTAGGTTGCTGATCTCACATGGTCCAATGACTATAAACCCACACATGAAAGCTACAACGTTGCTTAAACATAACACATGAACAATCCATCATGCCATTTTACTCACATACTCAATTGTTGTTCCTAACATGGATTCTAAACACTTTTGCACACACAAACATGAGAATAATAACATGTATTTTCTGAATTCACTTGGTTTCAGATTTAGTTCACATGGTTTCTATAACACATTTACATATCTAAGATTTCACATTTTTCTTTACACTAGTTCCCTCTTTCACATGGTTCACTTTACACATACATTCACATATCACTTACACATTTACACATGGTCACATACACTTTACACATTACACTTTACACATATTTTAGTGCCGTGACACATAATCCAAATCACCAAAGAAGGACACATTCACATATCACTTACACATTTACACATGGTCACTTACACTTTACACATTACACTTTACACATATTTTAGTGCCGTGACACATAGTCCAAACCACCAAAGAAGGACACATTCACATCACATAACACATAGACGCCATCTAGGCAATACAATGACGACTCTTGGACTGCGCAGACCGGGAGAACAAGTCTCCACCCTAACCAGTGGTACTTGTCCACCTCCAGGATTTCCCCCTAATGCCCTTAGGGTCACTTAACACAATGAACTTTCTCAGGGGGACTTTTCCCTGATACGGCTCCACTGCCTTCTCGGAAGCAGTATCACATTGGCATAGTTTACACTTTTACACATTTACCGTTTTTTTACACATGGTTTTACACTTGACACTCTTCATCACATTTACACTTTCTTACTCACATGAACACCTCTGTCTTTCCTAACATGGTACTATAGAGTTTTCAAGGTTCAACACACAGGAAACACATTTAATCATGCCGGGTTTAAACGAAATCAAATCACATTTCGATCATATGCACGAATTATCACATTTCACATGAAAGCACATAACTTTTTATTTACTGTTCCAATTGACCTGAAATTTTAACCACATGCTGTTTTCGGGTTCCAAATCATACCCTCAATTTTTCAGATTTTTTGAGCTAAGTAGGATTTACAGAAAATCAAACACCTAATTAGCATATTATTCACAATTTAAGCTAACATGGGTCTAACACATTTGAAATTTATCCACTTACTGTTTTGCACAGAAAACACTAATGCATGATTTCAGAATACAACATCATCCTAATTCATACATCTATAAATCCGTTACCACAAACCATTTTTACATGCTTTCATTTTACCGAATCGAACTTACTAGCAATTCCACAAGTACGCATAAATTCCAAGAATTCAGAACACACATACATGTCCCGAAATTCTTCATGAATAGACTGAAAACAAGACATTCAACTAATCCTAATCATGGAACATTAATTTGCAAAAATTATCTACGAGTTATGCTCACAATTTTACAAGATGTCATTACCCCACATTCACCATTACATCACATTCATTCACAACCACAATGCACAATATACATAGAGTATAAGGTGTACAATATATCCTCATCGCATAAAACATACCGAAATTAATATACAAGAGGGACAGAACAGCTCACTGTTCTGTTCAGAAGAACTAGACGGCGGTCTCTGGCCGCTGAATCAGAGTCAGCGGCATGGTCGATGGACGCCAAGGATGAACTGGGCGTCCAGGGACCTTGCCGTCTACTCAGGTCTGTGCAGAAAACACAGACCCGAGCTCTAAATCTTGGGTGAAATGGAGGGTCTAGGACTCGAGATAAATTCCATAAAAATGTTAAAAACCATCTAGACTCATATGGGAACACCATAGATAGGTTACTTGCCTCTCTAAAAATCCTCCAAGATATTTATGGCTCGCAGAAGACCTCCTTGGGCAGTTCCAAGAAGTTGCAGAAGTGCCTCCAAGATTGCCTTCCTCCGAGCTCCTGGTTGATCTCCACGCCGAGGGGATGATGGGGAGGCCTTCCCCTATGCTTCAGCTTCCTCCTTGATGCAGAAGATCTTCAAATGAACCTCCAAGGGGTCGGATTTGGGGGTTCAAAAATGGGTTTTTCTCACAGCTCGCCTAGGGTTTTTCTTTCTCACTTCTCTCCTCTTGCAAGGGTGAAGGGAAAGAGTGGGGAGAGCCATTTCGGGTTCAGACCTAAAGAGGGTCTTTCTCCCACTCACTAGGGTGATGGGACACCCTCAGAGCCGTTGGGGGACATCCCCCCAATGGTTGCCATGCCTTGCTTCAGAAGACAGCAGCTCTGCTGCGCATGCAGGCCAGAGAAGTCGACGTCCAGATCGCTAGACGCCGGAATTAGGGTTGGCGTCCAGGGCTGGACGCTAACACCACCTCAACGGCCTGGGGATTGACGCCAAAAGGGCCTTCGGCCAGAACCCTAATTATGCAGAAAACCATGCATACCAAGCTTCTATACATGCAATAAGTACATGGTATTATATTCACACTATCATCATGCAATACACACACTATTTACGTTTAATATAAACACATGTACACGTAATTATGCTATTTTAATATCTACGTAAATACGTACATACATACTCAACACAATATACACACATAAATACGAAAAATACGACGGAAAATTCGAGGGTCTTACAAGGATTCTGCCGTCAATATGGGTTAATGGCACAGCCTGTTACCGTCAACCTAGGAACTTGGCGTCAATAAGGTTGTCGCCAACCTCCTGTCCGCAGAAAGTGCAGACTGAACTCACAAAAAGAGAGAATTGGGGGTTCCAGGACAAGAAGGAAAAATCTGTAAAAATACCTAGAACCTAGTGGACATGTCTAGGGATGATACCCCTAAGCTACTTGCCTAGAATAAAATCTCTAAAGGTTCAATTTGGCGATGAAGCCCTCCTCAGCCAAGCCAAGAAGGTGAAAATCTCCAGCCTAAATCCGGTCTTCACGCTTGAGTAGATGGTCGCTTGGAGTCGGGGAAGATTCTTCAACACCAGAAGCACCTTCCAATCGAAGAAGATCATCATAAGAACCTCTTAAACACCGGATGAAGCCTCAGAAAGCTCTATTTTTCTCAGAACCGAACCCTAGAATTTCCTCTGAACCAAAGGACTCAACCTAGCTAGAATACATAGGTTATATAGGGTTAAGAGTCGGGGTGCGCCTAGTATTAGGATTACCGACTGTTGGGATTGGGTTTCCTAATTAGATCCCGGAGAAAACACAATTGTTTCAGATCTGGAATCCCAAACACAACCAGAGAAGTAAGCGACCACTTTGCTGTTGTTAACAAGAAGTAGACGTCAATCGATCTGGACATCTATATCCTCTGGCCATGCAGTCAATGGCACACATGTTGCCGTCAACCTACCCATAACGTCAAGGGATGTTGACGTTAACTGGGATTTCGGGTAGAACTCAAATACATCAGACAAGCACACATGCACAGAAATAAATACACATAATATGTACAAAAAATAAGTAAATACCATATGCAAAGAATTAAATAAACATAATATGAACAAAATTTGAGGGCCTTGCACCTGTAGGCCGAGAGTCTACATCGATAGGTATATACGTACTCAACTCAATTCTTTTAGTTTACTATGTATATTAACATTATATTTTCTAACGTGCATATAATTTTGTAGGGCCCGCCTCCCCTACTACACCGGTTGTCCCGGCGACAAGTATATATATATATATATATATACCCAAACACAAAACTCTATATATTACTGTTCATATTAACTTTATATTTTTTAACATTCATATAATTTTGCAGGGTCCGCCTCTCGCTCAGTAGCGTCACCTGTCCCATCCCATTCAGCAGTAGGTACATGCATGTTTCCATACTTTAGTACGTTTCTTGTCTTCCAATTTTTTTAATAATAGTGTACTTAATCTTTAAAATAGAGGTAGAGAGGCATCATCCAGCGGCGGAGGAGGTGGCTCAACCAACTAGATGTCAGTCATGCTGGATTTCTGGGTAAACTTAATCACCTCAAATTTATTGTATTTTTTATTTGCGTTATATGGTTCATGTAGAAAATTAATGTGCAATTGCAAGGGGAAGATAGATCCAGGATCTACTTCCCACCATATTACATCGTTGCTGCACGCACATGTTCCAGAACCTGTGGACTCATTGAAACAGTTCCCCCTATCCATCCGGGATTTTTTAATTGACATGTTCATGGTATTATTATTTTTTACTCATTTGAAGTCATTTCTTTAGTTGCTATCTCTCTTTGTGAGCGCACTAACTTGAGTAATTTAATTTCTAAATAGCAGAGGTACATGTTCATGAGAGAGGAGGATCTCCCTCAAGCACGAGCCGTCTGCGAGTCTACTACCCAGAATAATTTCAGAAAGTTGCTATGGGAGGCCCGGGACAAGGCGGTGAAGATCGCAAGAAGCCAGGATCCCGCGGCTTGGATGGATTACGGCCCGGTGTGGATGAGGAGGGACTATTGGGAGTCCCTTTGTCATTGTTGGGCTACTAGACCATGGTAGGAGAGGTCACAAGCAGCTAAATGCAATCGGGCAACTCATTCAAAAAAGAATGTGCATACTAGTGGGTCAGTGTCTTATGCGACCCACAACCAAAAATTGGTAAGTATATTAACTTTCAATTACTTAATACATTAATTATTATTGTGAAACTAACTACTTTTGTTGAATTGTAAGCGTCACGAGCTCGAGCGTGCCCCTACATTTCGCGAGTTATTTGATCAAACTCATAAGCAGAAGGGGACGGATGACTATGTCAGCGAGAGTGCTCGCACGATTGCCGTAAGTCAAAATATAATTTTTTATTCACTTTAGATATTAAAAAAAATATGTTTTGAATAATACATTTTTTATTTGTTCTGCAGGAGACCTATGACAGAATGATGGCAGATCGCTATGTAGAGGGCACTCCCCAGCCATACTTAGATCCGGAGGCCTGGGTCGACGTAGAGAGAGGGCTGAGGAAGGGCCGAGTGTACGGGTTTGGGGACAGCCTGGATACTACTTCAGTGTTGTCCTCATATGCAAGTTCAGTCTCTCCTCCAGCCTATGCGAGTTCGTCTGCTGCGACGCCCGATAGTGGTGGAGTCGACATCAGAACCCTCATCCAGAAAGAGTTGTCGTAGGAGCTGGCACTGTACCTTGGTGCCATGGTCGAGCACCTAGTGGCTGCCATCTGAGGAGTAGGCACCTCACAACAAGCCCCTCAGGTCAGTATTAATTTTAATTTCATATAGTTTGAATGAAATGAAACCACTAATCTAAACTGTTAAAATAAGCAAACCACTAATCTAAGAAAAAACCCAAATGTAAAGGGTTAGATTGGCATGTCGTTCACTCCGACACAACCGGGTGGGTAAGAGTGACGTGTGGGAACTGACGAAATCACAATCGGATTTCCGGTTTGGGTTCGGCACTCAAACCACTAATCTTAAAAAAAAAACACAAATGAAAAGGATCAGAACACGCAACCCGGGGGTCCAAAATCTAAAATAGGGATCCCATCAGCGTGTCATTCGCTCTGACATGACCGGGTAGGTGAGAGTGACGTGTGGGAACTAACGGAATTCTAATCGGATTCCTGGTTTGGGTTCGGTGCTCAAACCACTAATCCTAAAAAAACCCAAATGAAAACATTAGAACACGCAACCCAGGGGTCCAAAATCTGAAATAGGGATCCGATCGGTGTGCCATTTGCTGTAGCAACCTAGATTTTTCGAAAAATAAAAATTTAATAATAAAAAAAACTATTAAATTAATTAGAAAAACAAATAAAAGAGAATTAAATAAACCCATTAAATGAAAAGAAGTAATGGACTTTGTTAAATAGACCAATTAGAAATTAGTGGGTCAAAATAGGGATTTTTAAAGGAAGAATAATAGGAAAATACCATAAATTCGTAACTAAATTATTACTTAAAAAGAAAAGGGGTATTTAATGCATTAAAAAGCTAATTTGAGTTAGATTTGGATTCCTAAACCTACCCTAATAGGTTGGCCACGAATTTGGGTCCCAACCTAACCCAAATTAGGAGATCTCATGCCTAAAAAGGGGGGAGGGAAATAGGAAATTCGGAATAAATAGGAATTAGAGTCATAATAGGAAATAGAATGGGGAGATGCTTAAATACTCCTTTAAAACCCTCATGGCCGGTCCTAGCTCATGCCAAGGGTTTGCTGGACATGGGAAGAGGCCAAGGAGGAGAGAAATTCATGGGGAAAAGGCTGCTCAAAGCTTCTTCCTTCGTTCTTCAAGTTCTTAACCCTAGAAGACAAAACGAGTCAAAGGTAGGCATTCTCACGAGCATAAACCATGAAAATTCATCTATAGGATGTTTCATCTATTGGGAACAAAAGCTCTTTGGTTTCATAATTTTCCATCGAGCATATCTTTTGTTCTTGATTTTTCATGTTTTGTACTCATCATGACCCCGAACCCTCTTCTTAATTATTGATCTCCTTGTATACTCAACCCCATGCCACAATATTTTTACTGTAGGAACTGATGCATGTTAGGCATATTTTGCCCCTAAAAGCCCTAAATTTGATTCATCATATCTTGCGAATTTAATCGTTCATCTCAACTATGTATTGTTTCATGTTCATCATGAATACCAGTGTTTAAAGTATGTCTAAACCCTGATTGATTTCCAATTCCTATTTACTGTAAGTACCCATGCATGTCTAGTTTGTTTTGAAACTGGTTTCATGATTTTTCATTGACTATACAATTAGTTGTGATTTTTTGAATCACCCTGTGTCAAATAGTGTAAGTTCTGGCTTGCAATCCAATGTAATGTCCTTCCCTGTCGGACTCGGGTGCAGACACTGTGAACGCGATGGCCCGATAGGCCGCGTTCACAAGGGCCATCGCGATAGTGCCCTATGTCGCGATCTGATCGTGACAGGGCCTGTCGTCGCGATCTGCTACCCTACCTGACTAGGCCGTCGCGACCCTCATGCTACCCCGTCGCAACCTGCCTGCTTGAACTGACTAGTCTGTCGCGACCTGTACAAGAGCCTGTCACATTCTGCCTGAACCCTGTCGTGACCCTTACAAGGGTGCGTCGCGTTCTGGATATTTGCATAAAAACCCCCAAATTTTGATACTCTGACTCTACACAGTGCTTGTACTCTTGTTTAACAGCCATACATACGGAAAAGTACACTTGTTATAAATTAAACATTTATGTGTGATTAAAACACAAGCACATGATCTTTTCTATCTACAATTTCATTACACTTACACACACTTTGAACCATCCAAATATGTCTTAATTTGGCATGAAATTATTTCAAAATGTATCTGGTAATTTATGTAATTAAATTGCCATATTTTAATATACTTGTCTATCATTTCTCGCGTTGTTTTGGGAATACCGTTATCGACGCTCCACTGTTCTAGAATTCCTCTAGAACGTCGAGCACTTGTTTCTATATACACACTCTCTCTTGACTTGGATGAACTCTCTGTCAGATACTCCTTCTGCCGGACTAGTGAGTCTTTGTTCAAGGCCTCCGTAAGTCTCCTCTGCCCATGGATTCCCACATGGTCGACGAGCTGGTTGTACCCTAACACTTATGATACACTCTAGGGATCAGTAAGATCCGTACGGCCTTAGATTGTTCTCTCTCTTATCTTGAATCATGCCAGACCTCTGAACCTGTGTGTAACATGGCCAGCGGAAAGGTAGTGAATTCCACCTGACTGCCAACACCAAGTACACGTGTTGTGCAACTGTTACTATCACCTGTTTAGTCGATGTGTTATGTGCAATGACCACTAGCTCTCATCTATACTCTACTCGCTCATCTATTCACGTTCACTCTACTATCTCGTCTATTCATCTAGTACTCTCATCTTTTCTTGGTACTCTATATTGGCCATTAACTGATTGACTAAAGATAAACTGTAAGGCCCTCGAAATTTTGTCCTTTTATTTTGTCGTGTGTGGATTCATGATTGTGTATAGTATCATGTATAAACATGTAGATATTTATGTACATATTATCTTGGTGTACCTATGTATGTATGTGTATGTTTAGTTTGTAAATGTTGATTCATTGGCATTGTGTAGATAGTAGTTACATTATACTTCATAAATTGCATGTATATACATAGAGTAAATATGGTTTTCTGCATAATTTCATGACCTGGCCGAAGGGCAATTGACGGCAACATGAATGGACGTTCATGTGTAGTCGACGTCCATATCGATGGATGCCAAAAACTTGTAGACGGCCATGTATGTGGACGTCTATTTCTCTAAAATTATGTGCGCAGCAGATCCAAAAATCCCGCATTTTGCCTTGCTCTCTGATTGGGGAGCTGTCTCCAACGGCTCTCCCATCCCATCTACGCAAACCCCCAAGGCCCAGCTTATAAAAATACCCTCTTGAGACTTGAGGAGATCTCTTTAGCAAAGAAACCCTAGAGCTGTGAGAAAACCCAAAGTTTGTGGCCTTTGATCCGACGACTGGAGGTGTCTTCCAGCGATCTACCTCGACTGGAGGACTCTTTGGACATCAGGGAATGCTTCCCCGACTCCGGTGTGTAGCGAGACTCATCACAGAGCCCGGAGCTGGGAGGTTTTGGAGGCTTCTTGGCACTGGCCGAGGAGAGCTTCCCCGACCTTTTATTCCCCTTGTTGATTTTTCCTGAGGCAAGTAACCCATCCCCATTGTTCATACATATGTCTAGTAGGTCTTTGGCATTTTTTGGAATTTTATTCGAGTCTTGGAACCCCAATTTCACCAAGTTTCTGGCGTTCAGTCTGTGTTATGCACAGATAGGAACTTAACAGCAAGATCTCCTGCCGTTAATATCCTAAGTTGGCGGCAGCCGATACTGCCGTTAACCTGTGTGAACGGCCATACCCTTGCTGTTTAGTTCTTCAGAAAAGAACAGCGAACTATTCTTCCTTATATGATTATTTTTCGGATTTTCACGCATGAGGATATACTGTAATTTTTGTAAGCTATGTAATATAGATAGTAGATCATGTTGTGAAATTTTTGTGAATTTTCGTTAATGGTATTAATTATTAAAATTGTCTAAAATGCATGTTAAACAGGTTTGAACATGGTAAATCACTGTTTACATAATCTGTGTGGAATTCAAGTGTCATAAAATTTCTAGATGATGTGGATAAGTGTCAATTTATGTCATAAAAATTTGGGAATTTTCCAATGTCTATGTAATTAGTTATAATTTCTGGATTGAGAAATAGGGAGCATGAATGAGTTGCTTTAAATTTCTAGTAAATCATGTGATGTATGCTAAATTTCGGGAAAATTTCTATAATGATATGACTGTTAGACACAGGGCAGTAAACTGCTAATTATGACCATAATGTTGTGAGTCAATGATGAACCGATTTATGGGTAAGCATGAAAATGATTATTCTATTTTCTGTAAATTCTGCATAGCTCAGAAAAATGTGAAAATTTGTATGTATGATCTCGAACCTGCGAGCAGCCCGTGGTTAAAATTTCATGTTGATTGGGCAATAGTAAGTGATATTTATGTGAATTTTATGAAGAAATAATTAATTAAAGCATGCTTATTGTGATCATAGATTCGTTAAATAGTTTTAACATGATTAGTGTAAATCCCTGAATGTTTAAGTCTTATGAACAGTAGTACTATGATAGGGGAAACTGAACTATGTGCATGAATGTGAAAATGGAAATGATGTGTTAATTAGTGAGAAATTGTGTGTGTGTTAAATTGGAAAATGTGTAAATTGTGCCGTGTGTGACACTGCTTCCATAGAGGGTTGTGGAACCGTACCGTGGTAAAGTCCCCACGGGAAGGTTCAATGTGTTGATATCCTATGGGCATTAGGATGAAATCCTGGAGGTGGACAAGTACCACTGGTTAGGGTGGAGAGTACTTCTCCCGGTCTGCGCAGTACCAAGATTCGTAATTGTGTTGCCTAGGTGGCGTCTATGTGTTATGTGAATGTGTTATGTGTGTCCTTCTAGTGGTGGTTTGGACTATGTGTCACGGCATTTAAATGAGAATAATGTGATTGTGTATAAGTGAAATTGTGAAATGTGCAAGTGAATATGTGAAGGTGTGAATATACGAATATGTGAACCCAATGTGAGAGCATGTAAAATGGTGAAATATGATATGATGGTGTTAGATCCATGTCAAAACAGCAAGCTTAGTATGTTTACAAATGTGATATGCATGTGGAAAAGTACGTAGAATTCATGTTAGGAACGTTTTTCCTTTATGTGTAAAATTCCATGTCTCAATTGCCATCATGTTGCAATATAGATATAAATTTAGTTATCATGTGAGTAAATGTATAGGAAGCATGCGGTAGGTATATTAGTGTGGAATGACATAAACCATGTATCATGTGTTATGAAATTGGTAGAAGTATCATGATAGGCTTTCTTAAAGATTGTTCAAACCATGTTGCATGTATTGATTGACGTAATTGAGAGTAAAATGTGTGCATGATGTGTGTTTGTATAATGTGTATGGATTACTGGTTGAGTCTTTTAGACTCACTCTTGCTTCAGCGTACAGGTTTAGCAGGTGATCCTACTTCCTTGGAAGAGATTGTTGAGAGCGATTCCGAGCGAGGAGAGTAGATTTTTGTGGAGTCACCGACATTGTACTTTCTTTTCCATAATATGAAATTTGAGACTTGTGTAATTGTGGATGAACAATGTAATTTGGATCTAGAATTTCATTATGTGGACTTTAGTTTCTTTTAAATTTCTATATGGGCTATGTATGTCGAATGTGGATGATGAAATAAAATTGACAGTTAGTTCTTTTACTTCCGCTATTCTATGACTATATTTGTGTACATCTCAATCTAGTGGTAGTGTTGGGTAAATGTCCCACTGTAATGACGTTCATTATATCGACGTGGATTGGTATAATCGTGCCGGTATAAGGAGGGTCGTCGCATAAACAATATAACCAATGCCTGGCAATATATAAAGGGCCCAATCTAGTCCTGGGATATGCGCCCGAAAGTGCTAGTACCCATGAGAGTTAAATGATCAGAGTGTTTGGCATTACACTCGAGTGCTATCTATCTCAACTATCTAAATGACAATAAAAAAGTGTTGTATTCTCTCATTGTCTATTGACAAAAAGTGCTATACCATACTCGTTGTGCTATTGCTATACTTTGTGCTATTTGTGCTATGGCCATCCTGCTATTTTATGCTATACTCGACCCTCGTGCTATATTTGGAAAGTTGTGTTATTCGTTCACGTGCTATCTTGATATCTTTCACTTGACTCTCTCGCTCTATCATTAGTTACTCTGCCTTTTAATTCATTAATTATTTAAAGCCTACTTGACTATTGAGATTTAAATCCTATTGGCCGTTATCGCTAACCCTGTGTTATTTGTCGTTGTGTTCTCAGGTGAGACAGAGGATGAACTATACACTCAAGAGGACGGAAACGACCAGGAGTGACGTCACGAGTACCCTAGCGTCCTAGCAATATGTTAGAGTCTTAGTTAGTCTTTTGCTTTATTTCAATATAGTTGAGCCCTATAGAATGGCTCTGATATTAGTGGTTGTAACTAGAAATTTGAAAGATTATTAATGAAATGAATTTACTTTAGTATTTATTCTTATCCAATGGTTTAATGTCTAGTACTTGCTCTGTACCCGTTTACTTGCAACTGCCTCGCGTTTCGATATTCCGCGTCGGAGCGTGACATTTGCTCTGAAATGACCGGGTGGGTGAGAGTGATGTGTGGGAACTAACGGAATCCTAATCGGATTCCCGGTTTAGGTTCGGCACTCAAACCACTAATCTTAAAAAAAACCCAAATGAAAAGGATCAGAACACGCAACCCGGGGGTCCAAAATCTGAAATAGGGATCCCATCAGCGTGTCGTTCACTCCGAAACGACCGAGTATATAAGGGTGATGTGTGGGAACTGTCGGAATCCTATTCGGGTTCCTGGTTTGGGTTCGGCGCTCAAACCACTAATCTTAAAAAAACCCAAATGAAAAGGATCAGAACACGCAGCTCGGTGGACCAAAATTCGAAATAGGGATCTGATCGGCATGTCATTTACTCCGACATGACCGGGTGGGTAAGAGTGACGTGTGAGAACTAACGGAATCCTAATCGGATTCCTGGTTTGGGTTCGGCGCTCAAACCACGAATCTCAAAAAAACCCAAATGGAAAGGGTTAGAACACGCATGTCTAAAGTCCAAAATTTGAAATAGGGATCCGATCGGCATGCCGTTCACTCCAACACGACTGAGTGGGTGAGAATGACGTGTGGAAACTGGTAGAATGTTAATCGGATTCCTGGTTTCGGTTCAACACTCAAACCACTAATCTTAAAAAAAATCCAAGTGTAAAGGATCAAAAATATTTTCTAATTAAACTTAGTGAATATTCATATATTTTGAAATTAAATTTTTGAAAAATAATATGTGTATATTATTTTTATTTATGTTTCTAATGTTTATTTTTATAATATAGGATCCTCTAACACCTGACGATCATGAGGCGGGGAGAGAGGACGATCCAACAGATCTTTCTTGATTTTTTATTTATTATTATTATGGATGTTTCATATTTGTTGTGATTGATGATTTTATGTTAATTGTTATTTATTGTGGATGTTCTTGTGAATATTATTTTTAGCAGGTTTTTTTATTTATCATTGTTACTTAATTATATTTTTAAAAAACAATAAAAAGATCATTTTTGACAGATTTTCCGACGGTTAGTTTTCGTCAGAAAAAACATCGACAAACATATTTCCGACGGAAAGTATTTGTCGGAAAAACCGTCGGACGTTCCGACGGATTACCGACGGATATTTTCCTTTAGAAGCTCCCTACGTCTGACGCTCTTGTCCTTCGGCCAAGGTGTCGGATGTTCTGACGGACTTTCTGACCGAGTACTCTGTCGGAATTTACCGACAGATTTTGTCGGTAAATTGGTCATAAGATTTATTTTCCAACAGATTTTTTCGACGATTATTTCTGTCAGAAATACATGTTGTGTCCCTAGTTTTGATGATGTCATAAGTCATGCAAAAGTGTCATAAATATATATGAATTGTTCTAACACAAGTTTTCATATGACAGGAAAAATTCACAAAGTCAAATGATCTCATGAGAGTTGACACTGATTGCTTAATAGGTCAACACTCATCTCAGTGAGTGAGTTACTGGAGTTCTGTGAAGCACTTGAGTCGACACTACCCAAAGAATAGGTCGACAATGGATAGTCTTTCAGTAGCACAGAAGTCTAAAGTATCGCATAAGGTCGACTCTAGTTGAAGAACAGTCGACACTAGTTGGTCTTTTGGTTAGTGCTGAAGGAAACGAACTGCACGAGGTCGACTCCAGATGAGGATCAGGTCGACTCCACCAGTCTACGAGGTCGACTCTACCACTATGTAAGGTTGACACTAAGATGCTACAAGGTCAACACTATACTCATGGACAGCCAGTCACAACAATAGTCAATTGGATGAGGTCGATTCATGAAGGCATGGAGTCGACTCTACTGAAGAATCTTCACTGGTCCAAGTCAAGTTCCATGTGTGCGTCGACACTATGCTCAATGTGTGTCGACTCTCTGACCCTTGTATTCTAGTGATGAAAGGAATATGCTGGCACATTAGTTCTAGGCACGTGACCCGAGGCCCAATGATTGGGACTTCAAGTACACCTTACAAGGTAATAGAAGATACCCTTTTTGGCGGCAAAAGTACCTCCCAACGAATTGGGATTATGTTGGGGCCCACATAAAAGATTCTATGATGCTGATAAAAAAGGGGCATGTCGTCCTCTTCAAAAAATAACACATATAGAAAAAGTGCAGAGCATCTGAGAGCTAAAAAGTGCAGAAAGAGTAGAGAGCTTGAGATCAGAAAGAAGAGCAGGCTTCGAAGTGGTCAACTGATCAAGAAGAAAGGATGTTGGACCTCTTCTTCCACCCGTCTGAAGACCTGTTGATGATCAATTGAAGCAGAGCATCAGAATTCAACATAGTTCAGAGACAATTGATCCTTAGGCTGTGTCCAGAAGAAGAATCTGATGAGATCAATCCTGGAGAAGATGCAATTGGGAGTTCAAAGAGAAATCTAATTAGATCTCTACTCCAGTAAACCTGCACGCAGACTGTTTGCAAAACCTTTGCATTCTTTCAGAAATTTTCTCTTGTTTGGTTTTTCTCATTTCTTCTAAACATCATCTATTTGGTTGTCTGCTCCAGTTGGAGTAGATGGACTGATCCTACACTATATGTAAGGATTGAGAAATTTATACAATCTTGAAGTTGTGAATTAGCGGGCTGTATGAAGTTGTGAATCAACAGTTGTGTGAGTTTTTCACATGGTTAGGTTGTTGAGAGAAGCCTTACTTAGTTTAGTGAGGGGTGGATGTAGGTCTCCACACTGGAGCCGAACCATCTTAAAAATTTTGCTTGCATTGTGTGGTGTGTGGTGCATTGGCTCTATTGCTTACTCTAGTTTGATACAACAAGTTCTCTCATATTCGAAGATCTGTTTTGGGCTTTTAATTATTATGTAATCAATATCTATTCACCCCCCCCTCTAGATATTCATTCCATACCCATCATGTGGTATGAGAGCTGGGCTCTCCAATTCTTTGGTTTAACAACCAGGAGAGATTTGTGTGGAATGGATTCCAGAGGATATATTGCAAAAGGTCATTCTGTGAATAGACCCCCCCTATTTTGATGGAACTAACCATGCTTACTGGAAAACTCACATGCAGGTGTTTTTGCGAGCACATGATCATCAAATCTGGAGGGTGGTGAGTAATGGACCCTACGAGTTATCAGAAGATGAAGAGAAGTGGACTCCAGATGAAATAAAGAAGTCAAATGCAAACTGGAGTGTTATGAACATCATGCAGTGCTCACTTCATCCCACAAAATTTTCAAGGGTCTTATCATGTGCAAATGCAAAGGAAATATGGAATCGTCTGATGGTGATTTATGAAGGTACATCTGAAGTAAAAGAAACAAAAGCGAACATGCTAGTTTCTGGATATGAAGCATTTAAAATGAAGCATGATGAAACCATTTCAGAGATGTATGGTAGATTATCTTTGTTAACCAATGGTTTAAAGAATCTAGGAACGACTTATACAGAATAGGAACTTGTCAGAGAAATCCTTAGATCTTTAACCCCTTTATGGCACACTAAGGCTACTGTAGTTGAAGAATCGAGAAATTTATCTACCACATCTGTTGATGAACTAATTGGATCCTTGATGACTTATGAGTTGGGTTTAAAGAGAGCTGAAGAAGATGTCAAGAAGAAGAAGTCGCTTGCTCTCAAGGCAAGTCCCAGCATCAAAGAAGCTACTGATGAGAGTGAGTCATCTACCTCTGAAAATGATTCAGGTAAGTTTGCCCTTATCACAAGAAAATTCATAAAATTCCTAAGAAAAGAAGGTAAGGGATTTCTAAAAATGAAATCACAGGTGAACAATTTCTCAAAGCCTAAACAGTATGTGAATAAGTGATCTGACAGGATTGTATGTTATAAATATAGGAAACCAGGGCATGTGAAATCAAAATGTCATGAACCCTTGAAGAAAGCTCAACCCAGATAGACAAAAAATAAACAAAAGGCTATGGTTAGAACATGGAGTAAGAGGTAGATGATGATGAAGAAGAGAGTTCAGAAGCTGAGGAATCACATACTAAAATTTGTCTGATGGCTACAGGAGAAGAAGGAGATGAAGAAGAGGTAGTTTCTCCATTCAAAGATTTCTCATTCAGTGATTGGGAACATGTGTATTTTGAATTGCTTGATCAATATGATGAAGTTAAAAAGGAAAACAAAGTGCTTAAAAGAAAAATAAATCATATTGTTCATGATACCTTAATGGAAGAAAAAGAAAAAGAAATTGTTCAAGAAATCACTATGTTAAAAGAAACTGTCTGTGAACTGAACGTCAAGGACATTCAAAATGTCAAGGAGATGGCTCTGGCTGCTGAAAAATATAACATCTTAAAAAGTGTGAATACTGAAATGAAGAAAGAAATTGAAAATCTTCAGAAAGAAGTAACAAGGAGACAAGAAGCTTTGGAAAGATTTATGAGTGGTAAAAAAAATTAGAAGCCTTGCTTGGAATAAAAGTGAATTTCAACAAAGAAGGGGTGGGTTTCAATCTTTCAAAGAAGAAAGAAATAGGCTTGAAAACCATCACATTTGTTTCTTCAACAAATTTAGAAACCTCATCATCTAGAAAACAATTTAATGGGAGGAAAACTCAAAGAAATGAGAAAAGAGAAACTGCTAAAAATTCTGAAATTGGAAAATTCAATAAAAAGGATAAGGCAAGTGCAGGAGTCAAATCAAGAAACATATCTCCATTGAACAGATCTTGGCAATCACATGACTGGGTAGGTCGACACTATTCTTATGGTAGGCCGACACCTTCATACACCAGACCTCAGAACATGTCTAAGTGGACTGATGTAGGTCGACACTATCCCTACAGAGTGTCGACACACTCCTAAAGCTTTGCTAGATCTAGTCAGTCAAGATATCCTAAGAGGTCTAGCTATCAGAATTATTCTTGGTTTCATCAAAAGAACACTGGAGGCAAGTCTGAAAGAAATCTCATGAAAATGAAAAGAAATAGTGATTCAAAAATTCCTAGAAATAACAGAAAGAATCAGAAACAACATGAAACCAAAAATACCATTAAACCCATAGTAAAAAGGCAAGTTTGGATTCCAAAAAGTTTGCTTTCATATGTTCTTGAATTGGGTGACGTGCAGGGACCCAAATGTACTTGGGTTCCAAAGTTCTTTCTTTAAATGTGTTGCAGGTATGTCTTACAGCCAAAAACAACAAGTGGTATCTTGATAGTGGCTATTCAAGACATATGACGAGGGACAAAGACAAATTCTATTTATTGTCTGAGAAGAAAGCTGGACATGTAACTTTTGGAGGCAACAACAAAGGTAAGATTGTCAGTTCAGGTAAAGTGGGTAGAAATTCTTCAAACTCAATTGATGATGTACTTCTAGTGGAAGGATTAGAATACAACCTTCTGAGCTTTCATATGTTCTTGAATTGGGTGACGTGCAGACCCAAATGTACTTGGTCCAAAGTTCAAGGTTGCAGTATGTCTTACAGAAAACAACCTTGATAGTTGTACATATTTCTATGGAGGCAACAACAAAGGTAAGATTGTCAGTTCAGGTAAAGTGGGTAGAAATTCTTCAAACTCAATTGATGATGTACTTCTAGTGGAAGGATTAGAATACAACCTTCTGAGCATAAGTCAACTCTGTGACAAGGGTCACAAGGTAGTTTTTGATTCCCTTGGTTGTACAATTTTTGAACCAGATTCAAACCGTGTAAAATTTTCTGGAAAAAAGAATCAATAATGTTTACATGGTTGATTTGGATGAACCTGAAAACAACAATCTTTATCTTACTACCAATAAAAATGATCTTATATGTTTATGGCATCGTAGACTAGGTCATGCTAGCTACAACATGTTACATAAATTAGTTAAATTCAACATGGTGAAAGGCTTGCCAGAAATTTCCTTCAAGCAAAACTTCAAAATCTATGAAGCATGCACCCAAGGTAAGCAAACAAGAAAATCCTTCAAAAGTAGATCTGAAAGTCAATCTAAGCCTTTTGAACTCATTCATATGGATCTGTTTGGACCCACAAGGACAAACAGTCTAAATGGTAAAAGGTTTGGATATGTACTTGTTGATGATTTTTCAAGATTTACTTGGGTATTCTTTCTTGCTCACAAAAGTGATGCCTTCATGGAATTTCATGAATTCTATAAGAAAATTCTTCAGGAAGAAAAGTTCAAAATAATTTCAATCATGTCTGATCATGGAGGTGAATTTGAAAATACTGATTTTGAAAAACTTTGTAGGGAAGAAGAAATTTCTCACAAATTCTCATCACCCAGGACCCCTAAACAAAATCGTGTGGTGGAGAGACGAAATCGAACACTGGTTGAAATGGCAAGAACAATGTTGATTGAAAGTGGATTGCCTAGAAAATTCTGGGCAGAAGCTGTAAACACTTCTTACTACATCATAAATCGTGCAATGGTAAGGTCTTTAAGTAAAAAGACACCTTATGATCTTCTGAAAGGTAAGAAACCCTCCATTGCACATTTCAAAGTGTTTGGTGCAAAATTCTTCATTTTGAATAACAATAAAAGTGAGTTGGATAAATTTGAACCTAAAAGTGAGTTGGAGATTTTTCTTGGCTACTCTATCCATTCCAGAGCATATAGAGTTTTTAATGTAAAAGATCAAATTGTTGAAGAATCTCTTCATATAACATTTGATGAACTTCATGATGGTGTTCAAAGAAAAGGAAGATGGAGAATTCCTAGAAAAAGAAGAGTCAAATGACCAGCAAGGAAAAGAATCTGCAGCAAGTAAAAATTCAGATGATGAAAATGGACAAGAGATAGCAACTGCAAATGAGAACAGAGATCAACTGAACATTAGAATGTTAAGAGATCATCCTTAAGAGAGTATCATTGGTAATCTACTTGATCCACCCATAACTAGATCTCATTTCAAACTCATTTCTGAACTGGATCAAATGGCACTTGTATCACAAATTGAACCTAAAAATGTTGAAGATGCATTAAAAGATGTCTTTTGGATAAATGTCATGCAAGAAGAATTGAATCAATTCGAAAGAAATAAGGTTTGGCATTTGGTTCCAAGACCTTCTTCCCAAAGTGTCATTGGAACTAAATGGGTTTTCAGAAATAAAACAAGCGAAGAAGGCAAGATAATAAGGAATAAGGCTAGACTTGTAGCAAAAGGTTATAATCAAGAATTTGGAATTGACTTCGAGGAATCTTTTGCTCCTGTAGCTAGGCTTGAAGCAATTAGAATTTTGTTGTCATTTACATGTGCTCACTGCATTAAATTACAGAAAATGGATGTTAAAAGTACATTTTTAAATGGCTTAATAAAAAAGAAAGTTTTTGTTGAACAACCTCTTGGATTTGAATGCATTGATTTTCCTAACCATGTGTTTAAACTTGACAAAGCTCTCTATGGATTAAAGCAAGCTCCCAGGGCTTGGTATGACAGATTGAACTCATTCCTTATAGGTAAAAGGTATTCCAGAGGTAAAGTAGATCAAACCCTTTTTATAAAAGTGCAGGAAAATGATATTTTGGCTGTCCAAATTTATGTTGATGACATTATATTTGGATCAACAAAATCTTCTCTGTGTAAGGAATTTTCTGATTTGATGACAAGTGAATTTGAAATGAGCTTAATGGGAGAACTGAAATTCTTTCTTGGATTGCAGGTTGTTCAAACTAAGGAAGGAACCTTCATCAATCAATCAAAGTACAAACAAGATTTTCTAAAGAAGTACAAAATGGAGAATACCAAACCATGGCAACACCAATGAGCACAACATTAAGTTTGGATGTTGGTTTGAAAGGTAACTTGGTAGATCCAAAGACCTACAGAGGTATGATCGGATCCTTACTTTATTTGACAGTATGTAGACCTGATATACAGTTTTCTGTGTGCATGTATGCTAGATTGCAGGCTAGTCTTAGAGAATCCCACATGAGTGTTGCAAAAAGAATTTTCAAATATCTAGCAGGAACTCATGAATTGGGATTGTGGCATCCTACATCTAGTGAGTATAATTTGATATCTTATTCAGATGTGGATTATGCTGGTTGCAAATTGGATAGAAAGAGCACTAGTGGTCATTGCCAATTTTTGGGAGGGTGTTTAGTCTCTTGGGCCTCCACGAAACAACACCCGGTTGCTCTCTCTACTGCAGAGGCAGAATATGCAGCTACAGGGAGCTGTGGTACTCAAGTGTTATGGATTAAACATCAACTCCAAGACTGCCAAGTAGATCTTGGATATGTCCCAATCATGTGTGATAACACTAGTGCAATAAATTTGTCCAAAAATCCAATCCAGCACTCTAAGACTAAGCATATAGAAATAAGACATCATTTTTTAAGAGATGAAGTCAGTAAAAATTCATTTGAATTGCATTTCATTGAAACGACAAAACAAATTGCAGATATCTTTACAAAGCCTTGTGTATTGAAAGATTTTCATCCCTAAAAAGAGAACTTGGTTTGTGCTTGCTAGATTCATGACTGATTGATAAATTGCTTGCAAATGATTATTTGAGTGATTGCTTGTCATATGATGTGAAACTGCTTGCCGTTTAGTCACTTTATTTAAATAATTATGCACATTGTGAGGGGGAGGTTGGTTCGAGAATTCAGTGGTTGAAAAATAAGGTTCAGTGATTCAAGATGGTCATTAAAGTTGAAAGTTTTTGAATGTACTGTGGTTGCAATCTGTGAAGAATGATTCCTTCAAAATGTCTAAGTTTTCGTTTGACTTAGGTCGACTCTAATGGCAAGAGAGTCGACACTATCTTCTTTGATCCTAAATTCTTTTCATCCTTCTGGTCTAATTTCTGTTCATTCACTTCCTTCTCACAAAGATCCATTTTCTGAGGGGGAGTAATTCAACTGTGAATATTTTATTTTTGGGCAATTTCTCAGGGGGGGTTAAAATTGTTATACTCTAAACTCCATTATCTCTAAAAGTAAAAGAAAATAGTTTGTTAATTATAAACTTCTAAGTTTAACTTTGAAATTCACTGAAAACATCAAAAAGGTTAAATAACAGATGCTGAAAAATAATGTACCAAGTGTAAATTGCATCCTATCCTTTTCTGAAACTTCCATGTATTTTGGTTCCTCTGGCTAGAATTTAAAAATCATCTGAGCTATATTGTTTTAAAAATCTTCTTGAGATAGAAAAGATGTTGAAGAACTTTCATAAAAAAAATTCTTATTGATGGCAGAACAATGACTAGGCTCTGAGAAACTGCAACTCCTGATAAAATCAGTTGAAGATATTGTAAGTCATGATGAGCTAGTTAATTCTATTCAGGGTTGTTAAAAATTCTAGTTGTGCTTACTGAGTAACTGGGGATTCTTGTGTCTAACCAACATGTATCCTCACATGAAAAGTTGCACACAACCCTTGAGACAAGATGATTACCTTACTTGAGTAATCAGATGCTCTAGTGTGTGAAAAGCATGAGATCTTGCATGAAAAAGAAAGGGCAAATCTGATTGTTCATCTTTTTATAAAATTGCAAATTGTCAGTCAAATTGAAATTCAAAATCCTGAAAAATCTCGAGATAGATGTTTTGTCTCAATACATCTTGGTTTGCCTTTATATCTATCTAGGGTTACCATTTTACTTGTATTGAGTAAGAATTAATATGACTGCAATTTCACCTAAAAGAATTTTCTCTCCTGTTATTTTTCTTCTGAGTCTTTCAGTGTTTTTTAATTGGATGAACTAAAGTTTATAAATTTCAAACCATTAATTTCACTAAGATGAGTATAAAGTGAGGAAAGAGCATAACTTTTTTAACTTTCTCAAAATTTTCCAAAAATACATTTAATCATGGTACATTGCTCCTTTCCTAATTCTATCCGAACAGTTTACTGAATCTTTCATGCTAGAGTCGACACATGTTTGGCTAGAGTCGACTCTTCTTGTTCATCACTTTCTTCAAACACATGATATCTTTTGTTGTTCTGCATGTTCTATGTATCGCCTAGGGCAGGTCGACACTTGAAGCGTCGCATCCCTAAATAGTCTCAACTCTTATGCCCGTTTGACTACTTTTGAATCCAACTGTCTACTTCTTCTTCGTTTGTCCTAGAAATCCCCATTCCGCACCTGCAACCTTTCTCTTCCATCTCTCGATTTTCCATCATGGCACCAAAAATGAGAGCACGTCGAGGAGGCAAGCGCAAGGAGACTAGACCAGACTCTTCAGAATGGCGCACCAAGGACAGATATGATCAAGGGAAGAGTACAGTTTCTCAAGAGAAGATGCCCTCTGTTCCTTCTTTCTCAAGCCGATGCTTCTCACATCTGTGATCGGCTAAGGAGAAGACTCTTTCCAAAGGGAGAGAGAAGACTAAATTTGTAGACCTGAGCAATTCTGGTGAAGACGACAGTGTGCAAGCATCCCTTGTTGAGCACTCTATAGATTCCCAAGAAGGAAACCCTAATGTTCAAGGTTCAGTTCATCCTTCTGATGATCAGGGATCTAATGGTCAAGGAAGCTCACAGTCTAAAGTGTTGCCCAGATAGCAAGCCCAGAGGGGGGGGGGGTGAATGGATTGCTAAAAATTCTTTTAGAATAATACCTGTAAATAAAACGCTTGACAGAAAAACACTAAGTTCAATAGTTAGAGTTAGTGTGGAATAAAGACAAACAAGCAAGCACACATAGACAACAGGAACGTCCAGTCCCCAAGCAACAACTTGGGATTTCACTAAACAAGGGTACTATCCCCCTTAAGGACTCTTAGACATCTAGCAGTAGCTGGCATTCTCTTCTCTACCCGAAGAGGTACAACCAACACCTGATGCAACAGGTCTTCCTTCTTACCAAAAGGGAACAACCACTTGTTTAACAATAGGTCTTCTCTTCACAACAGAAGAGGAGCACTCAAGAACAATGAGTAGAGAATGAATGGCCCCTAGACCAAGCTTATAGGATTGCTTGATCTGAGGCGAGGTCTGAGAGACAAAGATTGGCAGTGGTGGAGCACTCAAGAATAATGAGTAGAGAATGAATGGCCCCTAGACCAAGCTTATAGGATTGCTTGATCTGAGGCGAGGTCTGAGAGATAAAGATTGGCAGTGGTGGATTCTCTCAGAACTTACACAAGCTCTCAAAAGACTAAGCAAATGGCTGTGGAGATCTTTAAGAGCTAAAGACTGATTGTCTGAATGAACAAGCTCTTCTACCAAGTGCTCTAAAGGATAACCAGATGTATTTGCATGGAGTCGTCGGTCTTCTATATATCTTCTCTTGAGAAAATAGCCGTTGAAGTATCCGTTGTCTCTATGTCTGAGGCATGCAAGTTGAGTATGGTCCAACGTGGGTACCAGGAATACCTACAGCCATTAAATGCCCAGAGAGACACACACACAGAGAAGGATCATCCAGATATCTTTTGCTTCTTGTTTGTCCAACGTTGTAGGGTGTGATACTGGCAGAAATCTGCACGCAATAAATACTGAAACATAGACAGCTCAACTATCTCTAGGCTGTCAGTCAACATTAGATGGCATGCAATAAGAAAATACGCCAAAAAGGAAATGCCATTCCGTCACCCTGTAAAGCTTTTGTTTAAAGAACACAGGAGTAGAAAGCACACAGATATATTTCGTGCAGAGATGTGTACTAACACAATAAATGCTCAAGAGCATGAGATACGGTGTTATACGCGGGAAGACTTGAACTCCACAGAGATTCAAAAAGAATACATTTGAATATCATGAAGGATAATTTATTTCAAGATTATCTGAGAAGATAATGAAAGTCTATGATACTTTATTTAAATCATAATCATTGTGAAGAGAGTTGATATATTCATGAAATCATTGTAATAAGCATACAAATGAAATCTATGTTGAAATAGAGTCGATGTGACCATAATCCATGTATAAGTATAGTGAAATCGTTGTTCTGTACACAATCGTTATATGAATGAAATTGATGTACAGACGTAATCTTTGTTTAAATAGAATCATTGTTTCATAGGAAATCGTTGTAGCCACACTCAAATCGTTATAGCGACCAAATAGTTGTTTAAGTGAAACAGAATCGTTGTAGCGACCAATTCATTGTTTAAGTGAAATAGAATCATTGTATCGACCAAATCGTTCTTCAAGTGAAAGGAAATAGTTGTAGCAACCAAATCATTGTAGTGACCAAATCGTTGTTTCTATGAAGTCATTGTTTAAGTGGCCAAATCGTTCATGAAATCGTTGTTTCAATGATGAAATCGTTGTTTAAATGAAATCGATCATGAAATCACTGTTTAAATGATGAAATCATTGTTTTAGTGAAATCGATAATGAAATCGTTGTAGCAACGAAATCGATGTTTAAGTGATATTTGAAATTGATCTATCAACGAAATCGTTGTGAGATGGAAATCGTTGTTTTACTTATGAAATCGTTGTGCGATGGAAATCGTTGTTTTACTTATGAAATTGTTGTGAGACTGAAATCGTTCTTTTACTTATGAAATCGTTGTGCGATAGAAATCGTTGTTTTACTTATGAAATCGTTTGTGAGACCGAAATCGTTGTTTTACTTATGAAATCGTTATGCGATGGAAATCGTTGTTTTACTTATGAAATCGTTGTAAGACCGACATCGTTGTTTTAAAAGTATACTTAGACAAAATTCATGCTTTGAACTTCAAATAACAATGTCTATGGAAAACTTATTAATTTTAATTGACTTGATGCCTATTAATAAACTTCAGAGAAAGATGTTAGATAATGTTTTCAATGGTTTTGTTAATCACCAAAAATACATATAATAAAAGATAATTTATTTATGGAAATGGACTGATCATCAATCTATCCCTTTTTGGTGATGACAAAACATAAAGATATGCAAGTGTAAAAGTGCTGAAATGAATTTGCTGGAAAATTTTAAAGTATGTATTTTAGAATATTTTCTCCCCCTTTTTGTCATTAAGCAAAAAGAAATACAAGGAGCCAAAGAATGATAGAAGAGAAGAGACTAAGATAAATGGGAGTCAAATCAACATATTCAATTACTTAATGGGAGTCAGAAATATAGAAGGCAGGAGACAGAAGAGAGGCATGGCGAGTAATGATTGGCCAAGCCTGGAGTTTCTGCTCTTCAAAGAAATTCTTAAAAGCACCCCAACTGATGTTGTAAGAAGTCCCCATATCTGGAAGGAGTCTCTGGATGTGGAGCTGCCTCTGAGCTTCAATGAAGTTGGCATACTCATCTTTTCCAAGAGATGTTCGAAAGAAGCTAGTGGTTCCAAAACTAGCATGCTGAATAAACTTATCAATGGAAAGAGGGTAGAAAAATTTGTGCTGCAACAGTTCCCTCTTTAGGGGTACATAGATTTTGTACCGCTCAACCCAAATGGCCTGAACCAAATTAATGGAGTTGAGATCCAAGAATTCTTCAGTAGATAGAATGGATTTGTTGGATCTGGACAGAGAGAGATTTAGATTGATCAACTGCTGAGCAGCATGGTGATAGTGCTTTTCCAGTTAGAGGGGAAGTGTCTTTCACACTCAGACAAGAGAGGAGCGAAGACATCTGTCATGTCCCGAGAATTACGCAGCGGATAACATTCGGATAATTCAAGTCGATATTCTGAGACGTGAACAGTCGGCAAATAAGCCTCTAGCTAGCACGCACTAAGTGTATAACAACACAACATTATCATAGGGCCCAAATATTGAACTCAATGGAAATTATATTCAAATCTCATCTCATCGTATCAAAAGGAACTAATACAACTCTTAAACATTGTATAATAGGACCAAGACTCGATAAAAGGCAAAGTACATTTATTACTCACCTCATACTACATTGTTCTAACACTCAAAGCAAACAAACTATAAATAGACTCAAGTATTGGAACGCTCATCACTCGGATGCATTCTCATCGTCGACTTGCTCCTCCTCTTGAATTTCATAATCAGCTAGAATGGTTAAAAGTAGGGAATGAGCAAACTAGCTCAGTAGGATTCATATCTCAATGTGCGGGCAATGATATAAGTGATTAGCAATTTAGATCTCGGTATGCACGATTGTCAAGATATGCATGTATGATTAAAACTCATTAAAATATGATACATGAACAAGCTAGATAGAGTGATCATGATAGAGCAAGATCTAAAACAATATAACGAGCGAGAGATTATCAATAGTGAGGCCTGTAACGAGCACGCAAGATATCACTTTAAATTGCAATAAATGCAGGATGGCCATATCACGCAAGCAAGCAAGCATGAGCATGAACTTTTAACATGATTCACTTAATCAGGCACGTAGACACTAATGTACACTAAGGAAAGATCAACCTTGAAATGCACACTAGGACACATGTATGTGGTTATTGTATCTATCATTCAACACGCAAGTACTCCCAGCGCAGATGCAACGCCAGTAATCATTATACCCCATGGTTAATAGTATATTTATGACTCTCCGTCATTGGGGCTAGACTAGAGCCCTTGGACACTCTCCGTGCCCGGTCAACATCTCACTTCATTTTAAATGTAGATACCCATAGTCATTAATGGCCAATAACAAGAGTTTCAATATGAAAGCAATAGTAATGTCATGTTCAAGATGACGATGAGAACAAGTAGCAAGTGATGTGAACATGATTGCATGATAACAATAGTCAAAAGATAATTTTGACAGCATGACGGTAAAATTTAAACTTTAGTTCACTCTTTACATTAATGGCTTAAGTCTAGATTGTAAATCACACTCACGAGAACAAGATGAGAAAGGAAGTGCACGCTATCTCCAGGGAACTTCAATGGTACAACCAACTCGGTCTCCATGAGGGAATCCATGGAGTACAGAGAATTACGGAGGTCTTAAAAGAAAGGTCACTAGACTGCTGATATGGAATGATCGGTCGTGAGTTTCCAATCCCCCAAGAAAGGGCTCCCTAGATGTGCAAGTGTGTAGTGAACACGTGTCTTAATCCACAATCCATCAGTTTCAAACTTGCGGAAAACAATTAACATGATAGCATGAGATGGAACTATGCAATTAACTAAACATTGTTTGCAATATTTTAAGATAGAAATTAATCACTTTAACAAACTAGAACAATGGATGATTCAATCAATAGTTTGCAAGAATAGATCATAACATTAATGTGATGATCAGTTTATCCCCATGTAATTTAAATTAATTACATATTTATTTTGGTGATTAATAAAATTATAATAATGTTTAATCTAACATATTTTCTATGAGATTTGAGTACAAGAAATGAAACAAGGAATAACAAGCTAAATGGGTAAGTATTATTTACTCTATAGCAATGTAAGTTCAAGCATGAAATTTCTCTAAGTACACATCGATTTTCTGTATGCTATAATGACTTCTCTCTCTCACATAACAATTTGCTTCCATAACGATTCGCTAAGTGATCGCATCGATCTCACAACGATTCGCTAAGAAAGCATAACAATTCGCTTCCATAATGATTCGCTAAGTGATCGCATCGATCTCACAATGATTTGATAAGTGAGAACAATGATTTGCTCTCACATCGACTTGGTCTTCGCATCGATTTCTTAAGTGAGAATAACGATTTGCTCTCACATCGATTTCTTAAGTAAGAACAACGATTTGCTCTCACATCGACTTCTTAAGTGAGAACAACGACTTGCTCTCACATCGATTTCTTAAGTGAGAACAATGATTTGCTCTCACACGGATTTCTTAAGAGAGAACAACGATTTGCTCTCACACGGATTTCTTAAGAGAGAACAACGATTTGCTCTCACATCGATTTCTTAAGTGAGAACAACGATTTGCTCTCACATCGATTTCTTAAGAGAGAACAACGATTTGCTCTCACATCGATTTCTTAAGTGAGAACAACGATTTGCTCTCACATCGATTTCTCAAGAGAGAACAACTATTTTCTCTCACATCGATTTCTTAAGAGAGAACAACGATTTGCTCTCACATCGATTTCTTAAGAGAGAACAACGATTTGCTCTCACATCAACTTCTTAAGTGAAACAACGATTTGCTCGTAACAACTTGTTCACAACGATTTGCCTATACTGTCATAACAATTTGATCCTTGTAACGATTCGATATGTTACACAATGACTCTGTCACTGTAATGATTCACTTAGTTACATAATGACTTAGTCGCCGCAACGATTCGATACAGCAAACAATGATTTGCTCACATTGTTTTGTCTCTGACAACTCACTCATAATGATTTGCTTATAGAGTCATAACGATTTGTCTATATAACGATTTGTATGTGCATCAGTTTGCTTATAAGTGCACAACGATTTACATGGATAACGACTCCTTTGCATAACGATTTCATAAGTCATGCATGTAATGATTTCATGGAATCTAACGATTTGATATTTGAACTCATTTCCGAGTACGTTGAAAACTCAAAGTCTTCACGTATATCTTTCTGACAACCATGCATTTATTATGACTAAACGTATCACTGTAGTGCATGCAAATGATATCTTCTATTTCCATGTTTATATTGTAAACATCTTTTTAGAAGAACAGAATAGAACTTCCTCTTTGATATAAAATCAATCTAACATTGACTGACAACAAGAGACAGCCTAGCTGTCTATTGTTTTAGAATTTAATGCGTGCAGATCTCTAACAGCACATCTCAATACAACGTTGGACAATATGGAAGATAACGGATATCAGAGAAGATCCTTTCTCTTGTTGCATGCATGGAAAGCTAAAGACTGCTGAACAAGAAGCACTACAGTGACATGCAGTCTAACGTAAACAAAAGCTTAGAGACAACGGACACTTCATCGTTCAATTTTCAAATGGATGACATATATAGAAGACTGAAGCTCCAAAAGTAGAACAACACATACGACAATCTTTTACAAGCTTTTCTGCGAGCATCTGAAAGAGCAAAAAGCCTCTCTGCTCTGATTGTCTAGCTCTTTGCTCTCTGCATTCATTGTGTTAGTCTTGAGAGCTTCTGTAAACTGAGAGTGTTCCTCATTGTAGAACTCTTCCTCTCAGTCGTTGCTTTAGATCGAGCGTTGATCCATAAGCTTGATCTAGGGGCTTGTTTTCATTTCCACATTCTTGTGTTTTCTTCCCTTCGTGTTGAAGGAAGACCTGGGTGTTCTAGGGTGGTTGTTTCCCTTCGTGTAGAAGGAAGACCTGGTGGGATCCAGGGTGTTGTAATTCCTCTTCGGGTGGAGAAGAGAAGACCAGCTGCGGCTGGGTGTGTAAGTGCCCTTGGGGGGAATGTACCCTTGGGTAGTGAAATCCTGAGTTGTTGCTCAGGGACTGGACGTAGGACTCCTGTGGAGAGGAGGTCCAAACCAGGATAAATTCTATGTGTCGCGTGCTTGATTGCCTTGTGTTTGCTATCCTTTTTACTAACACTAACAGTCATCGAAGTGTGTTGTGTGATTATTTTTCTGGACAGGTTTTAAAGTGATCAAAATTTTAAGAATCTCATTCACCACCCCTCTGGGCTTGCTAGCTGGGCAACAAGTGGTATCAGAGCTAGTCTCTTCGACAAAGAAGAAGATCCAACGATCTGAAGAGAAAAGATCAAATGGTAGCCCAAAGTCACTTCGAAGGTCAGTCAATAAATAGGCCACCTCTGATCGATGGTGAAGATTATACTTACTGGAAAACAAGAATGGAATACTTCCTACAAGGATTCAATTTTCAAATATGGTCCATAGTAGAAGAAGGCGATCTAGTCGTCCTAAATAACAGAGACAACTGGACAGAAGATGATAGAAAGATGATTTCTCTCAACTACAAAGCTAAGAGCATATTATGCTGTGCACTTAGCAAGAAAGAATTTAATAGAGTTTCAGCCTACAAATCAGCGATGGAGATGTGGGAGAAGCTAAGAATCACATATGAAGGTACTGACAAAGTAAAGGGAACCAGAATAGACATTCTGGTGACACAGTACGAGAGATTTCAGATGCAGTCGGGAGAAACCATTACACAGATGTTCAACAGATTTACAGACATCACCAACGAATTAGTAGGATTAGGAAAAAGCTATGAGATGGGACACATGGTAAGGAAAATCCTTAGATCTCTACCATCTTCTAGGACTCCCAAGGTAACAGCTATAGAAGAAGCCAATGACTTGAAAAGGATGTCACTAGAGAAACTCATTGGGTCCCTCATGGCCCATGAGATAAACATGGAAAGATTAGGAGAATCATCAAGTAGAAAGAAGCACACGAATGCCCTCAAAGCAGCAGAAGATAGCTATGAGGAAGAATCTGAGAACATAGTAGTGAAAACAGTGAAGATGAAGAAGCATTGTTATCAAGAAGACTACAACGCATCTTAGCCAAGAAGAAAAAGTATCAATCTGGAAGACATTACTTCAAAAAGGACAAAGATTTCAAGAAAACTGAAGCAAAGGGCATCAAGAAAGGTGAGCCAATTTGCTATGAATGTAAGAAGCCCGGACATATCAAGGCAAAGTGTCCAAAGCTCAAGAAATCTGAGTTCAGAAAGAAGGACAGTTTAAGAAAACCTAGAAGATACAAAAAGAACGTTATGGCAGCAGCATGGGATAACAGCAGCAACTCTGACAGTGAGTTGAGCTCAAGTGAAGAAGAAGAAGAAGCCAACCTAGCATTCATGGCCAACACAGAAGACAAGGTAACATCTGACTCATCCTTCCCTTCTTATAATGATACTGATTCAGATAACTTAGAAGAAGCATTTAATGAACTATATTGTAAATATAGAGAAGTATGTAAATCACTTAGAACCAGTAAGAAAAATCTCGCATGCCTAGAAAATACTAATTCAGATTTAAAATCAGAAAATGAGCAAATGGAAAAACAAATTAATGAACGAAAAAGGAGAAACGAATTAGTGTACGACGATTTGAAAAATAAAAATGAACAATTAGCAAATTTGGAAAATCAAGAAACTGTAAATAATTTAAAACAAGAAGTCAACACGTTAACCACAGAAAATGAAAAATTATCAAGCACTCTAGAAAAATTTACAAACGGTAAAACTGGATTAATATTGAAAGGTGCTAGACGGTTAGGTAAAAAGAAACATGGATTAGGTTATACTCCCCCTGATAACGAAGAAACTAAAGTTTATCCTAAAATATATTTGTAATCACAGGGATTGTGCTTCCCCTCGACACGGACATAAATATCAAATATAATGGCATGGAAAACAGGAAAGTGATCGCCACCTAGGTAAGTTGCCTAATGATGTGAAAAGACAATGGCTAACTTAAACTAGGAAAAGGGAGAGAACAGGAGAATGACCTGGTGTCGCGGTCGTCATGGCCGCCGCGTCTCTCGTATCGCGTCAGTGAAAACCGACGCGTCTATGTGGCGTCACCCGAGGTCGTCGCGTTCTCTGAATGCGGGAGATTTGTTGTAGTGACCTTCTTCTAGTCCTCCAGCTGGCCAGAGTACCAGAGCTTCTCGTAGACCTTGTTTGCTTGCCTGCCAATCAAAAGAAAACACAAAGAAAAGACCCTATTAGAACATGTAAAGTGTAGTATCTATTCCAAAAGATGAAATGAGACGGAGGATCATGGTGGGGACGCACCTGGGGTGGTTTTAAACCCCTGTGGGTGTGGGAAAACGTGGGTGGATGATAGATGTGCTCTATTTAAAAAGAACATAAAAATGCATGTAGAAATAGAGAAAAGGGAGAGAAGAGATGATGAGCCCCATTAGGGCAACTTCCTGGCGTGGATACAGCTCCAATGATGTGCCAAGAGGTCCAGGAGATTGCTGAAGTCGCCCTCTTCACGTTCCTTGCTCCATTAATGGTGAAATGAGTGAGTTGTGAGGAGTGGAAAGTGAAGGGAAATGAGTGGAATGAGTGGCTACGTGGCTAAGTCTTGTTCAGAGGAAATTTTGGTAGCCCTTCGGGGTGATTCTCAGCCTCTCCTCGTCGATAAGGAGGGGCCTTGCTTATATAGAGCTTGGAGTGAGAATATTAGACATTATCTCCTCAAAAAAAGTGTGGAAATTAAAAATGGGGGATAAAGCTCTATCAAAATCGGATGTAGAGTCCTTAAGGGAGCTTGGGAGAGTCCCTAGGGACGAAAAAGTGCTCAAGGGTCGGGATAAACCTCTTGGACCAAGTTAAAGTGCATGGGAGGATAAATGGGATGTGGTTATGGAGGCCAGAGATCTCGGTCCTTGTCACGTCAGATCGCGGGGTCGCGACTAGAGATGCGACGGTGCGGGGGGTCGCGACAGCATCGCCCATGTGCATGGATAATGCATGGGCTGTCGCGGCGGCCTAACCCATCGCGACTAGAGTCGCGACGCCACTCTGCGTCGCGACAAGGAATCCGAATTATTCTGGATTATTCTTTTCAACCACATGCTAAAATAGGAGTCAAATCCTCTAAGGACTCTTTCAAATGATAGATTTCGGGATTTCAAGGCATTTTTGATGGATTAATGGGCTCAAATCAAGACAAATGATGGGCTCAAGGTGAGTGACCAATTAGGGGCCCACTAAGATAGCAAGAAATGTGGTTCAACCCATTAGTTATAATTGGGTGTCTACAATATTCTACACCTAAATTTGTACCTGAACAAGACACAACATACAAGGCAAACCTTAAATACATACCAACTGAAAAAGTAACTAAGATGTCTTGCTGTAGTCATTGCAATAAGCTAGGTCATATTAAAGTATCATGTCCTACTAAACATAAAATATGGGTAATCAAAAGGAAAAGTGATGACACTAACCAACCAGAACCCAAAAGAACTTGGGTACCTAAAGCCTAGCGTCATTATTTCAAGGAAATCTTCGAGCATCCAAGTGGTACTTGGATAGTGGATGCTCAAGGCACATGTCAGGGAACAGAAAACTATATTTTCTCATCTAGAAGCTAAAGATGGCACAGTCACCTATGGAGATTATGGAAAGGGACTGTAATAGGCAGTGGTTCAGTAGGCAACAAAGGCAAGACAATCATTGAGGATGTACTATGTGTTAAAGGACTAAAGCACAACCTCATCAGTATTAGTCAGCTATGCGATAAAGGTCATCAGATCAGATTTCAAGAGTCAAAGTGCAGCATTATGAAGGATGGAGCAGTCATCTTTGAAGCCAACAAAGAAAAGAACATGTACGTATTTTACCTAGAAGAACTAAAAGATCAAGATATATATCTAGCCGCAAGCAAAGAGCAGTCAACTGAGCTGTGGCACAAGAGATTGGGCCACTGCAGTCTAGATGGCATGAGAAAGCTGATCAAGAGAAGCTTGGTGGAAGGTCTACCTAAAGTCTGCATAAGGTTGGATGGTGTCTGTGGACCATGTGCAAAAAGAAAGCACACCAAGTCATCCTTCAAGTCAAAAACTGTGGTAACAACCTCTAAACCCTTAGAACTCTTTCATATGGACTTATTTGGACCAATGAGGACCACAAGTCTTGGAGGAAAGAATTTTGGATTTGTCATTGTAGATGATTTCTCCATATTCACTTGGGTATCCTTCTTGAAGCACAAAGATTATACATTTGACAGTTTTGTAAGCTTCAGCAAAAAGGTTCAGAAAGATAAGAAGTATAGCATTATCAGCATTCAATCGAATCGTGGAGGAGAATTCCAAAATGAAAGATTTGCCAAGTTTTGTGATAATTAAGGAATAGAGCACAACTTCTCAGCGCCAAAGACACCACATCAAAATGGAGTTGCTGAGAGGAAGAATAGAACCCTATTAGACATGGCAAGGACGATGCTATCAGAATATGATTTGCCAAGGTATTTTTGAGCTAAAGCAGTCAATACAGCTTGTTACATTATCAACAGAGTAATGATCAGGCCTATCTTGAAGAAGACAGCATACGAACTGCACAAGGGAAAGAAGCCAAAGATTAGTCACTTCAGGACATTCGGATGTCCATGTTTCATCCATAACAATGGCAAAAGAGATCTTGGTAAGTTAGATGCAAAATCAGATGAAGGTATCTTCATGGGGTATGCTTCTAAACCTAAAGGCTATAAAGTATTTAATAAGCGTATTTTGTTAATTGAACAATCAGTACATGTTATTTTTGATGAAACTAACCCTTCCTTGAGAAAGGAAGAAGATAGTGATATTGATGATACAGATGAATTGTCCAAGAAATTAAAGAACACATCCATCGAGGATAAGGAAGATTCATCTTTGGAAGATCTGCAACAAAAGGATAAAACCCACAATAATCTTCCAAAAGAATGGAGACATAAGAAAGATCATCCACCAGAAAATATCATAGGTGATCCATCTATAGGGGTAAGGACAAGAGGTAATGTAATTCCTTGTGACTATCTAGCTTTTGTTTCACAGATAGAGCTTAGGACAGTCAATGAAGCTCTCTCTGATGAATCTTGGATTTTAGCCATGCAAGATGAACTAAATCAGTTCAAGAGAAACCAAGTATGGTCACTTGTTCCGAGACCATCAGATCATCCTGTTATTGGCACCAAATGGGTGTTCAGAAACAAATTGGATGAAGCTGGTGTGATCATAAGAAACAAGGCCAGACCGGTAGCTCAAGGCTATTCCTAAGAGGAAGGCATAGATTTCGATGAAACCTATGCACTTGTAGCTAGACTTGAGGCTATTAGGATTCTATTTGCATATGCATCCGCATTAGACTTGAAATTATTTCAAATGGATGTTAAATCTACTTTTCTAAATGGTTTTATTAAGGAGGAAGTTTATGTAGAACAACTTCCAGGTTTTGATGACATTGATTTTCCGAATCATGTATTTAAATTGCACAAAGCATTATATGGTTTGAAACAAGCACCAAGAGCATGGTATGAACATTTAAGTGCATTTCTATTAAACCATGGTTTCATTAGAGGTCAAGTAGATAGTACATTGTTTGTTAAGTCTAAAGTCAAACATATTCTGCTTGTTCAAATATATGTTGATGATATAATATTTGGTTCTACTGATGACTCCCTTTGCAAGTATTTTGAAAAGCTCATGTAGGGAGAATTCGAGATGAGCATGATGGGGGAGCTCAACTACTTCCTTGGATTGCAAATCAAACAAGGAAAGGAAGGGACTCATATCTGTCAAACCAAGTACACCAAGGAGTTGCTAAAGAAGTTTGGATTCGAAAATAGCAAGCCACTGTCAACGCCTATGATCACATCAACAAGAATGGATAGTGATAAGGATGGTAAGAAAGTAGACCAAAAGATCTACAGAGGTATGATAGGTTCACTACTATATTTAACTACCAATAAACCTGACATACTGTTCAGTGTATGCATGTGTGCTAGGTATCAGGCAGACCCTAAAGAATCTCATTTAATTAGTGTCAAAAGAATTTTTAGATATTTAGATAAAACCCATGATTTAGGTTTATGGTACCCAAAGTCATGTGAAATCAACTTAGTAAGTTATTCTGATGCTGATTACGCTGGATGCAAGGTAGATAGAAAAAGCACCAGTGGTGGTTGTCAAATTCTTGCAGGATGTCTGATCTCGTGGTCCTCAAAGAAACAAAATTCAGTGGCATTATCTACAACAGAAGCTGAGTACGTAGCTGCTGGAATTTGTTGTACACAACTCCTATGGATTAAGCAACAACTTGAGGATTATGAACTACATATCAAGACAATTCCTTTGTTATGAGACAACACCAGTGCCATAAATCTAACCAAGAATCCAGTACAACATTCAAGGACTAAGCACATTGTGAAACCTTTCCCATTCGACGTCATGGCCTCTTCTGGTGTTTCCGGGAGCGTCGGGGGCTACGGAACTGAGTTCCTGTCAGCAGAGCAGCAGGAAAGATTTACCTCCGTGAAGACGAAGCTCTGTGGAAATAAAGCTGTGGATATTACAGATTTGGAGAAATATGGGATGCACAGCATCGTGGCAGCCATGGATAGGATGAAATGGACAGAAATCGCAACTTTCTATGAGGTAAGCTATCCACATTTGGTGAAGGCTTTCTTCGTTTGTTTTAGAACAGAGGAGGATGGATCCTTGACTTCGTCTGTCAAAGGAACCCCAATAAGAATCACTTATGATCTTTTGATGTCCTTATTTGGAGTTTGCACCACCGGTCACAGTGGGGTACACACTGTTGACACCCAGGCAAAGGGGCTAGGTATTATTGGTCCCGAGTTCAAGCTGAAGGATGGGAAGTTGGATATTAACTAGATGAATGCGTTCAACCGCTTACTGCACTTTATTGTTTGTCAAATCTTGGTTCCGAGGAGTGCTACCTTCTCAACCTGCACCAAAGCAAATTCGGACATGATGTTCTGGGCCATCCAGAACCGGAGATAAACATGGACGAGGTTATCTTAGAGCGAATGAGGTTTGCCCATGCTCAGATTTGGGACACGAAGAGCAAATTAAATGTGTCCCTGCCTTATGCCCATCTACTCACCAAGATCTTTAAATATTTTGGCATTAATCTGTCTGGAGTAGTTGTAGAGAAAATGGGGCAGAAAATCCGCAGCAGAAATTTAAGGAAGAGCGGATTTTCAGTTGTAAATAGTGTATGGACAAAGACTTCTGTGGCGGAAGGTGAAGCCATTATTGGCGAAGCCCAAGAAGTCCAGGACGAAGTAGTAGCAACAGCACCAGCAGAAGAAGCAGCAGCAAGAGCAGTTCCTTTAATTCAAGAAGCACCAGCAGCAGCACCGGCAATAGAAGAACAAGGTCCAGTAGTAGAAGTAGAAGTACCAGCAGCAGTCCTAGTAGCTCAAGAGGAGCCAACAGCAACAGATTTCAGCAGCAGGATAGAGGACATTCCCTAAGAATTGATTGAGCCCGTTGGGCAATGTTCAGAAATTGTTCCTCCTTCTTCCCGAGTAGCCTCAGTACTCAGGGATGTACTTGACTCCATCCAAAGCACTCTAGGGGAGCCAGTAATTAGTGATGATCAAGTAGCAGAAGCTGTGGCATCAGGGAACACTGCAGAAATTGAAAGGCCCTCGAATTTTGTCCTTATTATTTTATTGTGTGCAATTTTATGCTTGTGTATGTATATGCATTATCGTGTAAGTATTATGTATACATTATCTTGGTGTACTTATGAATGTATGTATATACTTAGTTGTATATATATATCGGTTGATTTCGTGACATAGTGAGTGTGTGCATTACACCCTATGTATTGCATGCATGAACTTAGGAGAAATTAGGGTTTTGCATGGTTTTGGGTTCTGGCCGAAGGGTTAGTCGACGTCAACATGAATGGACGTTCACTTATTGTTAACGTCCATATAGGTGGACGTCGATTATTAAGTCGACGGCCATATCGGTGGACGTCTATGTCCTGACAGACCAGTCTGCAGCAGCATGGTGTGCCATGCCTTTGATTGGGGATGCCAACCACCCCAACGGCTACCCCGACCTTCCCACCGACCTCTGCGTGGGTGAGAGGTTCTCCTCTCTAAAATGGCCCTTGTGACAACCCCCAAAGAGCTCTCTTGGCTCTTTGCAAAGAGATAAGAGAAAACCCTAGTGAGCTGTGAGAAAACTTGGAGTTTGGAGGCTTTGATCCGGCGATCCAAGGCTTCATCTGGAGATCTACTTCGACAAGGAGGGAGACAACACATCCGGCTACACATCCCCGACCCTGGATTGCAGAGGGGAGCATCACAGAGGCCGGAGTGGAGACATCTTGGAGGCTTCTTGGGACTGCCCAAGGAGAGCTTCTCCAACCATTTTGATCCCTTTAGGAGTTTTTCCAAAGGCAAGTAACCCTTTCACCTTGTCCATGTATGTGTCTAGGAGGTTTCTATCATTTTTATGGATTTTCCTCGTGTCCTGGATCCCCTACATTCACCATTCTTTAGAGCTCGGACTGTGTTTTTACACAGGTCCGAACTTGACGGCCAGATCTATTGCCGTTGAGATCTTGAGTCAGCGGCCAACGATGTTGCCGCCAACTCTTGTAAACGTCCATAGTATGCCGTTGAGTTCTTCTTGACAGAACAGTGAACTGTTCTGCCCTATATCTTTAATTTCCGGATTTCTACGCATGAGGATATAATGTAAATTTTATATGTTATGTAAAATAGATAATGTGATGTGTGTGAAATTTCCTGTATTTTTCTGTAGATGGCATAATTTATTAGAATTATTGAAAAGCATGTGTAGGAAAGAGGTTATGCATGTTAAATTTTGTTCCCATGATTTCTGAGGAATTAAATGCTGTAGAATTTTATGAACCATGTTTGTAGGTATCAGTCCATGCCCTGCAAATTTGGGAATTTTCCCATATTCATGTGAATTTTTATAATTCCTACAATGAGAAATAGAAAGCATGTGTAGACCTTGTGAAAATTTTAGTAAATCGTGTGTTGGGAAATAAAATTGGGAAAAATTTCTTGTGCCAATATGTATGTGTGGTTCATGACTGTGCATGATCAAATCTGAAATCCATGTCATGTTCTATGTTAACTTAGTTTATGAATGGCATGAAACTGAATGTTTTAATTTCTATAAATGCATGTGAATTCAGAAAAATGTGAAAATTTGTATGTGTGTTCCTATACCCGAAAACAGTATGTGGTTAAATTTTCAGAAAATTTGATGACAGTAGCCTACACTATGAGATTTCCATGTGAAAATGAGTTATAAATACATGTACCATGATTAAGGTTAAATGATGTGCGTTCCAATTAATCCGTGAGGGCTACTAAATGCTTGATTTCTGTTATTAGTGGCATCATGCTAGGGAAGAACAGAACCATGTGCATAAACAAGAAAGTGTGAATATCATATGTAAAACGTGTGTTAATCGGAATGTGTAATGTGTAAAATGTGCCGTGTGTGACACTGCTTCCATAGAGGGCTGTGGAACTGTATCATGGAAAGGTCCCCATGAGAAGGTTCAATGTGTTAAGATATCCTAAGGGCATTAGGATGAAATCCTGGAGGTGGACAAGTACCACTGGTTAGGGTGGAGACGTGTTCTCCCGGTCTGCGCAGTGCCAAGAGTCATCACTGTATTGCCTAGGTGATGTGCTATGTGTTATGTGTATGTGATGTGTCCTTCTAGTGGTGGTTTGGACTATGTGTCACGGCAAATAAATTGTGAAATGTGAATGTGAGCATGTGTAAAATGTGTATATGTGAACATGTGAATGTGAAATGTGAAATCATGTGAACTATTTATGTTAGAATGTGAACATGTGTACATGTGAAATGTTTGAAAAATGAACCATGTGAAATATGGGAATGTGTAACCATGTGAAGTGAATGTGTTAGAGTATGAGACGATAATTCATGCTATGATATTTCTAATTCCATGTAAATTGCCATCATGTTATAGTCAAATGGAAGTGTAGTTTTCATGTGATTAAATGAGTAGAAAGCATGTGATAGGAAGTGTTATGTGAAACATCTTAAACCATGTACCATGTGTTTTGACTTTGTAGAAATACCATGATAGGTTGTCTCTTATTGATGTTCAAGCATGCTGTATGATTGCCGTGCAAATTGAAATAGTAGAACCTACTATGATGTATGCATGAATGATGTGTATGGAGTTACTTGCTGAGTCTTTTAGACTCACTCCTTGCTTCGGCGTACAGGTTTAGTTGGTGACACACTTTTGGAGGAGACCGTGGAGAGCGACTCCGAGCGTGGAGAGTAGCTTGTGGAGTTGACGTTGTGTCCCTTTTTGTTTCATAGTATGTAAATTGTAGCTTGTATTAGAGTTATCATTTATGTAATTGTGGACAAATTATGTATTAAATGTAGAACTTTAATTTTGTGGACAATGTAGTTTGGTTTAATTTCAATTATGAAAGTTTAGTCCTTTAATTTGCTATATGGATCATGTATGAGAAATGTGGATGATGAAATGTGATGACAGTTAGTCCTTTACTTCCGCGACTCTGTGTCTATATTTGTGTATATCTCAATCATGTGATAGTGTTTGGGTAAATGTCCCACTGTGATAACCTTTACTATACCGACGTGGGTTGGTATAACCGTACCGGTATAATGAGGGTCGTCACAGAGATTGGTATCAGAGCAACCGATTGAGATCTTACATGAATATACATGAATCATCATCCTCATTGCATGCTAAATCTTTATAGATTGTCCACATGGGTAGAAACGACTAATAATGAATGGAAAAATAGATAAGAAAATGGTTAGGAAGCTTAGTAACCTAGCTCTAATTGGTGGCTAAAATTTTATTACAGCCATGGCTTCCCGTGGACGACGTGGAGGTGTGCCAGCTCGCGACGACGAGCAGAGGCGTGAGGAGCGGGCGGAGCAGCAGGCCCCGGCCCCACAGGGTCCTGTGCTTCCCCCACCACCGCCAGTGGACTATGGAGTATTTATGCAAGGTCTGGTGCAAGCCATGCAGACGCAGGCCCACACCCAGGCAGCACTCCAGGCCCAGTTGGAGGCCCAGGTAGAATAATAAAACAACCTAGTAGTTTGCTATTTAAATTGCATGATATTGTGTTTATTGTATATCGTTATTGTTTGGTGTAGCAGGCTCAGGCCCCAGCTCAGGACCATGGTGGACCTTCCATCATGGAATTCAAGAGGATGCTGCCACCCTCTTTCAAGGGGGAGAGCGATCCGTTGCTAGCAGAGAGTTGGATGAGGGAGATCGAGAAGATCTTCCGGGCCATCAGGTGTGTGGATGAGGACAAGGTTACTTTAGCCACCTACATGCTACAGGTATGTGTTAGTTATGTGTTTCCTATTCCCGGTTAAGTTGAAGTTGTTTAGCGGTGCTTATGAAGGTTATGTTGCAGGAGAGAGCTGATGTGTGGTGGGCTTCATTACTACGTACACGGTTTGAGGACGGTGCGATTGATGTTGCTTGGGACGAGTTCGTGAGGCTCTTTCGGGCCAAGTTCGTCCCCGAGCACATCCAGGACAGGATGGAGCAGGAGTTCCTCACTTTGACTCAGGGCTCCATGACCGTACTCGAGTATGAGGCCAGGTTTGCAGAACTATCTAAGTATGCACCTCACATTGTGGCAGATGAGCGCAGGAAGGCAAAGAAGTTTGTGATGGGCCTTAAGCCATCACTGCGGACGAGGCTCGTAGCGTTTGATCATCGTACCCTGGACGAAGCCCTTAGCGCTGCTTGTAGGCAGGAAGGCGAGATGGAGCGGTACCTTGAGGAGAAGAAGGCTTCGCAGAAGAGACCAGCAGCCACTTTCCAGCGACAGGACAAGAGGAGAGCAGCATACCAGTCACCACAGCGCCCTGTGGTAGTCAGCAACACTCAGGTACCTTCTGTACGTTCCTCTGGTGACAAGAAGGAGTGCCCTCATTGTGGAAGGGCACATGGTGGTACGGAATGTTGGAAGATAGCGGGCAAATGCCTAAAGTGTGGGAGTAGCAACCACAAGATCAAGGATTGCCCAGACTTCAGCAGGAAGCTCAGCGAGGAGCGCCAGTACCAGCAGTAGCGGCAGCCGCGCCAGCGACAGGACGACCAGGAAGGCCTCGAGCCCCAGCTCGAGTGTTTGCGTTGGCTCGTGAGGACGCCGAGCAGGCGGAGCATGTCACCGAAGGTACAGTTTTACTTTTCGGTGTGCACGCTCGGGTTTTGTTTGATACGGGTGCTACTCACTCGTTCATTTCCGAGCGGTTCGCTAGGCAGTTAGCCCTAGAGTCAGGCATAGAGTCTGAGGAGTTAGAGGTCCCTTTGTCTGTGCACACCCCTGCGGGTACGGTATCGACTAGGAAGTGCATTCCGTCGTTACCTGTGTGCATTGAGGATAGATTCCTAGATGGGTGTTTCTTCTTGCTAAAGATGAAAGACTATGATTGTATTCTTGGTCTGGATTGGCTAGAGGAGCATTATGCGTTAGTGGATTGTCGTAGGAAGAAGATTGTTTTCCGCATTCCTGGTGAGGATGAGTTCTCTCATCCCTTGCCAAAGAACTTAGCGGGAAAGTTAGTTATCTCTGCCATGAAGGCGATGCGCATGGTGAACAAGGGTTGTGACGCATTTCTTGCCAGCGTTATGCTAGTACCCGATGCTGGTTCGTCACTGACTCTTGCAGAGATCGATGTGGTGCAGGACTTTCCAGATGTCTTTCCCGACGACTTTCTGGATTGCCACCGGATAGGGAGATAGAGTTCACTATAGAGTTGCTTCCAGGCACCTCTCCTATCTCGAAGGCCCCATATCGGATGGCCCCTGCAGAATTAGCCGAGTTGAGGAAGCAATTGCAAGAATTGCTCGATAAGGGATTCATTCGCCCTAGCGTTTCCCCTTGGGGCGCACCTGTATTATTCGTCAAGAAGAAAGACGGGTCACTTCGGTTGTGCATTGATTATAGAAAGCTAAACCAGTGACTGTGAAGAACAGGTATCCCTTACCTCGGATTGATGATCTGTTTGACCAGTTGCGAGAGGCATCAGTCTTTTCCAAGATTGACTTGCGATCTGGTTATCATCAGTTGAGGATTAGGAGTGAGGATGTGTCCAAGACGGCATTTAGAACCCGTTATGGACATTATGAGTTTTTGGTTCTTCCTTTCGGATTGACCAACGCCCCTGCAGCGTTCATGGATCTCATGAACCGGGTGTTTAGTCCGTATTTAGATAGCTTTGTTGTTGTGTTTATTGATGACGTGTTGGTCTATTCTCCGGATGAGGCCACACATCGTCAGCATTTGAGGTTAGTCTTAGAGGTTCTCCGTGAGCACAAGCTGTATGCGAAGTTCAGCAAGTGCGAGTTCTGGTTGCGCGAGGTTCATTTTCTCGGGCATGTTATCTCCGGCGCTGGTGTTGCAGTTGATCCAGCAAAAGTCCAGGCAGTTATGGATTGGGAGATTCCCAGGACCCCTTCGGAGATTCGTAGTTTTATTGGGTTAGCTGGTTATTATCGGCGATTCATTGAGGGTTTCTCATCCATCGCCGCCCCTTTGACAAAGCTGACCCGGAAAGGTGAGAAGTTCGTATGGTCTGAGGCATGTGAGCGTAGCTTTCAGCTATTGAAGGCTAAGCTTACTTCTGCTCCGGTATTGGTATTGCCTAGCGGTCTAGAAGGCTTTGCCATTTATACGGATGCATCTCAGATTGGTTTAGGCTGTGTGCTCATGCAGCAAGAGAGGGTAGTGGCTTATGCTTCTCGTCAGTTGAAGGAGCATGAGAGGAACTATCCGACTCATGATTTAGAGCTCGCAGCTGTGGTTCATGCACTAAAGATCTGGAGGCACTATCTTTATGGTGTCAGATTTGAGGTGTTTACCGACCACAAGAGCTTGAAGTATCTTTTCTCCCAAAAGGAATTAAACCTGAGGCAGAGAAGATGGATTGAGTTCTTGAAGGACTATGACTTCGACCTTCAGTATCATCCTGGAAAGGCGAACGTCGTAGCGGATGCTCTTAGTAGAAAGAGGTCTTCGCTCCAGCAGGATTGGAAGATGTTGGAGGATGCAGCGTGCTCTATGACCGAGTTAGAGCCATCGTTGTGTCAGGCTTTTGTAGCTCAGCTATCCCTTAGATCCTCAGTCTTGGATGAGGTGATTGAGCAGCAGAAAGCCGATCCTAGATTGTTAGAGTTAGTGGGTAAGGCGGGCATTGCTCGTGATGAGGACGGTGTGATTAGATTTCAGCACCGTGTTTGTGTCCCCGATGTGGTAGATGTCCGTGAGCATGTGTTAGCGGAGGCTCATAGATCGCGATTTCTATTCATCCGGGTAACACTAAGATGTATCAAGACCTGAAGAGATCATTTTGGTGGTCCGGCATGAAGAAGGATGTTGCGGATTATGTGTCTAGATGTCTAGTATGTCAGCAGGTGAAAGCCGAGCGGCAGCGACCATCCGGCCTTATGCAGAGGATGGATATCCCCGTATGGAAGTGGGAAGCTGTCACTATGGATTTCGTTTCGGGTTTGCCTCGATCTAGAAGGGGCAATGACTCGATTTGGGTAGTTGTAGATAGATTCTCGAAGACTGCTCATTTCTTGCCTATGAAGAAGAAGCAGTCAGTAGAGAGCTTAGCTAGATGTATGTTAGCGGTATCGTTAGATTGCATGGTGTGCCGAAGTCGATCATTTCGGATCGAGATCCGAGATTTACTTCGAGGTTGTGGAAGGGTCTTCAGGATGCGTTAGGTTCGGAGCTTAAGCTCAGTTCGGCGTTTCATCCCCAGACCGATGGACAGTCCGAGAGGACTATCCAGACGCTCGAGGATATGTTGAGAGCGTGTGTTCTGGATTGGAAGGATGATTGGGAGCGTCATTTACCTCTTGTGGAGTTCGCATACAACAACAGTTTCATGCTAGTATCGGTATGGCTCCATTCGAGGCGTTGTATGGTAGGCCCTGCAGATCTCCTTTATGTTGGGAGGAGACTGGTGATAGACAGCTGATTGGTCCGGAGTTAGTTCAGGAGACTTCGGATAAGATCCAGTTGATTAGGAGGAGGCTTGTTGCGGCACAGGATAGACAGAAGAGCTATGCCGACAACAGGAGGAAGGATCTAGAGTTCGAGGTAGGTGATCATGTCTTCTTGAAGATATCGCCTACGCGTGGTGTCGTCAGGTTTGGCAGGCACAGTAAATTGAGCCCTAGATTCATTGGCCCGTATGAGATTCTCAGACGATTGGGCAACGTGGCTTATGAGCTAGCTTTACCCCCAGCTTTGGCTAGTGTTCACCCTGTTTTCCACGTATCTATGCTCAGGAAATATGTCCGAGATCCATCTCATGTTATTAGTCACGAGCCAGTGGAGATCCAGCCAGATCTGTCGTATGTGGAGCAACCAGTAGCTATTCTTGACCGGAAGGTTCAGCACCTCCGGAACAAGAGTATTGCGTCGGTAAAAGTTCTATGGCGTAACTTCTCGCGGGAGGAGGCTACTTGGGAGCTTGAGGATGCGATGAAGAAGAAGTATCCCCTTTTGTTTGAGTAGTGTTGTCCTAACTTCGAGGACGAAGTTTCTTTAAGGGGGAGAGGGTGTAAGGCCCTCGAATTTTGTCCTTATTATTTTATTGTGTGCAATTTTATGCTTGTGTATGTATATGCATTATCGTGTAAGTATTATGTATACATTATCTTGGTGTACTTATGAATGTATGTATATACTTAGTTGTATATATATATCGGTTGATTTCGTGACATAGTGAGTGTGTGCATTACACCCTATGTATTGCATGCATGAACTTAGGAGAAATTAGGGTTTTGCATGGTTTTGGGTTCTGGCCGAAGGGTTAGTCGACGTCAACATGAATGGACGTTCACTTATTGTTAACGTCCATATAGGTGGACGTCGATTATTAAGTCGACGGCCATATCGGTGGACGTCTATGTCCTGACAGACCAGTCTGCAGCAGCATGGTGTGCCATGCCTTTGATTGGGGATGCCAACCACCCCAACGGCTACCCCGACCTTCCCACCGACCTCTGCGTGGGTGAGAGGTTCTCCTCTCTAAAATGGCCCTTGTGACAACCCCCAAAGAGCTCTCTTGGCTCTTTGCAAAGAGATAAGAGAAAACCCTAGTGAGCTGTGAGAAAACTTGGAGTTTGGAGGCTTTGATCCGGCGATCCAAGGCTTCATCTGGAGATCTACTTCGACAAGGAGGGAGACAACACATCCGGCTACACATCCCCGACCCTGGATTGCAGAGGGGAGCATCACAGAGGCCGGAGTGGAGACATCTTGGAGGCTTCTTGGGACTGCCCAAGGAGAGCTTCTCCAACCATTTTGATCCCTTTAGGAGTTTTTCCAAAGGCAAGTAACCCTTTCACCTTGTCCATGTATGTGTCTAGGAGGTTTCTATCATTTTTATGGATTTTCCTCGTGTCCTGGATCCCCTACATTCACCATTCTTTAGAGCTCGGACTGTGTTTTTACACAGGTCCGAACTTGACGGCAGATCTATTGCCGTTGAGATCTTGAGTCAGCGGCCAACGATGTTGCCGCCAACTCTTGTAAACGTCCATAGTATGCCGTTGAGTTCTTCTTGACAGAACAGTGAACTGTTCTGCCCTATATCTTTAATTTCCGGATTTCTACGCATGAGGATATAATGTAAATTTTATATGTTATGTAAAATAGATAATGTGATGTGTGTGAAATTTCCTGTATTTTTCTGTAGATGGCATAATTTATTAGAATTATTGAAAAGCATGTGTAGGAAAGAGGTTATGCATGTTAATTTTGTTCCCATGATTTCTGAGGAATTAAATGCTGTAGAATTTTATGAACCATGTTTGTAGGTATCAGTCCATGCCCTGCAAATTTGGGAATTTTCCCATATTCATGTGAATTTTTATAATTCCTACAATGAGAAATAGAAAGCATGTGTAGACCTTGTGAAAATTTTAGTAAATCGTGTGTTGGGAAATAAATTGGGAAAAATTTCTTGTGCCAATATGTATGTGTGGTTCATGACTGTGCATGATCAAATCTGAAATCCATGTCATGTTCTATGTTAACTTAGTTTATGAATGGCATGAAACTGAATGTTTTAATTTCTATAAATGCATGTGAATTCAGAAAAATGTGAAAATTTGTATGTGTGTTCCTATACCCGAAAAAGTATGTGGTTAAATTTTCAGGAAAATTTGATGACAGTAGCCTACACTATGAGATTTCCATGTGAAAATGAGTTATAATACATGTACCATGATTAAGGTTAAATGATGTGCGTTCCAATTAATCCGTGAGGGCTACTAAATGCTTGATTTCTGTTATTAGTGGCATCATGCTAGGGAAGAACAGAACCATGTGCATAAACAAGAAAGTGTGAATATCATATGTAAAACGTGTGTTAATCGGAATGTGTAATGTGTAAAATGTGCCGTGTGTGACACTGCTTCCATAGAGGGCTGTGGAACTGTATCATGGAAAGGTCCCCATGAGAAGGTTCAATGTGTTAAGATATCCTAAGGGCATTAGGATGAAATCCTGGAGGTGGACAAGTACCACTGGTTAGGGTGGAGACGTGTTCTCCCGGTCTGCGCAGTGCCAAGAGTCATCACTGTATTGCCTAGGTGATGTGCTATGTGTTATGTGTATGTGATGTGTCCTTCTAGTGGTGGTTTGGACTATGTGTCACGGCAAATAAATTGTGAAATGTGAATGTGAGCATGTGTAAAATGTGTATATGTGAATGTGAAATGTGAAATCATGTGAACTATTTATGTTAGAATGTGAACATGTGTACATGTGAAATGTTTGAAAAATGAACTATGTGAAATATGGGAATGTGTAACCATGTGAAGTGAATGTGTTAGAGTATGAGACGATAATTCATGCTATGATATTTCTAATTCCATGTAAATTGCCATCATGTTATAGTCAAATGGAAGTGTAGTTTTCATGTGATTAAATGAGTAGAAAGCATGTGATAGGAAGTGTTATGTGAAACATCTTAAACCATGTACCATGTGTTTTGACTTTGTAGAAATACCATGATAGGTTGTCTCTTATTGATGTTCAAGCATGCTGTATGATTGCCGTGCAAATTGAAATAGTAGAACCTACTATGATGTATGCATGAATGATGTGTATGGAGTTACTTGCTGAGTCTTTTAGACTCACTCCTTGCTTCGGCGTACAGGTTTAGTTGGTGACACACTTTTGGAGGAGACCGTGGAGAGCGACTCCGAGCGTGGAGAGTAGCTTGTGGAGTTGACGTTGTGTCCCTTTTTGTTTCATAGTATGTAAATTGTAGCTTGTATTAGAGTTATCATTTATGTAATTGTGGACAAATTATGTATTAAATGTAGAACTTTAATTTTGTGGACAATGTAGTTTGGTTTAATTTCAATTGTGAAAGTTTAGTCCTTTAATTTGCTATATGGATCATGTATGAGAAATGTGGATGATGAAATGTGATGACAGTTAGTCCTTTACTTCCGCGACTCTGTGTCTATATTTGTGTATATCTCAATCATGTGATAGTGTTTGGGTAAATGTCCCACTGTGATAACCTTTACTATACCGACGTGGGTTGGTATAACCGTACCGGTATAAGGAGGGTCGTCACAGAAATGGTGATGGAGGAAGCTCCCAGTTAGGGGGAGCAAGTAGTTGCTCATGAAAATGTAATAGTGGAAGATACTCCTATTGAGGGGGAGCAGTCTATTGATGAGGAGGCAGCTCCTCAGGGGGAGCACACTGAAAGTGTCCCTATGAATAATGAAGAGCATGTTGAATTCGAGGAGCCCATTGCAAGGGCACATAGAAAAAGGAAAAGAGTAGCTCATAGGAGGCCCAAGGAGAAGCAGCTGAAGATTCAGTTGAAGCCCATTATTAAGAGGCTGGATGAGCAAGGAAAGACTCTCACATCTTTGCAGTCTGATATTCAGTCTATCCTTATCAGCCAGACCTCAGGAGCAAACGAGATTGGAGCCTTGTCCACTGAGGCACATAACTTGAAAGATGATTTTAAAATGTTCAAGAAATTATGCAGATGGATGAAAGGTGAGTTTGACAATGTTAAGAAGCTTATTTCTTCTACTGTGCAATCCACCTCTCCCCTCTAGCTCACTCTCCTACTGAACCAGTTAGTAGTTCAGGGCCATCAAGGCCAAGGCCAGCAGAAGAAAATGCAGGGCCATTAGGGCTAATTGTAGTAGAACCAGCAGGGCCATCCAGGCCTCAGACTATTGAGAAGGAAGCACCTGTTGCTGAAGCCGTGAAGTCTGGGCCACCAGGGCCATCTGAGGTTGTGGTTGGGCTACTAGGGCCAATGATCTCCGAGGGTGTGAATCCAAGAGTAGAAGAGCCTGCAGCTGCTCCCGAAGCCCCTGAATCTTCATCTCTTGCAACACTAGCCCCTCCTTCACCAACTTCTTCATCCACAACACCTCCAGCACCCATCACCTTCAAACAACCTATGCCTCGCAGCATCTCTTCCCAAACTCCTTTTCCATCTCAATCAACTTCATCTCCTACCTCCTCTACATCCATTCCTCCACCTCCTCCTGTTTCTGAAGACCCTCTAGCCTCATCATCAGCTGGAGCATCATCTTCTTCTGGCCCCTCATCAGCCAGATCATCCACCAATTTTTCTACAAGTTCCTTCCTTCATCCTCCTGCTCCACCTTCCTTTATCACATTCATTCCTGAAAATCCACAACTTGCCAGTGCTTTTCTAAACAACTATGAGGATGAGTTGGAGCATACCACACTCATCTCAGTCCTGGCAGTTGCCACTCATGTTCACAGGACTGATTCCTCTAGTCCTGTTCAGAAAAAGAGGAAACTCTCATCCACCCTAGCTCTTCCTTCCGAACCTAAGTTTCCTCCTCTTTGGTACTCCCTCACTGTTGAAAATCGAAGGAGACCAAGTTATTGTGAATATCTCCAAAAGTGCATTCTTTCCACCACTTTTGGCATTCCCTTTCTCAACCTAACTGATCACCTCAACATTGTCCTTCCTTATTGCCAAAGGGCACAAGGCTCTCTACAGCAAATATCTTCTTGCCAAGTCAGATAAAACTCCTCCCCAGGATCTATAGGATCGAAAAAGGGATGGACCAGATCTAGAAGGGGGGGGGTTGAATAGATCTAGGCCAAATACTGCGGAAGCCTAGCAAATTTAAAAATTGCTTTAAATCAGGGACAACTTAGAAATGAAATACACAGATCTGATGAGAGAGTGTGTGAATTAAGTGATTTGAGTGAGTGATAAGTTGATTAGAAGAGAGCGAAAATCCTATGCATACATTTAGTGCAAAGTGAAGTTAGATCACAAAACAAACCACTACACAGAGATTTTTAGGTGGTTCGGAAATCACACCATGTGATTCCTACATCCACCCCTCACACAGTGAGGCTCCACTATTCAACTTGAATACACCACACACTGGAGCTTGACAACTCCACACACTGAGTTCAACAACACACACACAACCTCTAGAGCAAGACTACTCTAGAAACCTGACCACAACTGCTCAACCACAACTTGAGTGCGACGACTCAACACACTGAGCACAAAGACTCACAACCAACTTGCTAGATCAAAAACAACAAGATCTAGATCCTCTAGCAATGATCTGATCTATAAAAAATTCATTCAAAGAGACTGATGCAACAGCTCATGCACAATCTCAAGAATGACTTAGAAGAACTAAGGGAAAATAAGGAATTGTTTGAATGATCCTTATTCTTCAGATGTACTCCCTTGTAGAGTGCTGAATTGTGAAGAAGCTTGATCTCTTGAAGTCCCTGACCGATGCTCTGCAACTTGAGCTTTGGGATCTTCCTTGAAGTCTTCTCAATTGACTGCCTCTACTTGATCTGCTCCCTTGAAGTGATCCGATTGCATCTTCAATGCTTGCTTGGACTGAGAAGCAGGAAGCACCAGGAGAGCAAGAACGGGGAGGAGAACACTTCTTGCCGCCAAACGGATTTATGGAAGGCTCTGAAAAGTTCTCTTGGGTTGGATGGCCAATTGGAGGGTATTTATAGCCCAATGTGTCCAAAAGTACCCTTGAGGGGCGTGGGCACATGATCCAAGACCGATCCATGTGAACCCTAGAGTGCCACATGTCCAGGTGGAACTTAAAGTGAAAAAGTTTCCGGAGTGTGTCGACCTGTCCAAGGAGTGTGTCGACACACTGTCCCAAACTGGTAGAATTGGTTCTCTGGGAAGGGTCACTAGTGTCGACACTACTTCAGGCTGTGTCGACACACTGTCCAGAACTGACAAACAGGTCTTCTGGGAACTGCATCTAGTGTCGACACCACTTGAGGCTGTGTCGACACACTTGACCTTTTCTTCATCATTTTGCCTTAGGGTTTGAAGCATTGTGTCGACACCAGTAGGGGGTGTGTCACACTACCCTTGCAAGAAATGTCTATCCCTGAGAAATAAACACATAAATCATTAGTACAATGTATTGTCATGAATATAAATGATAAAATGTGTTTGGAAACATCTTTTTGAATGTTGTTGTTATATGTGTGATGTTGTTAACATGTTCCATTTTATTGTGCATTAAAATCACATCTTGTCATCATCAAAATTATGAAGGGAAATGTGCTAAATTCACACTCAACCCAACAATCTCCCCCTTTTTGATGATGGCAACATTAAGTCCACATGATGTTTTGAGTTTTTAATGAGATGTGATTTTAAGCCATTTATTTTCACAACATTCAATCACATACACACTAAATGACAATGAACCATGTTTCAATCAATTTTATTCATTTTCAACAAAGGTCATTGAGCACACTTTAGCAACATTTGATATTTTGCACAATTGAGTATACAATGTTACTTATGATGAAGTCTTTTCATTAAAGACCAAGTAGCTTTACAATCATTGACATTCATTGACATTCATTCCAAAGATGTACAATCACATTCAAAACAAGTATTACTTTTCATTCAACAAATATATTCATTACAAGTATTTCTTATCATCCAAAACAAGATGGTCACTACAATGATTACATTCCAAACAAGTGTTTCTCTTTTTCTTCTCCCCCTTTGACATCATCAAAAGATAAAAGACATTAAGCAGATGGAGGAGGAGGAATGTGAAGAAGGAGTGATTCGATTGTCTTCATCCTTGACTCCATTGCTGCAAGGTTGGATCTGAGTTGAGTTTGCATTGTGGACAGCCTTGTGTGTAGCAACTCTTCCAACCTTTGACTATTGTCATACATATTTGACTGAAAGGCAGACAACTCAGTTGAGATAGGCTGTGAACCAGAAGAGGAACTTGCAAATCCATGTTTGTTAATATGGCTGAGCTCCTTCTTTAGAATAGACATCTCATTGTCTATGTGTGCTGAGAGATTCTTCATGCCTTCTAAGTTATCAACCATATGTGCAAATGACAGTCTAGTCTTTGAAATCTGAGACACTGCTTCCTGACTGTTGAATAGGTTGGTTTGGGAATTTGCTAAAATCCCTTGAAGGACCTTTTCCAGTGTTTCTTGATGTTCTTTCAATTCAAGGGATGCATCAGCCAAAGTGCCAATTAGCCTATTGAACCGTTGGGTGGCATGATCAGAGGCTTCCTTCTGCTTGATAAACTGCCCATTGACTGAATTCTCTAACCTTTGAATTCTCAACTCAAAGCTTTCTGACATTTGGTGGATGGAAAAATTGATGGTATCAAACTTGTCATTGAGAAAGTAATATAACTTTGGTGGAACAGAAGGTCCACCAGTGGAAGTAGAAGCTTGGAATTAAGGAGTGAAAGAAGGAATTTCCACTTCAGGGAGAAGTGGTGAAGAGGTTTGAAAGGGAGGTGTTTGAGGGACATCTTGAGGTATGGGTGCTTCATTCACAACAGGAGGCTGGTCCTCATGTGCAGGAGATTGAGGTACCTCAGGAGGTGGTACAACCTCTGGAGCCACTGGGGCCTCAACTACAGCTGGTCCCCTTCTTACTTGATCACCTTCCAGTCTAAATCCCATAAACTTCTGAATGTGCTTCAAATTGTAGATATTTGCCTTGGGAATGTATTGGGCTTGCTCATTCTCAAATGACACTCCAAAATGTGCAAATACTGGTGTGAGATGAGCAGCATAAGGTAGAGATCTGTGGAGATCAGTCCTTGTGGTTTCTGACATAATTTGGTACATGATGACATGCAAATTAATCTTGATCTCTTTCTTCATGCAGTAAATAATAAATCTATGTATGTCAGTGAGTCTATCCCGTCCACCACCTTGGGGTGTGATTATTGTGGTGAGAATGTGATGCACCAATTTCAATGCAGGGGGGGAGGTATTGGTGTTGAACTTGGTGACATAGGTCTGCTTGGGCTCTAACTCAATAGCTGGGAGTCCAGTAAGCATAGAATATGTCTCATGCAGATCAAACTCAAAATCATGATAACTTTCACCTTCATCTGGGACTCTGAACAGGGTGGCAGCCAATTCAGTAGGCAAGTCAATCAAAACACCTTTGACCTCTGACTTATAACCTTCATCTGTGCATTCTAGGTTCAGATAGAATTCTTGAACTAAACGGGGGTAAAATGTTCTGAACTCAGAAATGAAGGGAAACCAAGTCTGAAAGCGGAAGAATTGAAGGACTTCAGGAAATGCAGCTGCTAGGTTAATATCCTCTAGGTCAACAGCCCTAGGTTTGAGGATAGACTTCCCTTTGCTAGCAAGCTTGGATGGAGTGGCCTCAGAAGGCTTGGAAGATCCAGATGAATTGGAGGAGGATTCCTCAGAAGGCTCAGGACAAGATGCCAGAATTTTCCTTCTAGGGTGAGCAGATCTTCAGTGGGAAGGGCCTCTACTAGAAGAGGATGCCCTACCTCTCTTCGATGGTGTAGGAGATGCAGATGATCCTCCTAGCTGCTGAGCAGGGTCATGCCGACGCTTGCTTCTCCTTTCAACTGGTTGTTCTTCCACTGCAATAGGTCTGGCGTTTGTCCTAGACCTGGCACCACGGCGGGGCACCTGCTTGGGAGCCATGGTTGCAGAAGAACGAGGAAGAACAGGGGATGGAATGGATAGGGGAAAGAGAATGGAGACAGAGATGGGTGGGAGGAGGGAAGGAGATGAAGGTTCTTGCCATTTTCAAAGAGAGATGGCGGCCATGGGGTCGACCTGGGGTATAAAAGGGTTTTAAGGTATGATAAACCGCAGGAACAAGAAACCCCAAACCGGCACCAATGGCTGGAATCGCCCAGAAAGGCCTGTGTGTCGACACTAGACAGGGGGGTGTGTCGACACGGGCTTAGACTGCGTCGACACAAGATGGAGGTGGTGTCGACCTGGCCTGAAGAATTTTGTATATTCGAGCATAGGAAAAAATTGTGAATTTTGGGAAAGGCTTAAGATGATGAAATATGGATGGAATTAAAATTTCAAGGATTTTTAAGAGGCCAAAGAATTCAGTTGTCATATTGGTGCAAAAATTTAACAAACCTCAAGTTTTACACAACAACCTACAGGATATATGCATTAAATGACTTGAGCCATTAAAATGATAATTTGAGAGATATAAGACATCCAACAATCAATGACAAACTACCATATTCTCCAAATCCAAAGAAATAAAAATGTCTTTTAGATTGAAATCAAGCGTGATGAGGGTAAACACCTTTAAAGCAAACTTATGAAAGACATGGATGTTTATTTTAAGCAATTCTCCTTGGACAAACATTTTTTTTAATCAAACTATCAAATGTAGTAAATCTTGTTCACTCAAGAACTAATGCTTTTACACACCATAGTCCCTGGATACTAGAGATTTACCCATTATCGAGTTTCAAGGGGTAAATGACAACCTTTTGACGTGAAAATATACGTTTATCAGACGCCAATATTTCCAGTTACTCGGTCATCATCAAAATATATGGAGCATGTTGTTTTTGTTTGTTGTTTTTTTTTTTTTGAACCCCTTTGAACAGAGATAGCAAAAAGGCTTCATGACATACATGGCACTTCATTCATTGTGAAGGTGTGTAGTTTCTCAGCATTTGTGCCATTTCTCTATTGAATCATGAGTGTAAGGAGAATTTTATAAAATTAAAAGCATTTATATCCCACATCAGTTGCAAAAAAAATGTTTAAATTCAAGTCACACATTATCCTTCAGTCTTTGAAAGAGATTTGAATTTCTGTAGTCTTGAAGAGTATAGTTGAGAGTTGACTATAAAAAGATGTAGTAGATCACTAAAAAAAAATTATTTTGAGGTTCTAGACAACTCAATGAGTACATCATACAAGGAAGTTGTTGTAATTCAAGAAGAGTTTTGAATTTTGCAAAAAGAATGACTTGTGAATTCTCTAGCTCCCCCTGAGATGATGATTCCAACAACTTTTCATCAAAATAAAGATGTGCAAGTATTTTGAAAACAGAAATGATTCTCTTTGAACAACAAAAGCTCCCCCTCAACAATTGCATATTCATTTCTTGGTACTTGGCGGAGACATATACTCTCGCATAGTGAAAGTGTCCAGACAAGCAGAACTTGTCCTTCTTCAAGTCACCATTTGATATACCAAGAAGTTCAACACAATGTGAGTTGAAGAATTTATTGTCAAAAAGAAATAGAAGATGAATTGAGAGAGATGTGAACAATATGAATCAAGGAAGCAAAGAAGAACGATGAAACAATGACTCCCCCTCAGAATATGCCTAAACACTCAACCCAAATGAGAGAGATCAAGAAGATGGACATTTGCAAAGACCAAGTTCTCTCCTTAAGGATGAAAATCTACTGTCAAGAAGAGGTTCGGTGAAGATGTCAGCAATTTATTTTTCAGTTTCAACAAAGAGGAGTTCAAAAGATTTCTTTGTTGCCTCATCCCTCAAGACATGATGCCTAATTTCAATGTGTTTTGTTCTAGAATGCTGAATTGGGTTTTTAGATAAATTTATGGCACTTGTGTTATCACAAAGAATGGGAACACAACCTAACTCTTGGTTATAATCAAGAAGTTGATGTTTCACCCAAAGAATTTGAGTGCCACATCGACCAGCTGCAACATACTCATCCTCTACAGTTGATAGAGCAACTGAGTGTTGCTTTTTGGAAGCCCAAGAAATTAGGCATCCACATAAGTACAAACACAAGCCACTTGTGCTTTTTCTATCAAGCTTACATCCAGCATAATCAGCATCACAATAGGCAATCAAATCTAACTTACAACCAGCAGGATACCAAATTCCAAGATCACATGTTCCAACAAGATATTTGAAAATTCTTTTAACAACTAACATGTGACTTTCTTTAGGATTTGATTGGAATCTAGCACACAAGCATACACTGAACTGTATATCAAGTATAGAAGTGGTGAAATAGAGTAGAGAACCAATCATACCTCTGTATGTCTTTGGGTCTACTGACTTACCAAGTGAGTCCTCTTCTAGTTTCACATTAATTGCAATGGGTGTGCTTGAGTGCTTGAGGTTCTGGAAGTCAAACCTTTTCAGAAGTTCTTTGACATATTTGGTTTGGCTTATGAAGATTCCCTCACTGGTTTGGTTAACCTGCAATCCCAAGAAAAATTGTAAGTCTCCCATCAAGCTCATTTCAAATTCAGTTTTCATTTGATTTGCAAATTCAGTGCACATGCTCTTATTTGTTGATCCAAAAATTATGTGATCAACATAAATTTGGACTGTAATTATTTGTTTATTTATAGTTTTTGTGAACAAAGTTTGATCAACATTACCTCTAGAGTATCCTTTTTCAAGCAGGAAAGAGCTCAAACGGTCATACCAAGCTCTTGGAGCTTGCTTAAGACCATAAAGAGCCTTATGAAGCTTAAAAACATGATTAGGATATTTTTCATTTTCAAAGCCTGGAGGTTGTTCAACAAAAACATTTTCTTTTATGTACCCATTCAAAAATGCACTTTTGACATCCATTTGAAAAACTTTAAACTTCAATGAAGATGCAAAAGCAAAGAATATTCTTACAGCTTCTAGTCTAGCTACAGGGGCATATGACTCTTCAAAATCAATTCCAAATTCTTGGTTGTACCCCTTGGCAACTAGTCTAGCTTTATTCCTTATGACTTGACCATTTTCATTCAATTTATTTCTGAATACCCATCTAGTGCCAATGACAGATTGGTCACTAGGTCTAGGTACTAATTCCCACACTTGATTTCTTTCAAATTGATGAAGTTCATCATGCATTGCATTTATCCAGTCAGAATTCATTAGAGCTTCATCAATTGACTTCGGTTCAATTTGGGAAATTAGTGCTAGTGGGTCATCATCAATTGCATTCAAGAATGATGATCTAGTTCTTACCCTATCATGTACATTGCCAACAACATTTTCTATTGGGTGATCTCTCAAAATTCTATGTTCAGGAATTACCTGTTGAGGTGCATTTAAATTTGGAACAACATTACCTGATCCACTTGGAGTAGGTGAGTGATTGTTCAAATTTTCACCAATGTCTTCATTCTCCTCAACAGTTGGTGAAGAATCCACAATGAAATCATCCTCTTCATTATCTGGACAGTCCCTGCAAGATTTAGAATAATGAGTTGAAAAGGAATTTTCATCAAAAGTAACATGTGGAGATTCTTCAACAGTTTTGTTTTTGAGAGAATAAACTCTAAAAGCTCTTGAAATTTCAAAATAGCCAAGAAAAATGGCTTCATGACTTTTATCATCAAACTTGTCAAGGCTTTCTTTATTGTTGTTATGAACAAAGCATTTACACCCAAAGACTTTTAAATAAGACAAGGTTGGCTTTTTGTGTTTCAACAACTCATAAGGGGTTTTTCTGATTTTTGGTCTGACCAATGCTCTATTGAGAATATGATTTGCTGTATTTACAGCTTCAACCCAGAAGGATTTGGGCAATTTACTTTCCAAGAGCATGGTTCTTGCCATTTCCATAAGTGTTCTATTCTTTCTTTCCACAACTTCATTTTGTTCTGGAGTTCTTGGTGAAGAAAACTTGTGAAATATGTGAAGTTCAGCACATAAATCAGAGAAAGATTTGTTTTCAAATTCACCCCCATAATCAGTCAAAATATTTTTGATTTTATGAGGAAAACTAGTTAAGACAGTGGTACAGAAATTCCTGAATTCAAGGCAAGTATCACTTTTGTGGGATAAAAAGATAACCTATGTGAATCTAGTAAAATCATCAACAATGACAAAACCATATCTTTTGCTACTAAGACTTAGAATTCTTGTTGGGCCAAAAAGATCCATATGAAGCAATTCTAGTGGCTTAGATGTGAGTACATCATTGAAGATTTTAAAAGATTTTTTGGTTTGTTTTCCTTGGGCACAAATCCCACAAACTTGATTTTCTACATTTGAAAAGGATTCAGGAAGACCTTTAACCAAGTTTAGCCTTAACAATTTATTTATTGTTCTGAAACTTGCATGACCAAGTCTCTTGTGCCAAGTCCATGCAATTTCATTTTTATTTGCAACAAGACAAATATTTTCAGAAAAGTTTTTATCAAGGTTGATCATGTAAACATTGTTTTCCCTCTTTCCAAAAAATTTTATTTTATCAGTTGATGCGTCAATTATTCTACAAAAATTAGATTCAAACACAACTTTGTGACCTTTGTCACAGAGTTGGCCAATGCTCAACAAGTTATAATTCTGACCATCAACTAACAAAACATTATCAACTGAGTTTGAGGAAGATTGACCAACCTTTCCAGATCCAATAATTTTTCCTTTATTTTTACCTCCAAAAGTGACAGAACCTCCCTCCTTTTCAATCAAGAAAGAGAATTTAGCTTTATCTTCTGTCATGTGTCGTGAACACCCACTATCAAGAAACCACACATTTGAGTTGGGTGCACGACCTTCCTACAAAATCAATCAGTGGAGAGAAGATTTTGTTGGGTTGAGTGTGAACTTTAAACATTTCCCCTCATATTTTGATGATGACAAGTTGTGAATTTGATGCACAATAATTGGAACATGTTAAATACATCACACATGCAATGACCACATTCAAATAGCATGTTTTTAAACACATTTATCATTTATTTTCATGATAATACATTGGACCAATGAAATATGTATTTATTTCTCAGGGACACACAATTCTTGCAAGGGTAGTGTCGACACACCCCATACTGGTGTCGACACAATGCTCCAAGCCCTAAGGCAAAAGATGAAGAAATGGTCAAGTGGTGTCGACACAAGATCAAGTAGTGTCGACACTAGACCAAATGGTGTCGACACTAGATGCCTCTCCCAGAAGGCTTGTTTTGCAGTTTTCTACAGTGTGTCGACATTAGATCAAGTGGTGTCGACACTAGAGACCCTTCCCAGAGAAGCTGTTTTGCCAGTCTGTGACAGTGTGTCGACACACCCCATGGGCAGGTCGACACACTCCGAAAACTTTTTGACGTAAAGTCACATCTGGACACGTGGCACTCTAGGGATTTGGTGGATAGGCCTTAGATCGTGTGCCCTCGACACCCAAGGGTACCTTTGGACACTTTGGGCTATAAATACTCTCCTATTGGCCATCCAACCAACAAGAGAACCTTCAGAGCCTTCCAGAAATCTTTTGGCGGCAAAGAGAGTTCTCCTCCCTGTTCTTGCTCCCCTTGTGCTTCTTCAACCCAATTTCCAAATCTCCAAGCACAAGAAGTGAAGATTGATCCAAGATGAAGCAGTGAGATCACTTCCAAGGGTGTAGATCAAGTAGAAGCATCCAATTGTGAAGATTTCAAGGAAGATCCCAAAGCACATGTTGCAGAGCATCGGCCAGGGACTTCAAGGGTTCAAGCTTCTTCACAATTTGACCTTCTACAAGGAAGTACATTTGAAGAACAAGGATTATTCATACAATTCCTCAATTCCCCTTGTTTCTTCTGAGTCATTCTGAGATTGTGCATGAGTTGTTGCACCAGTCTCTTGAATGAACTCTTGATAGATCAGATCATTGCTAGAGGATCTGAATCTTGTGTTTCTGTTCTAGCAAGTTATTTGTGAGCCTTTGTGCTCAGTGTTTTTAAGTCGTGTACTCAGGTTGTGGTTGAGCAGTCTTGCTCAGGTTTCTAGAGTAGTCTTGCTCTAGAGGTCGTGTGAGTTGTAGAACTTAGTGTGTTGGAGTTGTCATGCTCCAGTGGGTGTGGTGTATCCAAGTTGTATAGTGGATCCTCACAGTGTGAGGGGTGGATGTAGGAGTCACATGGTGTGATTTCCGAACCACCTAAAAATCTCTGTGCAGTGGTTTGTTTATGATTCAATTTCACTTTGTGCTAGATGAATGCATAGGATAATTTGATTTAACTTCTAATCAACTTGTTCACTCACTCTAATCATCTAACTCACATAATCACTCATCAGATCTGTGGATTTCATTCTTAAGCTGTCTCTGATTCAAAGCAATTCTTAAATTGGCTAAGGTTCCGCAGTTTCTGGCCTAGATCTATTCAACCCCCCCCCCCCCCCCCCCCCACCTTCTAGATCTAGTCCAACCTTATTTTCGATCCTACAATTGGTATCAGAGAAGGGTTCATAACTGATCTGATCTGATCTGAGTATTTTCTGTTTGTTCTGTGTGTTTTGCTTGCTTGCTTGCTGAGTGTTTCCTTCTTTGCACCATCTATTTGATTCAATGGATTCCAGAGGGTTCATAGCTGAGGGTCATTCCATTAATAGGCCACCATTCTTCAATGGGACGGACTATTCTTATTGGAAGAATAGAATGCAAGTTTTTCTTAGAGCCCAAAACTATGAAATCTGGAAAGTAGTTGAGGTAGGCCCCTATGAGAACCAGGGAGAGGAAGAAACCTGGACCAGGGAACAGATTAGAAGGGCTACCTTGAATTATAGTGCTATGAATATGATCTAATGTGCAGTCCACCCTAAGGAGTACTCAAGAATCTCCATGTGCAAATTTTCCAAGGAGATGTGGGATAAGCTTGAGCTATTCTATGAGGGAACATCTCAAGTAAAAGAAACCAAAGCTAACATTCTTGTTTCTGAGTATGAACTGTTTATGATGAAATCTGATGAGACTATTTCTGAAATGTTTGCTAGGTTTATGATCATTGTGAATGGATTGAAGGCTTTAGGTAAGCATTATACATATGCTGATTTGGTAAGGAAAATCCTGCGCGCTCTCTCTTCAATTTGGCACACTTCTAAAGATTTGTCCAAAATCTCTTTGGATGAATTGATAGGATCCTTAATGACTTATGAAATAAACCTGAAAAGAAATGAAGAGCACATAATCAAAACCAAACCAGTAGCCCTCAAAGCTTCATCTAATAACAAAGACAAGAATCAGGAGAAAACAAGTTCTGATGAGTGTGAGTCCAATGAGAATGAGATTGCCCTCATGACCAGGCAATTCAGAAAATTCTTAAAATATAGAAAAGGAAAACTCTCTGGGAAAAAGAAATTCCCCTCAGGAAAAAGAAACACTTCCTTTTCTAATGCTAATTCAAGTAGAAATCAGAAATCTGATGAAGTTATCATTTGTTATAGGTGCAGCAAGCCAGGACATATGAAGGGAGAATGTCCTGAAAACAAGAAGGAGAAAAACAAGAAGATTCACAAATTCAAGAAGCCAAAAGCAATGGTTGCCACTTGGTCTGATGAAGACTCAAGTGAGAAAGAAGAAGAAAAGTCCTCAAGTTCTGACAGTGAGGAAATTTGCTTTATGGCAAACAGCTCAGATGGGAAGGTAAGTACTTCTTTCGAAGACTATTCAATTGATGATTGGCAAGATGCATATGCTGAGCTTGTTGAAAATTATTCTGAAATAAGAAAAGAAAACAAACATCTAAAGAAGAAAATTGAAAACATTTTGCATAACCAATCCATAAATAAGAGAATTTGTGAATTAGAAAATGAAGTAACTAAGCTCAATGAAGAAAAAGAAAGTCTCCTAAATACAATTGATGAGCTCAAGCTTGCATCCCAGAAGGCCACTCAGGAGTTTAAAGAATTGTCTAAAAAGCTGGAACTGGAACAAAAAGAAAAACAAAAAAGTGTTGATGAAATCAAAACCTTAGAAAACCAGCTAAAAGAAAAAGAACAAGTCATTGAAACCTTTACAAAAGGTAAAGACAATTTGGAGGCCTTGCTAGGAGCTAGAATGAGATCTCAATCACATGGACTAGGATTCAACAAACAAAAACCCAAGAAAGACAAATCTGGTGAAATAAGAGAAAAAGCACCCTTGATCAATTTTGTCAAAGGTTCTAGTCTTGAAAACACAAAAAAATAAGCAAGTGTCAAGCAACACAGTAAAAATTTCAAAAACCCAAAACAAAGAGAAACCAACCATGTCGACACAATCACCTAATAGGTCGACACAAGTCCATAAAAAGGTGGAATCTGTGACTGCTATGTCGACACCGGTTAAGGATAGGTTGACCTGCTCAACCTCAAAAACCACAAATCAATCAACCAAAAATTCAAATAAAAATCTAAAAAATAAGAAAAACTTAAAAGAAGCAATTCATGAGAAACATTGGACTTCCAAAACAGCACATCAAGCTGATTGGACTAATTCTTGGAACCAATGGTATCTCAATCCTTTTTAGTACCATCCTCAATTCTTCCATCCAAAATTTTCAATATACCATCAAAATCCTTGGTTTGGACCTCCACAATTGAAAACTCATGTCCAAATGCAAAATCCCCTTCTTAATAAGAAAAAGAACACTAGTGTCTTGATTCCAAAAGGAAAGGGACAAACTGAAAAAGGCAGAAAACACCACTGAAATCAAACAGAAGCAAAAACCAAGTCACATCTGGATTAGGAAAGATTTGATATCAATGTTCAAACATTCTGATGGTCCCAACAATGTTTAGGTACCAAAATCTTCTCTCCACTGATTGTTTTTACAGGAAGGTCATGCACCCAACTCAAATGTGTGGTTCCTTGATAGTGGGTGTTCACGACACATGACTGGAGATAAAGCTAAATTTTCATTCCTGATTGAGAAGGAGGGAGGTTCTGTTACATTTGGAGGTAAAAATAAAGGAAAATTCATTGGATGTGGAAAGGTTGTTCAATCTTCCTCAAACTCAGTTGATAATATTTTGTTATTTGATAATTTAAATTACAATTTGCTGAGCATTAGCCAACTTTGTGACAAAGGTCACAAAGTTGTGTTTGAATCTGATTTCTGCAAGATAATTGACTCATCAACTGATAAAATAAAATTCTTTGGAGAGAGGGAAAACAATGTCTACATGATCAACCTTGATAAAAACTTTTCTGAAAACATTCGCCTTGTTGCAAATAAGAATGAAATTGCATGGACTTGGCACAAAAGACTTGGCCATGCAAGTTTTAGAACAATAAATAAACTGTTAAGGCTGAATTTGGTTAAAGGTCTTCTTGAATCCTTTTCTAATGTAGAAAATCAAGTTTGTGGGATTTGTGCCCAAGGAAAACAAACCAGAAAATCTTTTAAAACCTTCAATGAGGTACTCACATCTAAGCCACTAGAGTTACTTCACATGGACCTCTTTGGCCCAACAAAAATTCTAAGTCTTAGTGGCAAAAGATATGGGTTTGTGATCATTGATGAATTTACTAGATTTACATGGGTTATCTTTTTGTCCCACAAAAGTGATGCTTGCCTTGAGTTTAGGAATTTCTGTACCACTACCTTAACAAGTTTTCCATATAAAATCAAAAACATTTTGACTGATCATGGGGGTGAGTTTGAAAACAAATCATTTTCTAATTTATGTGTTGAACTTCACATTTTTCACAAGTTCTCTTCACTAAGAACTCCAAAACAAAATGGAGTTGTAGAAAGAAAGAATAGAACTCTTGTGTGAATGGCTAGATCCATGCTCTTAGAAAGCAATTTGCCCAAATCCTTCTGAGCTGAAGCTGTAAACACAGCAAATCACATTCTTAATAGAGCTTTGATCAGACCAAAAATCAGAAAAACCCCCTATGAATTGTTGAAAAACAAAAAGCCAACAGTATCTTATTTCAAAGTCTTTGGGTGTAAATGCTTTGTTCATAACAACAATAAATAAAATCTTGAAAAGTTTGATGCTAAAAGTCAGGAAGCCATCTTTCTTGGCTATTCTGAAGTGTCAAGAGCTTTTAGAGTTTATTCTCTAAAAAAAAAAAATGTTGAAGAGTCTCCAAATGTTATTTTTGATGAAAATTCATTTTCAACTCATGGTTCTAAATCTTGCAGGGACAGTCAAGATAATGAAGATGATGATTTCATTGTGGATTCTTCACCAACTGTTGAGGAAAATGAAGACATTGGTGAGAATTTGAACATTCATTCACCTACTCCAAGTGGATCAGGTAATGTTGTTCCAGACTTAAGTGCATCTCAACAGGTAACTTCTGAACATAGATTTTTGAGAGATCACCCATTAGGAAATGTTGTTGGCAATGTGCATGAAAGGGTAGGGACTAGATCATCTTTCCTGAATGCAATTCATGAAGACCCACTAGCTCTAATTTCCCAAGTTGAACCAAAATCAATTGATGAAGCTCTAATGAGTTCTGATTGGATCAATGCAATGCATGATGAACTTCATCAATTTGAAAGAAATCAAGTATGGAATTAGTACCTAGACCTAATGACCAATCAGTCATTGGCACTAGATGGGTTTTCAGAAATAAATTGAATGAAAATGGTCAAGTCATAAGGAATAAAGCTAGGCTAGTTGCAAAGGGGTACAACCAAGAATTTGGAATTGATTTTGAAGAGTCTTATGCCCCCCTATAGCTAGGCTAGAAGCTGTAAGAATTTTTCTTGCTTTTGCATCTTCACTAAAATTTAAAGTCTATCAAATGGATGTCAAAAGTGCTTTTTTGAATGGTTATATAAAAGAAAATGTTTTTGTTGAACAACCTCCGGGTTTTGAAAATGAAAAATATCATAATCATGTATTTAAGCTTCATAAGGCTCTATATGGTCTTAAACAAGCTCCAAGAGCTTGGTATGACCGTTTGAGTTCTTTTTTGCTTGAGAAAGGATACTCTAGAGGTAATGTTGATCAAACCCTATTCACAAAAACTGTCAAAAATCAAATAATTGCAGTCCAAATTTATGTTGATGACATAATATTTGGATCAACCAATAAGAGCCTGTGCACTGAATTTGCAAATCAAATGAAAAATGAATTTGAAATGAGTTTAATGGGAGACTTACAATTTTTCTTGGGATTGCAGGTTAACCAAACCAGCGAGGGGATCTTCATAAGTCAAACCAAATATGTCAAGGAACTTCTGAAAAGGTTTGACTTCCAGAACCTCAAGCATTCAAGCACACCCATTGCGATTAATGCTAAACTAGAAGAAGACTCACTTGGTAAGTCAGTAGACCCAAAGACATACAGAGGTATGATTGGTTCTCTACTCTATCTTACCACTTCTAGACCTGACATTCAGTTCAGTGTGTGCTTGTGTGCTATATTTCAAGCTAATCTAAAAGAGAGTCACATGTTAGCTGTTAAAAGAATTTTTAAATATCTTGTTGGAACATGTGATCTTGGAATTTCGTATCCTGCTGGTTGTAAGTTAGATTTGATTGCCTATTGTGATGCTGATTATACTGGGTGTAAACTTGATAGAAAAAGCACAAGTGGCATGTGTTTGTACTTAGGTGGGTGCCTAATTTCTTGGGCTTCTAAAAAGCAACATTCAGTTGCTCTGTCAACTACAGAGGTTGAGTATGTTGCAGCTGGTAAATGTGGCACTCAAATTCTTTGGGTGAAACATCAACTTCTTGATTATAACCAAGAGTTAGGTTGTCTTCCCATTCTTTGTGATAATGTAAGTGCCATAAATCTGTCCAAAAAACCAATTCAGCTTTCCAGAACAAAACATATTGAAATTAGACATCATTTCTTGAGGGATGAGGTAGCAAAGAAATCTTTTGAACTCCTCTTTATTGAAACTGAAAAACAAATTGCTGACATCTTTACCAAACCTCTTCCTGACAATAGATTTTCATCTTTGAGGAGAGAGCTTGGTCTTTGCAAATGTCCATCTTCTTGATTTCTCTCATTTGGGTTGAGTGTTTAGGCATATTCTGAGGGGGAGTCATTGTTTCATCATTCTTCATTGCTTCCTTGATTCATATTGTTCACATCTCTCTCAATTCAACTCCTATTTCTTTTTGACAATAAATTCTTCAACTCACATTGTGTTGAACTTCTTGGTATATCAAATGGTGACTTGAAGAAGGACAAGTTATGCTTGTCTGGACACTTTCACTATGCGAGAGTATATGTCTCCGCCAAGTACTAAGAAATGAATATGTAATTGTTGAGGGGGAGCTTTTGTTGTTCAAAGAGAATCATTTCTGGTTTCAAAATACTTGCACATCTTTATTTTGATGAAAAGTTGTTGAAATCATCATCTCAGGGGGAGCTAGACAATTCACAACTCATTTCTTTTGCAAAATTCAAAACTCTTCTTGAATTACAACAACTTCCTTGCATGATGTCCTCATTGAGTTGTCTAGAACCTCAAAATGATCTTTTGAGTGATCTACTACATTTTTTTTTCACAATCAACTCTCAACTATACTCTTCAAAACTATAGAAATTCAAATCTCTTTCACAGACTGAAGGATAATGTGTGCATTGAATTTAAACTTTTTTTTTTGCAACTGATGTGAGATAAATGGTTTCCATTTTATAAAATTCTCCTTACACTTAATATTCAGCAGAGCAATGGCACAAATACTGAGAAACTACAAACCTTCACAATGAATGAAGTGCCATGTATGTCATGAGATATTATTGCTATCTCTATTCAAAGGGGTTCAAAATTAAAAAAAAAAAATAGTCTATATTTTTTTGATGATGACTGAATAACTGGAAATATTGGCGTCTGATAAACGTATATTTCCATGTAAAAGGTTGTCATTTTCCCATTGAAACTAGATAATGAGTAAATCTCTAGTATCCAGGAACTATGATGTGTAAAAAGCATTAGTTCTTGAGTGAACACGATTTACTACATTTGATAGTTTGATTAAAAATATAAAAAAATGTCCAATGCATCTTTGCAAGAATTATGACAACTGAATTCTTTGGCCTCTTAAAAATCCTTGAAAAGCTAATTCCATCCATCTTTGATCATATTAAAGATATCCCAAAACTCACAAATTTTTCCCATGCTCAAATACTCAAAGTTTCTTCAAGCCAGGTCGACACTACTTCCATCTAGTGTCGACACAGTCCAGCCCAGGTCGACACTAACCTCTTCTAGTGTCGACACATACTCCTGTCTAGGAGGTTCATGTCTGGGGCACCGGTTTAGGATTGTCGTTCCTGCGGGCCACTATACCCCCAAAAACCCTTCAAAACCCCATCGCCCCCTTTTACCTTTGAAAACGGCAGGAACTCCATCATCTTCCCTCCTCCATCCCATCTCTGTCTCCTTCCTCCCTACTCTCCATCATCTCTACATCCATGGCCCCCAAGCAGCAACCCCGCTGTGGCGCAAGGTCTAGGGCCAATGCTCGGCCCATTCCGGTGGAAGAGCACCCTCCTATTGAAAGACGGAGCAAGCGTCGCCATGACCCTGTAGAGCGGCCGGGGGTCTCTTCTGCATCCCCTACACCTTCGAAGAGAGGTAGGGCATCCTCTTCCACTAGAGGTAGGGGGTCTGCAAACCCTAGAAGGAGGATCTTAGTCTCATCTCCTGACGTTTCAGAAGAGTCCTCTCAGTCATCTGGTTCTTCCCAGCCCTCTGAGGCCACCCCTTCCAAGTTTGTTCGTGAAGGGAAGATCATTTTGAAACCTAGGGCAGTCGATTTGGCGGACAATCAGCTAGCAGTTGCATTCCTAGAAATTCTCTGATTCTTCACATTCCAGACTTGGTTGCCTTTCATTTCCGAATTTAGGACTATTTACCCTCGACTTGTACAAGAATTTTACTTGCATTTGGAATGCACTGATGAAGGTTACAAGTCTGAGGTCAAAGGTGTTTTGATTGATTTTTCCATAGAATTAGCAGCCACCTTATTTAGAATTCCTGATGAAGGAGCAGATTACCACAACTTTGAGTTTGATCTCCATGAAGCTTACACCATTTTGACTGGATTGCAAGCTGATGAGTCTGATCCCAGGCAGACACATGTAACCAAGTTCAACACAAACACCTTCCCACCTGTGTTGAGACTTATCCATCACATCCTCACCACTATTATCACACCCCAAGGTGGTGGCAGGGATAGACTCACAGATATTCAGAGATTTGTGCTCTATTGCATGAAAAAGGACATCAAGGTCAACCTACATGTTATAATGTACCAGATAATGTCTGAGACAACTAGGTCAGATCTACATAGGTCTCTTCCTTATGCAGCTCATTTGACCCCAGTCTTTGAGCATTTTGGTGTTTCTCTTGAGAATGAGAAGTCTCAGACAATTCCTAAGTCCAACATATACTGCTTCAAGCATATACAGAAGTTTATGGGCTTTTGGCTTGAGGGTTATCAAGTAAGGAGAGGGCCAGCTGTAGTTGAGGCCCCAGTGGCTCCAGAGGTAGTAGCACAACCTCCTGAGGTACCAGCACAAGATGACCAGCCTCCAGCAAATGAGGATCAGCCTCCTGTTGAGCATGAAGTACAAGTACCCCAGGATGCACCCATTACACATCAATTTGAGCCCTCTTCACCACTTAACCCTGAAGTGGACATTCCCTCATTCACACCACAACCTCAAGCTCAAGCTTCCACTTCCTTTGGTGGACCTTCTGTTCCACCAGAGTTGTACTCCTTTCTCAATGACAAGTTTGATGCATTTACTACTAACATCCTTCAAATGTCCGAGAGTTTTGATCTGAAGATCCAAAGGTTGGAAAATTCCATGAATGCTCAGTTCATAAAGCAGAAAGAAGCATCCGATCATGCCACTCAACGATTCAATCGACTCATTGGAACTTTAGCTGATGCATCTATGGAACTCAAAGCACATCAAGAAACATTGGAAAAGGTCCTAGAGGGAATTTTGGCAAATTCCCAATCCAACTTGTTTAACAGCCAAGAAGCAGTCACACAAATTTCCAAGACAAGGTTGTCCTTTGCTCATATGGTCGATGAGTTAGAAGCCATGAAGCACCTTTCTGCTCATATAGACAGTGAGATGTCTTCACTCAAAAAGGAGCTCAGAAGCATCAACAAGAATGGCATTGCCAGTTCATCTTCTTCTGGTGCACAACCAAGTTCATCTGACCTGTATTTTCTTACTTGAATTAGTTCATGGGTCCTAAGTGGTCCAATTTATTTTATGGACTATCCCCACATATTGTTTGGAGTCCACTCATCATTTTAATTTGGTTCATGATCATATTTTATACACATGATAATGGATTTTCTAACTTATTTCTTAATTACAATAATAAGTCACAATAACTCTTAAACATACCCCAAATGACTTTTATTGGCCCAAATTTCTTTATGGATCATTAGAGGATATTATTTGAAGTCCATCTATGATTTTTTATTTAATTTTCTGACTCATCTATGTATGTGTCATAATGATTTCCTGATTTATTCCCTGATTACGATACTCAGTCGCCAAATGCCTTAAACTTGGACCATCCGATTTTCCTTTGCACGAATTTCTCTGTGGGTCATTAGGGAGTATTATTTAGAGTTAAACTATGGTTTTTATGAAATTTTCTAATGGGTTTTTGTATGTATGATAATGACACGTGCATTTTTGCTATTTCACAAATATTGAATTTATCATTTTCGATTTATTTCTATTTTTCCAATTACTCAATTTCCAGGGTGTTACATCCTCCCCCACTTAGAAGAATTTGGCCCCCAAATTCACATGTGTTTACGAGCGGAACATATAGAGAATCTAATTGTGAATTACTCATAATATAATGATTGATTGATGATGTAACTTCAGGATCAATAAAAAGTGAGTTATAAAGAATACCTCTTTCATACCTCCTTCCTTAGTTTGTTCTGTCATTTATTCCTCGAGCTTGATTTCTCCTTTGGGCAATCCTTAACCTTGTGGTCTTGGCTACCACAATGGAAACATTTGCCCTGAAATTTCCGGCACTCCTCGGACCGATGATTTATTTTATTGCAATGTTGGCATCTTTCTGCAGGAACAGGAACTAGTTTCTTACTGCACTTCTTGCACATCTTTATCTTATGCGATCTGTTACTATTGTTGGGCCGTTTCTCTCTAGCTATAGGTTTGGAGTTTCCTGTGGTTGTAATTTGTTCTTTCTTATTAGTTTCGCCAACTCCTTTGTCATCCATAGACCTTTCCTTTCCATTTGTATCTCCCTTAGCCATTATTAAGGCATCCTCTAACAGTTGAGCAGCTTGTCGTAGTGCTTTGGTTAATCTTTGGACCAATCTCTGTCCGTCCATAGATGGTGTAGGTATATCATCCATTGTTGTTTATTTAAGTTCCTTCAAAAATAAATTATCACATCGTCAGACTTCTTTACTCCTTAGTAATACCTTGAAATCTTATAATTTGTAGTCACTAAATAAGATTTTGGACTTAGCCCATGTTTCTACCCAATCTCACCAGGTAGGTATAGAGTTCTTGACACAAGCTGAGGGTTCTAATGACACTTATCCTACCATTCATGATTGCCTAGGATTAAGGAAAGCCCAGGCTCTGATACCAACTATCACGCCCCGATATTTAGCAGCGGAATAAATACCGAGAGACGTGAACGATACAAATAGATGTATCACAGTTGAATAGCGCAGAGTCACAATTAAACATAACCACACATTTGAGACCATAATATTGTCATCCAAAGTACTCTTTATTCCAATTCAATTCACTAGTTACAACCTTACATAAGAAGAACCAACTAAAAAGGGTTCATTATTCAAATGAAAATATTTCTCTAATACAAAGTCTATTCAAATATCTATTCCTAAACTATCAACTCCTCATATGGCGGTTGCTCATCACTCTTGCCCTGACCCATCAGTCTCCTCTGGTTCCTCATCACTACCTGAAAAGGGCCGGATGATAGGGGTGAGCGAACTAGCTCAGTAGGATTTACATCTCAATATTGTGCGGGCACTAGTATACATGATGAACATTTTAAATAGGCAAGATATGAACATGCATATGATGACAATGCATGTAATACTAACAGATTGAATAGCAGAATAGAACGGATATCATATCAGATCAAATGTTGAGTTGCATATACAATGGACAGATATTTCAAGAGTAGAATCGTATCAAATGAATTGGCCATATTCATACAGATATCATGTATTCACATGATCAAACTTATCATATCAAACTTATCATATCATATCATATCAAAAGAAGGCACATTCACACAAATCTTGCATATAGTATCAGTGTCATGCCACGGACCACAAGTCCATACTCCCGCGGTTAATAAGTACGTTGGGGCGCTCTTCCCCAGGACCAGACAGGGCCCCTATTGCACAGGCATTAGTCAAATGGACCGAAGTCTCATATTGTGCCAAACAACTTATTCATATTATGGCCACAGAGTTTCAATGACAAGCTCATAGTAAGAAAGACATGATTATTCATAGAGTCAAGTTATGACAAAAGCTCAAGAGAACAAAAGGGCAGTATAACGACGTATCTTATGTTTCATAATTCATTAATGTCATGACATGAGGATGACTAATGACAAATCGTATGCAGAACATGTGCTCTCTACCTCCAGGGTACTTCATGGTACAACCAGCTTGGCCTCTATGTGGGAACCCATAGAGAGCGGAGACTTACAGAGGTCTTAAGGAAAAGATCGCTAGTCTTGCCGATTCGGAATGACCGGTAGAGAGCTCTCAATTCCCCAAGAAGGGTGTGCCTATTCGTGCAAAGGTGTAAGTGATGTGTCACGGATCTTTCCTAACATGTATGCAATTGACAAATAATTAATTGAACATCGGAAAACATATAGCTATTGAAACTCATATGCAAATCATGATATTAACTCCACTAACAAGTCCATACTAACATGTATTCATCCCCACATTCATATCATATTCTTATCATATCAATTGACAATAAGTAAGATCACAAGATATTCCAATGAACATAAGGTCAATCACAATTACACATTAGAATCATATTCATATCATTACCATTTTTCAATGGGTTGATTTCTTTTAGGTCCATGCATACTATATAACATCATGCACATGCTAGTAGACATCATGTAACGATCAGACCCAAGACATGCAATTTTTTTGCAAGAGTAGTGTCGACACACCCCCTACTGGTGTCGACCCAATGCTTCAAACACAAGGCCAAATGATGAAGAAATGGTCAAGTAGTGTCGACACAGAATCAAGTAGTGTCGACACATGCTTCAAACACAAGGCAAAATGATGAAGAAATGGTCAAGTGGTGTCGACACAGAATCAAGTAGTGTCGACACAATGCTTCAAACACAAGGCAAAATGATGAAGAAATGGTCAAGTAGTGTCGACACAGAATCAAGTAGTGTCGACACTAGACCCAGCTCCCAGAGAACCCAGTCAACAGGTCTGTATAGGGTGTCGACACAGGATCAAGTAGTGTCAACACAGGATCAAGTAGTGTCGACACTAGATCAAGTAGTGTCGACACTAAAGACCCTTCCCAGAAATCTTTTGTGCCAGTTTGGGACAGTGTGTCGACACACCCCATGGGCAGGTCGACACACTCCGGGAACTTTTCCACCATTAGTCACATCTGGACACGTGGCACTCTAGGGATCTTGTGAATCGGCCTTGGATCATGTGCCCACGCACCCCTAGGGTACTTTTGGCCATGTTGGGCTACAAATTTCCCCAATCCTTGTACTCCAAAGGGTATCCCATGAAAAGATCAATTAGAAATCTCCAGAAATATATGAAGAACATAAAAGTCATGTGTAACCCGAAAACACATCTCATGCAGCGATTGACATACCATGCTTATAGATCTCTAACGAAAGAATTTAGACAAAACGTTAAACATAAAGGATGACCATAACGACTAGTGGAAGAACTTTAATTTTGGGAACCTGACCTAATTCTGTATTAAATCGCATGAAAAATAGGAAGAACATAAAGCTAAGTGCAGCCCGAAATCGTAGTATCATGCAGCGACTCTCTTACCATGCTTATAACTCTCTAACTAAATACTTTTAGACAAAACGTCCAACATAAAAGATGATTGTGACTACAAGTAGAAGAACTTTGATGTTGGGTATTTAGTCTAATTCGGTCTTGAATCACGTGCATGATAAGAAGAACGGAAAAAGCCCTAACTGTGCGCGACTTAGGGAAAACTACTAATACACAATGTATACTCAATGAAAATTAGTCAAATCAAGTTCAAATGAACCTAGACTCGAAGATCTATATGATGGTGTTGGTTTTCATTACTCTTGGCACGAGAACACCTACCTTTCAATGCTAAGAACTCCCTGCAGGTTTCTGGGTCGATGCAGAGCGAGGTTGAGGAAGACCACATTTTCCCCAGCCGTTCTTCTCTCCTCCAGCGCCCTAGGCTTGCTGCTCACGACCCAAACTTGTTGCTAAACCTTCCCTACATGTTTTGGGACGAACTCTTATAGTTTTAGGGTGTATTTACATGTCCTAATGGGACTAGGAAAGGGGGCTGCGAATTCTGCTTGGCCCTTCCATGTTTTGGGATTCTCCCTCCCAATTAGAGTGGCAAAGGGTTTAGGAAACCACCTCTTAGAGTTGGGTCCGGTTTTGGCTTACCTTGCATGACTAATTACCCTAATTTTAACCATAAATTGCCCTCCTTAATTATTGCATAATTACATACACGAATTTCTGGGTATTTTCTTGTCCCAATTTTTATCCTTGGGCCAAATGTGCTCCATTGACCCAATCTTGTTAATGGGTTATTAATACATGATGTTGGAAGTCTCTCCAACATGTTTATTTAATTTATGGTCGGGTTAGTTTTCCGCGTTAACAATTTTTCGACTTAGTTTCTAAATTTGGGTAATTTGTCACGTGTGACGTACACTCGGCCAATCGGATTTTTCGTTGCACGAATTTCTTCGTGCAATGCTTAGGAATAATGTTTAGGGTTGATTTATATTTTTTACAGAATTGTTCAATGTGTTCTCTCATGTACGACAGTGGTACGTAAGTTCTATCATTCCGATAATACATAAATTATTTATTTAGTATTTTCTTACTTGAATTTGTTCATGGGTCATAAGTGGTCCAATTTATTTTATGGACTATCCCCACATATTGTTTGGATTCCACTCATCATTTTAATTTGGTTCATGATCATATTTTATACACATGATAATGGATTTTCCAACTTATTTCTTAATTACAATAATAAGTCACAATAACTCTTAAACATACCCCAAATGACTTTTATTGGCCCAAATTTCTTTATGGATCATTAGAGGATATTATTTGAAGTCCATCTATGATTTTTTATTTAATTTTCTGACTCATCTAAGTATGTGTGATAATGATTTCCTGATTTATTCCCTGATTACGATACTCAGTCGCCAAATGCCTTAAACTTGGACCATCCGATTTTCCTTTGCACGAATTTCTCTGTGGGTCATTAGGGAGTATTATTTAGAGTTAAACTATGGTTTTTATGAAATTTTCTAATGGGTTTTTGTATGTATGATAATGACACGTGCATTTTTGCTATTTCACAAATATTGAATTTATCATTTTCGATTTATTTATATTTTTCCAATTACTGAATTTCCGGGGTGTTACATCCTCCCCCACTTAGAAGAATTTGGTCCCCAAATTCACATGTGTTTACGAGTGGAACTTATAGAGAATCTAATTGTGAATTACTCATAATATAATGATTGATTGATGATGTAACTTCAGGATCAATAAAAAGTGAGTTATAAAGAATACCTCTTTCATACCTCCTTCCTTGGTTTGTTCTGTCATTTATTCCCCGAGCTTGATTTCTCCTTTGGGCAATCCTTAACCTTGTGGTCTTGGCTACCACAATGGAAACATTTGCCCTGAAATTTCCGGCACTCCTCGGACCGATGATTTATTTTGTTGCAATGCTGGCATCTTTCTGCAGGAACGGAACTAGTTTCTTACTGCACTTCTTGCACATCTTTCTCTTGCGATCTGTTACTATTGTTGGGCCGTTTCTCTCTAGCTATAGGTTTGGAGTTTCCTGTGGTTGTAATTTGTTCTTTCTTATTAGTTTCGCCAACTCCTTTGTCATCCATAGACCTTTCCTTTCCATTTGTATCTCCCTTAGCCATTATTAAGGCATCCTCTAACAGTTGAGCAGCTTGTCGTAGTGCTTTGGTTAATCTTTGGACTGATCTCTGTCCGTCCATAGATGGTGTAGGTATATCATCCATTGTTGTGTATTTAAGTTCCTTCAAAAATAAATTATCACATGGCCAGACTTCTTTACTCCTTAGTAATACCTTCAAATCTTACAATTCTTAGTCACTAAATAAGATTTTGGACTTAGCCCATGTTTCTACCCAATCTCACCAGGTAGGTATAGTGTTCTTGACACAAGCTGAGGGTTCTAATGACACTTATCCTATCATTCATGATTGCCTAGGACTTAAGGAAAGCCCAGGCTCTGATACCAACTGTCACGCCCCGATATTTACCAGCGGAATAAATACCGGGAGACGTGAACGATACAAATAGACGTATCACAGTTGAATAGCGCAGAGTCACAATTAAACATAACCACACATTTGAGACCATAATATTGTCATACAAAGTACTCTTTATTCCATTTCAATTCACTAGTTACAACCTTACATAAGAAGAACCAACTAAAAAGGGTTCATTATTCAAATGAAAATATTTCTCTAATACATAGTCTATTCAAATATCTATTCCTAAACTGTCAACTCCTCATATGGTGCTTGCTCATCACTCTTGCCCTGACCCATCAGTCTCCTCTAGTTCCTCATCACTACCTAAAAAGGGCAGGATAATAGGGGTGAGCGAACTAGCTCAATAGGATTTACATCTCAATATTGTGCGGGCACTAGTATACATGATGAACATTTTAAATAGGCAAGATATGAACATGCATATGATGACAATGCATGCAACACTAACAGATTGATTAGCAAAATAGAACGGATATCATATCAGATCAAGTGTCGAGTTGCATATACAATGGACAGATATTTCAAGAGTAGAATCGTATCAAATGAATTGGCCATATTCATACAGATATCATGTATTCACATGATCAAACTTATCATATAATATCATATCAAAAGAAGGCACATTCACACAAATCTTGCATATAGTATTAGTGTCATGCCACGCACCACAAGTCCATACTCCCGCGGTTAATAAGTACATTGGGGCGCTCTTCCCCAGGACCAGACAGGGCCCCTATTGCAAAGGCATTAGTCAAATGGACCGAAGTCTCATATTGTGCCGAACAACATATTCATATTATGGCCACAGAGTTTCAATGACAAGCTCATAGTAAGAAAGACATGGTTATTCATAAAGTCAAGTTATGACAAAAGCTAAAGAGAACAAAAGGGCAGTATAACAACGTATCATATGTTTCATAATTCATTAATGTCTTGACATGAGGATGACTAATGACAGATCGTATGCAGAACATGTGCTCTCTACCTCCAGGGTACTTCATGGTACAACCAACTTGGCCTCTATGTGGGAATCCATAGAGAGCGGAGACTTACGTAGGTCTTAAGGAAAAGATCGCTAGTCTTGCCGATTCGGAATGACCGGTAGAGAGCTCTCAATTCCCCAAGAAGGGTGTGCCTATTCGTGCAAAGGTGTAAGTGATGTGTCACGGATCTTTCCTAACATGTATGCAATTGACAAATAATTAATTGAACATCGGAAAACATATAGCTATTGAAACTCATATGCAAATCATGATATTAACTCCACTAACAAGTCCATACTAACATGTATTCATCCCCACATTCATATTATATTCTTATCATATCAATTGACAATAAGTAAGATCACAAGATATTCCAATGAACATAAGGTCAATCACAATTACACATTAGAATCATATTCATATCATTACCATTTTTCAATGGGTTGATTTCTTTTAGGTCCATGCATACTATATAACATCATGCACATGCTAGTAGACATCATGTAACGATCAGACCCAAGACATGCAATTTTTTTTTGCAAGAGTAGTGTCGACACACCCCCTACTGGTGTCGACCCAATGCTTCAAACACAAGGCCAAATGATGAAGAAATGGTCAAGTAGTGTCGACACAGAATCAAGTAGTGTCGACACAATGCTTCAAACACAAGGCAAAATGATGAAGAAATGGTCAAGTGGTGTCGACACAGAATCAAGTAGTGTCGACACAACGCTTCAAACACAAGGCAAAATGATGAAGAAATGGTCAAGTAGTGTCGACACAGAATCAAGTAGTGTCGACACTAGACCAGCTCCCAGAGAACCCAGTCAACAGGTCTGTACAGGGTGTCAACACAGGATCAAGTAGTGCCAACATAGGATCAAGAAGTGTCGACACTAGATCAAGTAGTGTCGACACTAAAGACCCTTCCTAGAAATCTTTTGTGCCAGTTTGGGACAGTGTGTCGACACACCCCATGGGCAGGTCGACACACTCTGGGAACTTTTCCACCATTAGTCACATCTGGACACGTGGCACTCTAGGGATCTTGTGAATCGGCCTTGGATCATGTGCCCACGCACCCCTAGGGTACTTTTGGCCATGTTGGGCTACAAATTTCCCCAATCCTTGTACTCCAAAGGGTATCCCATGAAAAGATCAATTAGAAATCTCCAGAAATATATGAAGAACATAAAAGTCATGTGTAACCCGAAAACACATCTCATGCAGCGATTGACATACCATGCTTATAGATCTCTAACGAAAGACATTTAGACAAAACGTTAAACATAAAGGATGACCATAACGACTAGTGGAAGAACTTTAATTTTGGGAACCTGACCTAATTCTGTATTAAATCGCATGAAAAATAGGAAGAACATAAAGCTTAGTGTAGCCCGAAATCGCAATATCATGCAGCGACTCTCTTACCATGCTTATAACTCTCTAAATAAAGACTTTTAGACAAAACATCCAACATAAAAGATGATCGTGACTACAAGTAGAAGAACTTTTATGTTGGGTATTTAGTCTAATTCGGTCTTGAATCATGTGCATGATAAGAAGAACGGAAAAAGCCCTGACTGTACGCGACTTAGGGAAAACTACTAATACACAATGTATACTCAATGAAAATTAGTCAAATCAAGTGCAAATAAACCTAGACTCGAAGATCTATATGATGGTGTTGGTTTTCTTTACTCTTGGCCAGAGAACACCTACCTTTCAACACTAAGAACTCCCTGTAGGTTTCTGGGTCGATGCAGAGTGAGGTTGAGGAAGACCACATTTTCCCCAGCCGTTCTCCTCTCCTCCAGTGCCCTAGGCTTGCTTCTCATGACCCAAACTTGTTGCTAAACCTTCCCTACATGTTTTGGGACGAACTCTTATAGTTTTAGGGTGTATTTACATGTCCTAATGGGACTAGGAAAGGGGGCTGCGAATTCTGCTTGGCCCTTCCATGTTTTGGGATATTCTCTCTCCCAATTAGAGTGGCAAAGGGTTTAGGAAACCACCTCTTAGAGTTGGGTTCGGTTTTGGCATACCTTGCATGACTAATTACCCTAATTTTAACCATAAATTGCCCTCCCTAATTATTGCATAATTACATACACGAATTTCTGGGTATTTTCTTGTCCCAATTTTTATCCTTGGGCCAAATGTGCTCCATTGGCCCAATCTTGTTAATGGGTTATTAATACATGATGTTGGAAGTCTCTCCAACATGTTTATTTAATTTATGGTCGGGTTATTTTTCCGCGTTAACAATTTTCCGACTTAGTTTCTAAATTCGGGTAATTTGTCACGTGTGACGTACACTCGGCCAATCGGATTTTTTCGTTGCACGAATTTCTTCGTGCAATGCTTAGGAATAATGTTTAGGGTTGATTTATAATTTTTACGGAATTTTTCAATGTGTTCTCTCACGTACAATAGTGGTACGTAAGTTCTATCATTCCGATAATACATAAATTATTTATTTAGTATTTTCTTACTTGAATTTGTTCATGGGTCCTAAGTGGTCCAATTTATTTTATGGACTATCCCCACATATTGTTTGGAGTCCACTCATCATTTTAATTTGGTTCATGATCATATTTTATACACATGATAATGGATTTTCTAACTTATTTCTTAATTACAATAATAAGTCACAATAACTCTTAAACATACCCCAAATGACTTTTATTGGCCCAAATTTCTTTATGGATCATTAGAGAATATTATTTGAAGTCCATATATGATTTTTTATTTAATTTTCTGACTCATCTAAGTATGTGTGATAATGATTTCCTGACTTATTCCCTGATTACGATACTCAGTCGCCAAATGCCTTAAACTTGGACCATCTGATTTTCCTTTGCACGAATTTCTCTGTGGGTCATTAGGGAGTATTATTTAGAGTTAAACTATGGTTTTTATGAAATTTTCTAATGGGTTTTTGTATGTATGATAATGACACGTGCATTTTTGCTATTTCAAAAATATTGAATTTATCATTTTCGATTTATTTCTCTTTTTCCAATTACTGAATTTCCAGGGTGTTACATTTCTGTTCTAGCAAGTTATTTGCGAGCCTTTGTGCTCAATGTTTTTGAGTCGTGTACTCAGGTTGTGGTTGAGCAGTCTTGCTCAGGTTTCTAGAGTAGTCTTGCTCTAGAGGTCGTGTGAGTTGTAGAACTCAGTGTGTTGGAGTTGTCAGGCTCCAGTGGGTGTGGTGTATCCAAGTTGTATAGTGGATCCTCACAGTGTGAGGGGTGGATGTAGGAGTCACATGGTGTGATTTCCGAACCACCTAAAAATCTATGTGCAGTGGTTTGTTTGTGATTCAATTTCACTTTGCGCTAGATGAATGCATAGGATATTTCGATTTAACTTCTAATCAACTTGTTCACTCACTCTAATCATCTAACTCACATAATCACTCATCAGATCTGTGGATTTCATTCATAAGCTGTCTCTGATTCAAAGCAATTTTAAATTGGCTAAGCTTCCGCAGTTTCTGGCCTAGATCTATTCAACCCCCCCCCCCCCTCTAGATCTGGTCCAACCTTATTTTCGATCCTACAGATTTTGGTACCCAAACATTGTTGGGACCATCAGAATGTTTGAACATTGACATCAAATCTTTTCTAATCCAAATCTGACTTGTTTTTGCTTTTGTTTCATTTCAATGGTGTTTTTTGCCTTTTTCAATTTATCCTTCCCTTTTGGAATAAAAACACCAGTGTTCTTTTCTCATTAGGATGGGAGTTTTGCATTTGGACATGATTGTTCATCTGTGGAGGTCCAAACCATGAATTTTGTTGGTACATTGAAAAGTTTGGATAGAAGAATTGAGGATGGTACCAAAAAGGATTATGATACCATTGGTTCCAAGAATTGGTCCAATCAGCTTGATGTGCTGTCTTGGATGTCCAGGGTTTGTCATGAATGTTTTCTTTTGTATTTTTCTTATTTTTCAAATTTGTATTTGAATTTTTGGTTGACTGGTTGGTGGTTTTTGAGGTTGAGCAGGTCGACCTGTCAGGTGATTGTGTCGACCTGTTAGGTTTCTTTTTGTTCTTGTTTTCTTGAGTTTTTGTTGTTTTGCTTGACACTTGCTTGTTTTTAGTGTTTTCAAGACTAGGACCTTTGACAAAATTTATCAAGGGTGCTTTTTGTAAGGAATCGATCGGGGCGCAGCGGAAACGCGATTCCCTCCATTAGATATCTGTGCGCGGGCTGGATCCGGCCGCCCGGGACCCGCGGGGGTCCGCCCGCGACTTACCCGCGGGCGAACCCACGCGCGGCCCGCGGGGGACCCGCGCGGGGTCACCCCTGCCGCCTGACAGGGCCCGCGGCGGCTGGGGAAACCCTAGCCGTCGCCCCCCACCGACGCAGCGCCGGTGGGGCGTGACCCTGCCTCCCTCCGCGCCGCCTTCGGCGGCCGCGGACGGCGCTGGCGGTGTCGGAAGCCGCCGCCCTCTGCCCCTACCAACCCAGAAAACCCCCGAAAAACCCCAAAATCAAAAACGCCCCCTTATCTTGGACTGTCCAAGATGCATGGCGGCGGGTTATTGCGAGGGGTCGTGTGGCCTCTACAGAGGGCCAAACAACGCCACAAGAGGTTCTTCGGGAAGCCCTTGGTACCAGGAACGATTTCCATGTACCAAACACAAAGTGCACATCTCATGTACGACCCAAGAGCGAAGTAAAATTGGCGATTCATGCATGAAATGACGATCATACGACGCCGATACCGACCGGGCCAGCAACCTGGCTCTAATACCACTGTAAGGAATCGATCGGGGCGCAGCGGAAATGCGATTCCCTCCATTAGATATCATTGCCGGTGGTCGGATCGAACAAAAACCATGAACCCGCGCACAGGAAGATCCGATCTTTACCTTTGCGGGGTTGCGAAACTCCCGAATCCGGGGAGGAAGTGGCGCTGGAGGCGCTGGTGCTTCAAGCCGTTCAAGTGTCCGGCCTCTAGACGTATCCACGCGAGCTCCGGACGCAGACGGGATCTCCTCGGTCTCCACGCGCCTCCCGGATCTCAACTCCACCATGTGCCAGAGAGAGAATAGAGAAGAGGTGGGGGAGCCCTGGAGAGAGAGAGGAGTGGGGCGGCCATGGAGAGAGCCTGGAGCTTGGCCCAGGGTTTGACTCTCTACTAATACTTATAGACACTGTGTTTTTTCACAAAAACCCAGTTATTGTCTATAACAACCATCCTGCCCAGTCTGCTCGAAACTCTATTGCGTGTGACCCTCTAGGCCCAAGTGCTAGTCCAGTTTTCTACCCATTAAGCTCAATAACTCTTTATTGACTTATTGCAATTAATTAATATCTCATATTAATTAATTACACAATCAATTATTGTCTCACGATAATTGATCGGGCTTCCAATCAAGTTGGGTGCCAAGCAATACCACTTGATCCTGGAAAGCATTGGGGTTCAGCAACCCAATCAAGGAATCTTTTTCCGTCATCAGTTACCACGTGACTATAATCCTTCGCTCACACAATGTTCCCGAGTACACTTAGGGTATGGTCAACTGTCAAACCCTAATATGTGCACTCACCTGGTTTAGATGCCGCATAACAATATCAGAAAACTCCTTTTCTGATAAGTAGTCATGCCCTGGCCAGGGACTATCAGGCATCTTTCCTTAGAGCATTCACTCTCTTATTACCGAGAGCGAGCGATCCCATATTGACCACTCAATCACCTTCGAAGGTATTCCGCTACATCCGAACACTTAACTGATTAAGACCTCATGGTTAGAGATCTATAAGTCAAGGTCAAAACCTAGAAGTCCACCAACAAGGTGTCCTTGGTGTCTCAGGTCTAAGGACCAATCACGCCACTGTGACAATGAATCTAGCTGGTTGACAGTTAGGTAACATTACCATCCAGCGATTCATAACGGATCAGTTCAGTGAACTCATTCCCCAATGAGCACCTACAGATTCACCTTAGTGTCTCCACACAAGTGACTATGAGATCAGTCACCCTCATCATATGAGCAAGTGCAACCTGTACTAGTCTAACCGGATATCCGATGTCCTTCTCGAATATCCTCCGACTAGGAACAATTAAGAATATACGTTTAAAGGATATTAATCTCATTGTTATGATGTCATCATAATTAATATCCATTGCGTATATTCATGGACTTCATAATGAAACGATAAACAAATTACACATAATGAATATAAAAGCCTTATTATTATTATCAAAGAACAAGATTGTACAAGTTATGATTGGCTTGAGGACACCCATAACTATCACTTTTTCCCTTATTTCACCAGATTTGTCTTTCTTGAATTTTTGTTTGTTGAATCCTAGTACATGTGATACAGATTTCATTCTGGCTCCTAACAAGGCCTCCAAATTATCTTTACCTTTGGTGAAGGTTTCAATGACTTGTTCTTTTTCTTTTAGCTGGATTTCTAGAGTTTTGATTTCATCAACACTTTGTTGTTTTTCCTTTTGTTGTAATTCCAGTTTTTCAGACAATTCTTTAAAATCAAGGTTGGCCTTTTGGGATGCAAGCTTAAGCTCATCAATTACATTTAAAATATTTTCTTTTTCTTCATTGAGCTCAGCTACTTCATTTTCCAATTCACAAATTCTTTTATTTATGGATTGGTTGTGCAGAATGTTTTCAATTTTCTTCTTTAGATGCTTGTTTTCTTTTCTTATTTCAGAATAATTTTCAACAAGTTCAGCATAAGCATCCTGCTAATCATTAATTGAGTAATCTTCAAAAGATGTACTTACCTTTCCATCTGAGCTATTTGCCATAAAGCAAATTTTCTCACTCTCAGAGCTTGAGAACTTTTCTTCATCTTTCTCACTTGAGTCTTCATCAGACCAAGTGGCAACCATTGCCTTTGGCTTCTTGAATTTGTGAATCTTCTTGTATTTCTCCTTCTTGTTCTCAGGACACTCTCCCTTCATGTGTCCTGGTTTGTTGCACCTGTAACACATGACAACTTCATCAGTTTTCTGATTTCTAATTGAATTAGCATTTGAAAAGGAAGTATTTCTTTTCCCAGAAGAGAACTTCTTCTTTCCAGTGAATTTTCCTTTTCTTGATTTTAAGAATTTTTTGAATTGCCTGGTCATGAGGGCAAGCTCATCCTCATTGGACTCAGACTCATCAGAACTTGTTTTCTCCTGATTCTTGTCTTTGTTACTAGATGAAGCTTTGAGTGCTACTGGTTTGGTTTTGATTATATGCTCCTCATTTCTTTTCAGGTTTATTTCATAAGTCATCAAGGATCCTATGAGTTCATCCAAAGAGATTTTGGATAAATCCTTAGAATCTTCAATGACTGTGGCCTTAGTGTGCCAAATTGAAGAAAGAGAGCACAAGATTTTTCTTACCAAATCAGCATCTGTGTAACCCTTACCCAAGGCCTTCAGTCCATTCACAATGATCATGAACCTAGAAAACATTTCAGAAATTGTTTCATCAGATTTCATCATGAATAGTTCATACTCAGAAACAAGAATGTTTGCTTTGGTTTCTTCTACTTGGGATGTTCCCTCATAGAGTAACTCAGGATTATCCCACTTCTCCTTGGCAGATTTGCACATGGAGATTCTTGAGTACTCCTTTGGGTGGACTGCACATTGAATCATGTTCATGGCACTATAGTTCAGGGTGGCCCTTCTAATTTGTTCCCTGGTCCAGGTTCCTCTTCTCCCTGGTTCTCATAGGGGCCTACCTCAACTACCTTCCAGATTTCATAGTTTTGGGTTCTAAGGAAGACTTGCATTCTATTCTTCCAATAGGAATAGTCAGTCCCATTGAAGAAGGGTGGCCTATTGATAGAATGACCCTCGGCTATGAAACCTCTAGAATCCATTGAATCAAAAAGAGATGCAATTACGGAAACACTCAACAAACAAGCAAGTGAAGCACACAAAACAACCAGAAACACTCAAATCAGATCAGATCAGATATGAACCCACTCTGATACCAATTGTAGGATCGAAAATGGGATGGACCAGATCTAGAAGGGGGGGTTGAATAGATCTAGGCCAAATATTGTGGAAGCTTAGCCAATTTAAAAATTGCTTTGAATCAGAGACAACTTATAAATGAAATACACAGATCTGATGAGAGAGTGTGTGAATTAAGTGATTTGAGTGAGTGATTAAGTTGATTAGAAGAGAGCAAAAATCCTATGCATACATTTAGCGCAAAGTGAAGTTAGATCGCAAAACAAACCACTACACAGAGATTTTTAGGTGGTTCGGAAATCACACCATGTGATTCCTACATCCACCCCTCACACAGTGAGGATCCACTATTCAACTTGAATACACCACACATTGGAGCTTGACAACTCCACACACTGAGTTCAACAACTCACACACAACCTCTAGAGCAAGACTACTCTAGAAACCTGAGCACAACTGCTCAACCACAACTTGAGTGCGACGACTCAACACACTGAGCACAAAGACTCACAACCAACTTGCTAGATCAAAAACAACAAGATCCAGATCCTCTAGCAATGATCTGATCTATAAAAAGTTCATTCAAAGAGACTGATGCAACAGCTCATGCACAATCTCAAGAATGACTCAGAAGAACTAAGGGAAAATAAGGAATTGTTTGAATGATCCTTGTTCTTCAGATGTACTCCCTTGTAGAGGGCTGAATTGTGAAGAAGCTTGATCTCTTGAAGTCCCTGACCGATGCTCTGCAACTTGAGCTTTGGGATCTTCCTTGAAGTCTTCTCAATTGACTGCCTCTACTTGATCTGCTCCCTTGAGGTGATCCAATTGCATCTTCAATGATCAAATTCCACTTCTCGTGCTTGGACATATGAGAATTGGCTTGAGGAAGCACCAAGAGAGCAAGAACGGGGAGTAGAACACTTCTTGCCGCCAAACGGATTTCTGGAAGGCTCTGAAAAGTTCTCTTGGGTTGGATGGCCAATTGGAGGGTATTTATAGCCCAATGTGTCCAAAAGTACCCTTGGGGGGCGTGGGCACATGATCCAAGACCGATCCATGTGAACCCTAGAGTGCCACGTGTCCAGGTGGAACTTAAAGTGAAAAAGTTTCCGGAGTGTGTCGATCTGTCCAAGGAGTGTGTCAACACACTGTCCCAAACTGGAAGAATTGGTTCTCTGGTAAGGGTCACTAGTGTCGACACTACTTCAGGCTGTGTCGACACACTGTCCAGAACTGACAAATAGGTCTTCTGGGAACTGGATCTAGTGTCGACACCACTTGAGGTTGTGTCGACACACTTGACCTTTTCTTCATCATTTTGCCTTAGGGTTTGAAGCATTGTGTCGACACCAGTAGGGGGTGTGTCGACACTACCCTGGCAAGAAATGTCTGTCCCTGAGAAATAAACACATCAATCATTAGTACAATGTATTGTCATGAATATAAATGATAAAATGTGTTTGGAAACATCTTTTTGAATGTTGTTGTTATATGTGTGATGTTGTTAACATGTTCCATTTTATTGTGCATTAAAATCACATCTTGTCATCATCAAAATTATGAGGGGAAATGTGCTAAATTCACACTCAACCCAACAGGATCACCCACTCACCCTCTCTGAGTGGTTTGTGTTTCACCATCAAGCACTCTAGGCTCCTTTCATTCTCAAAGAAATAAGGATCGCAAGGTACTTCCAGCTATACAATGATTTTCGATATCTCAACTTGCTACCTAAAGTACAGTTTGGCCAATTCCATAGAGCTATTGCTTCTCTTCGAACTGAAAATCCTGTTAATTGCTCTTTCCCAGTGGACTTCACAACCCTGAAAATGCCTGAAATAGTTTTTCTTCCCAAGCTACACTCCTTGGTTTTGGATTCCTCTACTGGCTCTCATGTTTTTGAGAGATTTGCTCATGTAATGGGAAGAATATCAGCTCAGCAGGGTCGCCTCCCCTCCTTTCAAAGGTTTATTTTCAGAGAATTTCATTTGAGCCACATCTCTTCTGAAGTTCTTGCTCCACTCATTTCTGAATGTGAACGGCTTTCTCCCACAGTTTGGGAAAAGCATTACAATCAATCTGCTCTTCAGTTGGAATCGTTAAATTCTTCATTGGTCAGGTCAGCCAAGCCACCTCTCTTAGCTGAAGCCTTCTTGGACCTGAATTCTATCAATTTAGTTCAGGACCCTTACCTTCAGTGGGTCGAGTGGTACAAGCCATTTTTGTCCTTGAAGAAAGATCTTCTACAGCATTAGTTACACTATCCTATCAAGATCAACCAATTTCTTCGGTTCGCCAGCTTTGGTTCATTCAGCACCTACAAACTTTCTCTTGGCACCGATGAATATGGCATTTTTCTGCGTACTCAGCGACAGCTTCATATTCAAAGGATGTTACCTGACATGGGACCATATTACTCCATATCTTCTGGGGCTTTTCAGGCTTATTTTGAGGAGCAGGAACACCAGGCCTTGCCAATTATTCGACAGCATGCCTCTCTCTTGTCTCCTGCTTTCTACATCGATGTACCTCCTCAGGGCAACTAAATCTATCTCTCTTGTTTTCTCACTATCTTTTCTCTTTGTCTTTATCACCTTGTGGTATCTTTTTGCTTAATGACAAAAAGGGGGAGAAATATAGTACTATGAAATATATCTCTTATATTTTAGCAATTTTGTTTAGATTCATTTCAGATCATCTATGCTTATTGTTAAGTTTTATTATCACCAAAAAGGGGGAGATTGATGATTAGTTTATCCCCATGTAATTTAAATTAATTACATATTTATTTTGGTGATTAACAAAACTATAATAAAGTTTAATCTAACATATTTTCTATGAGATTTGAGTACAGGAAATAAAACAAGGAATAACAAGCTAAATGGGTAAGTATTATTTACTCTATAGCAATGTAAGTTCAAGCATGAAATTTCTCTAAGTACACATCGATTTTCTGTATGCTGTAACGACTTCCCTCTCTCGCATAACGATTTGCTTCAATAACGATTCACTAAGTGATCACATCGATCTCACAATGATTTGCTATGAAAGCATAATGATTTGCTTCCATAACGATTCGCTAAGTGATCGCATCGATCTCACAACGATTTGATAAGTGAGAACAACGATTTTCTCTCACAACGACTTGGTCTTCGCATCGATTTCTTAAGTGAGAACAACGATTTGCTCTCACATCGATTTCTTAAGTAATAACAACGATTTGCTCTTACATCGACTTCTTAAGTGGGAACAACGACTTGCTCTCACATTGATTTCTTAAGAGAGAACAACGATTTGCTCTCACATCGATTTCTTAAGAGAGAACAACGATTTGCTCTCACATCGATTTTTTAAGTGAGAACAATGATTTGCTCTCACATCGATTTCTTAAGAGAGAACAACAATTTGCTATCACATCGATTTCTTAAGTGAGAACAACGATTTGCTCTCACATCGATTTCTTAAGAGAGAACAATGATTTGCTCTCACATCGATTTCTTAAGTGAGAACAACGATTTGCTCTCACATCGATTTCTTAAGAGAGAACAATGATTTGCTCTCACATCGATTTCTTAAGAGAGAACAACGATTTGCTCTCACATCGATTTCTTAAGTGAGAACAACGATTTGCTCTCACATCAATTTCTTAAGAGAGAACAACGATTTGCTCTCACATCGACTTCTTAAGTGAAACAACGATTTGCTCGTAACAACTTGTTCACAATGATTTGCCTATACCGTCATAACGATTTGATCCTTGTAACGATTCGATAAGTTACACAACGACTCTGTCACTGTAACGATTCGCTTAGTTACATAACGACTTAGTCGCCGTAACGATTCGATACAGCAAACAACGATTTGCTCACATCATTTTGTCTCTGACAACTCACTCATAACGATTTGCTTATAGAGTCATAACGATTTGTCTATATAACGATTTGTATGTGCATCAGTTTGCTTATAAGTGCACAATGATTTACATGGATAACGACTCCTTTGCATAACGATTTCATAAGTCATGCATGTAACGATTTCATGGAATATAACAATTTGATATTTGAACTCATTTCTGAGTACGTTGAAAAGTCAAAGTCTTCACGTATATCTTTCTGACAACCATGCATTTATTATGACTGAATGTATCACTGCAGTGCATGCAAACAATATCTTCTATTTCCATGTTTATACTGTAAACATCTTTTTAGAAGAACAGAATGGAACTTCCTCTTTGATATAAAATCAATCTAACGTTGACTGACAACAAGAGACAGCCTAGTTGTCTATTGTTTTAGCATTTAATGTGTGCAAATCTCTGACAGCGCATCTCAATAGAACATTGGACAATATGGAAGATAACATATATCAGAGAAGATCCTTTCTCTTGTGTGCGTGCATGGAAAGTTAAAGACTGCTGAACAAGAAGCTCTACAGTGACATGCAGTCTAACGTAAACAAAAGCTTAGAGACAACAGACACTTCAACATTCAATTTTCAAATGGATGACATATATAGAAGACTGAAGCTCCAGAAGCAGAACAACACTTACGACAAGCTTTTCTACGAGCATCTGAAAGAGCAAAAATCCTCACTCCTTTGATTGTCTAGCTCTTTTCTCCCTGCATTCATTGTGTTAGTCTTGAGAGCTTCTGTAAACTAAGTGTTCCTCATTGTAGAACTCTTCCTCTCAGTCGTTGCTTCAGATCGAGCGTTGATCCATAAGCTTGATCTAGGGGCTTGTTTTCATTTCCACATTCTTGTGTTTTCTTCCCTTCATGTTGAAGGAAGACCTGGGGGTTCCAGGGTGGTTGTTTCCTTTAGTGTAGAAGGACGACCTGGTGGGATCCAGGGTGTTGTAATTCCTCTTCGGGTGGAGAAGAGAAGACCAGCTGCGGCTGGGTGTGTAAGTGTCCTTGAGGGGGAATGTACCCTTGGGTAGTGAAATCATGACTTGTTGCTTAGGGACTGGACGTAGGACTCCTGTGGAGAGGAGGTCCAAACCAGGATAAATTCTGTGTGTCGTGTGCTTGATTGCCTTGTGTTTGCTATCCTTTTTACTAACACTAACAGTCATCAAGTGTGTTGTGTGATTGTTTTTCTGGACAAGTTTTAAAGTGATCAAAATTTTAAGAATCCCATTCACCCCCCCTCTGGGCTTGCTAGTTGGGCAACAAGTGGTATCAGATCTAGTCTCTTCGACAAAGAAGAAGATCCAACGATCTGAAGAGAAACCTCCCACCATGGTTAGCCACGAAATTGGGTTGCCAAGAAGGTCTAATTGCCTTGGGATTTGCCCTAATTACCTCCTCCTATTTTCAGCTCAATTAGGGTTACGAATTTCTGGGTATTTTTCTTGCTCCATTTTGTTCTTGGGCCAAAAGTGATCCATTGGACCAATTCTGACAATGGGTCATCAATGCATGATGTTGGAAGTCTTTTCAACATGATTATTTAATTTATGACCGTGTTATATTCCCGTGTTAACAGTTTTCCGACTTAGTTTCATAATTTGGATAATTAGCCACATTGTGACATACGCATCGCCAATCGGATTTTTTATTGCACGAATTTCTTCGTGGAACACTTAGGAATAATGTTTGGGGTTGATTTATAATTTTTACGGAATTTTACGATGTGTTCTTGCAGGTACGATAGTGGTACGTATGTTCTACCATTCCGATAATACAACAATTATCTATTTTCCATTTATTTAAAAATCTTAGATCACTGAAATTTCCGGGGTGCTACACCCTCCCCCACTTAAGAGAATTTGATCCCAAAATTCATATATCATTAATTGGCTCTTGATAATTGAGGTCCTTGAGGTCGTTTCGGGTTTAATTCCTCTAACTTGTTTCAACATTCTAGCTCATGGATGCTAGTTCAACATCTACACCTATGGCCACCCATACTATTCATTTGGTTCCTTCCACTCTTGTTTTCTTCCATGGTTTTTATAACTCCATCTTAATCCACCAGATGAACTATGGTATAACTACTAGATTATTCCTTTTCAATTTCTCCTTAATGATCTCCCCCACTTAGAAATATACTAATAAGAAAAGCATCATAAGATGAGTCTAGGGGTTTAACAATCATACCTCCTTCCGGGAGCTCCACTGGAGTTATTGCATTAACGCATCCTTGACACTTCACCACTCCTTGGTTCCTTCCAACTTGGTCTCTTAGTATGGGACAGTTCGGTATACAATGTTCCTGACTCCCACATCGCAGGTAAGCCCCGGCCTTCTTCCAGCACTTGTTCGCTTGGTGCCCAAACTTGTCGCAAAATTTAAAATATTCCACCGTCGTTGTTTCTTCTACTTTGATCCTTTTCTCCATGCCATAGTCCTTCCCAGTGGTTGGCCTTTTTTTATTGTTGTTGTTGTTGTTGTTGTTGTTGTTGTTGTTGTTGTTGGGGAAAGTTCCAGTTATATCGACTGCTCCCATTTTTATAAAGGTCGGCTTTGAGATGTCCTTCCCCCTCATGCCTTCCACTTTAGCCATAGTGTCTTCTACCAGTTGAGCTCTTTGGACCATCTCAGTGCAAGTTTGAATGTTGTGAGGTCCGAGCTTCTTGATAAACATGGGCCTGAGTCCATCTATGAACCTGTTAGCCTTCAGCCTTTCCGTGCCCACTAGATATGGGGCATATACCACCAGGCGAGCGAACTGAGCTTCATACTCAGCCACATACATGCTCTTTTGTTTTAGTGTGGCAAATTCCGCCGCCTTCTTCTCCTTAACTCTTTCAGAGAAATACTTTCCCCGGAATATTTCTAGAAATCCAGCACACTCTAGTTCAGCTACATTAGGAAGATGGGCCGATGTGGCCTTCCACCATGCTCGGGCATCCTTAGTAAATTGGAAAGTGGCCAGTACCACCTTCTCCCTATTGGTGCATTGCATAACTTGGAAAATTCTTTCTATTTCCTCTTGCCAATTTTCTACCTCGTCTTGGTCGGGGATCCAGAGAAACGAGGAGGGTTCAAACTCCTAAAGTTACGGTGTAAATCACCAGCTCCATTCCTAGCCGCGGCAACCTGATTACCAGCCTGAACCACATTTTGTAATGCTTGAGTCAATCCAGCCACGGTTGCTTGGATAGCTTGCCACTGATTGCGAGCCATTGCAGTTGAGTGTAAGAGTTATGGGGGTTCCTGAGAGAAGGATAGAAACCAATTAATGTCTCTAGATACATTATGAGAGTCAATGGGTAGGGGTGTTTTGTTCATTCTAACATATTCCCAGACTCTACCCATTCTCGCTAGGTACTATATTTAATTTCCATGACCTAGGTGCCATAAGTATCTCTTAATCCTGAGACATATATCCTATTTGGTTTTTCCTAGGCTCTGATACCACTAAACTGTCACGTCCCGAGAATTACGCACCGGATAACATTCGGATAATTCAAGTTGATATTCCGAGATGTGAACAGTCGGCAAATAAGCCTCTAGCTAGCACGCACTAAGTGTATAACAACACAACATCATCATAGGGACCAAATATTGAACTCAATGGAAATTATATTCAAATCTTATCTCATTGTATCAAAAGGAACTAATACAACTCTTAAACATTGTATAACAGGACTAAGACTCGATAAAAGGCAAAGTACATTTATTCCTCACTTCCTACTACATTGTTCTAGCACTCAAAGCAAACTAACTATAGATAGACTCAAGTATTGGAACGCTCATCGCTCGGACACATTCCCATCCTCGACTTGCTCCTTCTCTTGAATTTCATAATCACCTAGTATGGTTAAAAGTAGGGAATGAGCAAACTAGCCTAGTAGAATTTATATCTCAATGTGCGGGCAATGATATAAGTGATTAGCAATTTAGATCTAGGTAAGCACGATTGTCAAGATATGCATGTGCGATTAAAAGTCATTAAAACATGATACATGAACAAGCTAGATAGAGTGATCATGATAGAGCAAGATCTAAAACGATATAACGAGCAAGAGATTATCAATAGTGAGGCATGTAACGAGCATGCAAGATATCACTTTAAATTGCAAAAAATACAGGATGGCCATATCACGCAAGCAAGCAAGCACAAGCACGAACTTTTAACACGATTAACTTAATCAGGCACATGGACACTAATGTACACCAAGGAAAGATCCACCATGAAATGCACACTAGGACACGTGTATGTGGTTATTGTATCTATCATTCAACACGGAAGTACACCCAGCACAGATGCAACGCCAGTAATCATTATACCCCATGGTTAACAGTATATTTATGACTCTCCATCATTGGGGCTAGACTGTAGCCCTTGGACACTCTCCGTTCCCGGTCAGCATCTCACTTAATTTTAAATGTAGATACCCATAGTCATTAATGGCCAATAACAAGAGTTTCAATATGAAAGCAATAGTAATGTCAGGTTCAAGATGACGATGAGAACAAGTAGCAAGTGATGTGAACATGATTGCATGATAACAATAGTCAAAAGATAATTTCGGCAGCATGACGACACAATTTAAACTTTAGTTCACTCTTTACATTAATGGCTTAAGTTTGGATTGTAAATCACACTCACGATAACAAGATGAGAAAGGAAGTGCACGCTATCTCCAGGGAACTTCAATGGTACAACCAACTCGGTCTCCATGAGAGAATCCACGGAGTACGGAGAATTACGGAGGTCTTAAGAGAAAGGTCACTAGATTGCTGATACGGAATGACCGGCCATGAGTTTTCAATCCCCCAAGAAAGGGCTGCCTAGATGTGCAAGTGTGTAGTGAACACGTGTCTCAATCCACAATCCATCGGTTTCAAACTTACGGAAAATAATTAACATGATAGCATGAGATGGAACTTTGCAATTAACTAAACATGGTTTGCAATATTTTAAGATATAAATTAATCACTTTAACAAGCTAGAACAATGGATGATTCAATCAATAGTTTGCAAGAATAGATCATAGCATTAATGAACAATTAGAATAGTCTTCACATCGTTACGTATTTAGCATGGGTTGCTGGCTTTTAGGTCATTAGACAGACTACACAATGCATATTAAGTACATACCATGCAAGACTAACATTAAATACTATAAACACAGGTCTCGGGTAGGCCTTGAAATCGCATCCTACACAGTAGACGCTTTTCATAACACAGTGTACGGTCAAACACGGCTAGCTTGTGGTGAATGTAAATCGCGTCCACCTATGTGGTCACCTTTAACATTGAATCACGATGGGGTATCCCATCGCATTCATGAAATTCATTTAACAAACAATATAAAAATCACTATAATCCTTGGGCGGGAAAAACGTCTGAATTGCAGCAGCCTTCGTGGTCGCGGTTCAAAGGTCTTCTGACATGTCAACGACACACCATTTGAGGCACTGGACGCGCCTAAATCACATCGCCCTTGGTGGAAGCCTTTAAGGTAATCGCGGTGGCAGAAGCCGACATGATACCAGACACCTGAATCGAGTCGCGTGGACAGGACGCGATTCAACATTTAAACCGAAAACGCAGGGAATCGCAGGAACATGTAGTGAACATCATGCAATGCTTGTATCTTCGGATCTAGGGCTCTTGAGACAAAAGTGTCAACATGAAACTTGTTGGGAACATGGAATACATGAGAACTATGGTTTTGGAATGATTCAAAATAGTCTCGAGATGCACAAGAAATCCACACGAACATAAAACGTGATTGCCATACATGACTTTGGAAAAACGCTTGAAACTCGAGATATACTTAATGCAATTCGATGAAACCACTTGGACATGAAAGTAGAATCGATGATCTACACATTTCTATATAATTTATTAAGATTTGGCCCGAGATCACCTACCTTTTGGGTTGAAGAAGTCATGTTTTTCCTGAAAGCCCTCTTTTAGACCACTTGCAGGAGAACGCTTACTGCGCCCGATCTACTAAATGAAAAATAGGCAAACCAATGGGATTAGGAACTAGACTCGACCATCTTTCTAGGGGCATAAGTCTTGCACGGTTTGGTTAGGGTTTGGCCTACCTTTGATCGACTCCAAGAAGAGCTATCTGCACAGGTTGATGCAGACGCAGCAAGGAAGAAAGCTCCGAGTTGGGGGCAATTTCCTCCTCTTCTTGTGCTCAAGAACAGCCTCCCACGACCCCAACAATGTGTAAATTCGTTCACTAGGATTTCATGGCATGTATATATACATCTTGGGTGATTTAGAAGTCCCATTGGGTGAAGGAAAGGCAAGGTGCGGTTTTGGCTTTCCACCATCCTTAATTTGAAGATTTCTCACCCCAATAGTGTGTGTGAGGCTTTAGGAAACCTCCCACCATGTTTAGCCACGAAATTGGGTTTCCAAGAAGGTCTAATTGCCTTGGGATTTGCCCAAATTACCTCCTCCTATTTTCAGCTCAATTAGGGTTACGAATTTCTGGGTATTTTTCTTTCTCCATTTTGTTCTTGGGCCAAAAGTGATCCATTGGCCAATTCTAATAATGGGTCATCAATGCAGATGTTGAAAGTCTTTCCAACATGATTATTTAATTTATGACCTTGTTATATTTCCGTGTTAACTATTTTCCGACTTAGTTTCATAATTTAGATAATTAGTCACATTGTGATGTACACTTGGCCAATCGGATTTTTTGTTGCACAAATTTCTTCGTGGAACACTTAGGAATAATGTTTGGGGTTGATTTATAATTTTTACGGAATTTTACGATGTGTTCTTGCACGTACGATAGTGGCACGTATGTTCTACCATCCCGATAAAACATAAATTATCTATTTTCCATTTATTTAAAAATCTAAAATCACTGAAATTTCTGGGATGCTACACTCTCCCCCACTTAAGAGAATTTGGTCCCCAAATTCATAGATCATTAATTGGCTCTTGATAATTGTGGTCCTTGAGGTCGTTTCGGGTTTAATTCCTCTAACTTGTTTCAACATTCTAACTCATGGATGCTAGTTCATCATCTACACCTATGGCCACCCGTACTATTCATTTGGTTCCTTCCACTCCTATTTTCTTCCATGGTTGTTATAACGCCATCTTAATCCACCAGATGAACTATGGTATAACTACTAGATTATTCCTTTCCAATTTCTCCTTAATGATCTCCCCCACTTAGAAATATACTAATAAGAAAAGCATCATAAGATCAGTCTAGGGGTTTAACAATCATACCTCCTTCCAGGAGCTCCACTGGAGTTATTGCATTAACGCGTCCTTGACGCTTCACCACTCCTTGGTTCCTTCCAACTTGGTCTCTTAGCATGGGATAGTTCAGTATACGATGTTCATGACTCCCACATCGCAGGCAAGCCCCGGCCTTCTTCCAGCACTTGTCCGCTTGGTGCCCAGACTTGTCGCAAAATTTAAAATATTCCATCGTTGTTGTTTCTTCTACTTTGATCCTTTTTTCCATGCCATAGTCCTTCCTAGTGGTTGGCCTTTTTTTTGTTGTTTTAGTTGTTGTTGTTGTTGTTGTTGTTGTTGTTGTTGTTTTTGTTGTTGTTGGGGAAAGTTCCAGTTATATCGACTGCTCCCATTTTTATAAAGGTCAGCTTTGAGATGTCCTTCCCCCTCATGCCTTCCACCTTAGCCATAGTGTCTTCTACCAGCTGAGCTCTTTGGACCTTCTCAGTGTAGGTTTGAATGTTGTGAGGTCTGAGCTTCTCGATAAACATGGGCTTGAGCCCATCTATGAACCTGTTAGCCTTCAGCCTTTCCATGCCAACTAGATGTGGGGCATATACCGCCAGGCAAGCGAAATGAGCTTCATACTCAGCCACAAACATGCTCTTTTTTTTTAGTGCGGCAAATTCCGCCGCCTTCTTCTCCTTAACTCTTTCAGAGAAATACGTTCCCCGGAATATTTCTAGGAATCCAGCCCACTCTAGTTCAACTACATTAGGCAGATGCGCCGATGTAGCCTTCCACCATGCTCAGGCATCCTTAGTAAATTGGAAAGTGGCCAGTACCACCTTCTCCCTATCGGTGCATTGCATAACTTGGAAAATTCTTTCTATTTCCTCTTGCAAATTCTCTGCCTCGTCTTGGTCAGGGGATCCAGAGAAACGAGGAGGGTTAAAACTCCTAAAGTTACGGTGTAAATCACCAGCTCCATTCCTAGCCGCTGAAGCCTGATTACCAGCCTGAACCACATTTTGTAATGCTTGAGTCAATCCAGCAACAGTTTCTTAGATAGCTTGCCACTGATTGCGAGCCATTGTAGTTGAGTGTAAGAGTTATGGGGGTTCCTGAGAGAAGGATAGAAACCAATTAATGTCTCTAGATACAATATGAGAGTCAATGGGTAGGGTGTTTTGTTCATTCTAACATATTCCCAGACTCTACCCATTCTCGCTAGGTACTATATTTAATTTCCATGACCTAGGTTCCATAGGTATCTCTTAATCCTGAGACATATATCCTGTTTGGTTTTTCCTAGGCTCTGATACCACTAAACTGTCACGTCTCGAGAATTACGCACCGGATAACATTCGGATAATTCGAGTCGATATTCCGAGAAGTGAACAATTGGCAAATAAGCCTCTAGCTAGCACGCACTAAGTGTATAACAACACAACATCATTATAGGGCCCAAATATTGAACTCAATGGAAATTATATTCAAATCTTATCTCATTGTATCAAAAGGAACTAATACAACTCTTAAACATTTTATAATAGGACTAAGACTTGATAAAAGGTAAAGTATATTTGTTCCTCACTTCCTACTACATTGTTCTAACACTCAAAGAAAACTAACTATAGATAGACTCAAGTATTGGAACGCTCATCGCTCGGATGCATTCCCATCCTCGACTTGCTCCTTCTCTTGAATTTCATAATCACCTAGTATGGTTAAAAGTAGGGAATGAGAAACTAACCTAGTAGAATTTATATCTCAATGTGCGGGCAATGATATAAGTGATTAGCAATTTAGATCTAGGTAAGCACAATTGTCAAGATATGCACGTACGATTAAAAGTCATTAAAACATGATACATCAACAAGCTAGATAGAGTGATCATGATAGAGCAAGATCTAAAATGATATAATGAGAAAGAGATTATCAATAGTGAGGCATGTAATGAGCACGCATGATATCACTTTAAATTGTAATAAATGCAAGATGGCCATATCACGCAAGCAAGCAAGCACGAGCACGAACATTTAACACGATTCACTTAATCAGGCACGTAGACACTACTCTACACCAAGGATAGATCCACCTTGAAATGCACACAAGGACACGTGTATGTGGTTATTGCATCTATCATTCAACACGCAAGTACTCCCAGTGCAGATGCAACGCCAGTAATCATTATACCCCATGGTTAATAGTATATTTATGACTCTCCGTCATTGGGGCTAGACTGGAGCCCTTGGACACTCTCCGTGCCCGGTCAGCATCTCACTTAATTTTAAATGTAGATACCCATAGTCATTAATGGCCAATAACAAGAGTTTCAATATGAAAGCAATAGTAATGTCATGTTCAAGATGACGATGAGAACAAGTAGCAAGTGATGTGAACATGATTGCATGATAACAATAGTCAAAAGATAATTTTGGCAGCATGACGACACAATTTAAACTTTAGTTCACTCTTTACATTAATGGCCTAAGTCTAGATTATAAATCACACTCACGAGAATAAGATGAGAAAGGAAGTGCATGCTATCTGCATGGAACTTCAATGGTACAACCAACTCGGTCTCCATGAGGGAATCTACGGAATACGAAGAAATACGGAGGTCTTATGAGAAAGGTCACTAGACTGTTGATACGTAATGACCAGACATGAGTTTCCAATCCCCCAAGGAAGGGTTGCCTAGATGTGCAAGTGTGTAGTGAACACGTGTCTCAATCCACAATCCATCGGTTTCAAACTTGCGGAAAACAATTAACATGATTGCATGAGATGGAACTATGCAATTAACTAAACATGGTTTGCAATATTTTAAGATAGCAATTAATCACTTTAACAAGCTAGAACAATGGATGATTTAATCGATAGTTTGCAAGAATAGATCATAGCATTAATGAACAATTAGAATAGTATTCACATCGTTATGTATTTAGCATGAGTTGCTGGCTTTTAGGTCATTAGACAGACTACGCAATGCATATTAAGTACATACCATGCAAGACTAACATTAAATATTGTAAACACAAGTCTCGGGTAGTCCTTGAAATCGCGTCCTACATAGTAGACGCTTTTCATAACACAGTGTACTGTCAAACACGGCTAGCTTGTGAAGAATGTAAATAGCGTCCACCTATGTGGTCACCTCTAACATTGAATCACGGCGGGATATCCCATCGCATCCACCTATGTGGTCACCTTTAACATTGAATCACGACGAGGTATCCCATCGCATTCATGAAATTCATTTAATAAAACAATAAAAAAAATCACCGAAATCCTTGGGCGGGAAAAACGTCTGAATCGCTGCGGCCTTCGCGGTCGCAGTTCAGATGTCTACTGACATATCAACGGCACATTGTTTGAGGCACGAAATGCGCCTAAATCACGTCACCCTTGGTGGATGCCTTTAAGGTAATCACGGAGGCAGAAGCCGACACGATACCAAACACCTAAATCGCGTCGCGTGGATAGGACGCGATTCAACATTTAAATCGAAAACGCAGGGAATCACAGGAACATGTAGCGAACATCATGCAATGCTTATATCTTCTGATCTAGGGATCTTGGGACAAAAGTGTCAACATGAAACTTGTTGGGAACATGGAATACGTGAGAACTATGGTTTTGGAATCATTCAAAATGGTCTCGGGATATCGAGAAATCCACACGAACATAAAACGTGATTGCCATACGTGACTTTGGCAAAACGCTTAAAACTCGAGATATACTTAATGAAATTTGATGAAATCAATTGGAAATGAAAGTAGAATCGATGCTCTACACATTTATGTATAATTTATTAAGATTTGGCATGACATCACCTACCTTTTGGGTTGAAGAAGTCACATTTTTCCAGAAAGCCCTCTTTCAGACCACTTAGAGGAGAACACTGACCGCACCCGATCTACTAAATGAAAAATAGGCAAACAAGTGGGATTAGGAACTAGACTCGACCCTCTTTCCTGGGGCATAAGTCTTGCATGGTTTGGTTAGGGTTTGACCTACCTTTGATCGACTCCAAGAAGAGCTATCTGCACAGGTTGATGCAGACGCAGCAAGGAAGAAAGCTCCGAGTTGGGGGCGATTTCCTCCTCTTCTTGTGCTCAAGAACAGCCTCCCACGACCCCAGCAATGTGTAAATTCATCCACTAGGGTTTCATGGCATGTATATATACATCTTGGGTGTTTTAGAAGTCCCATTGGGTGAAGGAAAGGTAAGGTGCAGTTTTGGCTTTCCACCTTCCTTAATTTGATGATTTCTCACCCCAATAGTGTGTGTGAGACTTTAGGAAACCACCCACCATGGTTATCCATGAAATTGGGTTGCCAAGAAGGTCTAATTGCCTTGGGATTTGCCCTAATTACCTCCTTCTATTTTCAGCTCAATTAGGGTTACGAATTTCTGGGTATTTTCTTGCTCCATTTTGTTCTTGGGCCAAAGTGATCCATTGGCCCAATTCTGATAATGGGTCATCAATGCATGATGTTGGAAGTCTTTCCAACATTATTATTTAATTTATGACCATGTTATATTTCCGTGTTAACGGTTTTCTAACTTAGTTTCATAATTTGGATAATTAGTAACATTATGACGTACACTTGGCCAATCGGATTTTTTGTTGCATGAATTTCTTCTTGGAACACTTAGGAATAATGTTTGGGGTTGATTTATAAATTTTACGGAATTTTCCTATGTGTTCTTGCACGCACGATAGTGGTATGTATGTTCTACCATTCCAATAATACAAAAATTATCTATTTTCCATTTATTTAAAAATCTTAAATCACTGAAATTTCTAGGGTGCTACACCATCCCCCACTTAAGAGTATTTGGTCTCTTAATTCATAGATCGTTAATTGGCTATTGATATGTGTGGACCTTGAGGTTGTTTCGGGTTTAATTCCTCTAACTTGTTTCAACACTCTAACTCATGGATGCTAGTTCATCATCTACACCTATGGCCACCCGTACGATTCATTTGGTTCCTTCCACTCTTGTTTTCTTCCATGGTTGTTATAACTCCATCTTAATCCACCAGATGAACTATGGTATAACTACTAGATTATTCCTTTCCAATTTCTCCTTAATGATCTCCCCCACTTAGAAATATACTAATAAGAAAAGCATCATAAGATGAGTCTAGGGGTTTAACAATCATACCTCCTTCTGGGAGCTCCACTAGAGTTATTACATTAACGCGTCCTTGACGCTTCACCACTCCTTGGTTCCTTCCAACTTGGTCTCTTAGCATGGCACAGTTCGGTATACGATGTTCCCGACTCCCACATTGCAGGCAAGCCCCTGCCTTCTTCCAGCACTTGTCCACTTGGTTCCCAGACTTGTCGCAAAATTTAAAATATTCCACCGTCGTCGTTTCTTCTACTTTGATCCTTTTCTCCATGCCATAGAGTAGTAGTAGTAGTAGTTGTTGTTGTTGTTGTTGTTGTTTGTTATTATTGTTGTTCTTGTTGTTGTTGTTGTTATTGTTGTTGTTGGGGAAAGTTCCAGTTATATCGACTACTCCCCTTTTTATAAAGGTCGACTTTAAGATGTCCTTCCCCCTCATGCCTTCCACCTTAGCCATAGTGTCTTCTACCAGCTGAGCACTTTGGACCATCTCAATGTAGGTTTGAATGTTGTGAGGTCCGAGCTTCTCGATAAACATGGGCCTGAGCCCATCTATGAACCTGTTAGCCTTCAGCCTTTTCGTTCCCACTAGATGTGGGGCATATACCTCCAGGCGAGCGAACTAAGCTTCATACTCAGCCACAGACATGCTCTTTTGTTTTAGTGCGGCAAATTCCGCCGCCTTCTACTCCTTAACTCTTTCAGAGAAATACTTTTCCCGGAATATTTCCAGGAATCCAGCCAACTCTAGTATACATTAGGCAGATGGGCTGATGTGGCCTTCCACCATGCTCGGGCATACTTAGTAAATTGGAAAGTGGCTAGTACCACCTTCTCCCTATTGGTGCATTACATAACTTGGAAAATTCTTTCTATTTCCTCTTGCCAATTCTCTGCCTCGTCTTGGTCAAGGGATCTAGAGAAACGATGATGGTTCAAACTCCTAAAGTTACGGTGTAAATCACCAGCTCCATTCCTAGCCGCAGTAGCCTGATTACGTGTCTGAACCACATTTTGTACTGCTTGAGTCAATCTAGCAACGGTTTCTTGCATAGCTTGCCACTGATTGCGAGCCATTGCAATTGAGTGTAAGAGTTATGAGGGTTCCTGAGAGAAGGATAGAAACCAATTAATGTCTTTAGATACATTATGAGAGTCAATGGGTAGGGGTGTTTTGTTCATTCTAACATATTCCCAGTCTCTACCCATTCTCTCCAGGTACTATATTTAATTTCCATGACCTATGTTCCATAGGTATCTCTTATTCCTGAGACATATATCCTATATGATTTTTCCTAGGCTCTAATACCATTAAACTGTCACGTCCCGAGAATTACGCAGCGGATAACATTCGGATAATTCGAGTCGATATTCCGAGACATGCACAGTCGTCAAATAAACCACTAGCTAGCATGCACTAAGTGTATAACAACACAACATCATCATAGGGCCCAAATATTGAACTCAATGGAAATTATATTCAAATCTCATCTCATTGTATCAAATGGAACTAATACAACTCTTAAACATTGTGTAACAGGACTAAGACTCGATAAAAGGTAAAGTACATTTAATCCTCACTTCCTACTACATTGTTCTAACACTCAAACCAAACTAACTATAGATAGACTCAAGTGTTGGAACGCTCATCACTCGGACGCATTCCCATCCTTGACTCACTCCTCTTGAATTTCATAATCACCTAGAATGGTTAAAAGTAGAGAATGAGCAAACTAGCCCAGTAGGATTTATATCTCAATGTGCAGGCAATGATATAAGTGATTAGCAATTTAGATCTAGGTAAGCACGATTGTCAAGATATTCATGTACGATTAAAACTCATTAAAACATGATACATGAACAAGCTAGATAGAGTGATCATGATAGAGCAAGATCTAAAACGATATAACGAGCAAGAGATTATCAATAGTGAGGCATGTAACGAGCACGCAAGTTATCACTTTAAATTGAAATAAATGCAGGATGGCCATATCACGCAAGCAAGCAAGCACGAGCACGAACTTTTAACACGATTCACTTAATCAGGCACGTAGACACTAATGTACACCAAGGAAAGATCCACCTTGAAATGCACACTAGGACACGTGTATGTGGTTATTGTATCTATCATTCAACACGCAAGTACTCTCAGTGCAGATGCAATGCCAGTAATCATTATACCCCATAGTTAATAGTATATTTATGACTCTCCGTCATTGGGGCTAGACTAGAGCCCTTGGACACTCTCCTTGCCCGGTCAGCATCTCAATTAATTTTAAATGTAGATACCCATAGCCATTAATGGCCAATAACAAGAGTTTCAATATGAAAGCAATAGTAATGTCATGTTCAAGATGATGATGAGAATAAGTAGCAAGTGATGTGAACATGATTGCATGATAACAATAGTCAAAAGATAATTTCGGATGCATGATGGCGCAATTTAATCTTTAGTTTACTCTTTACATTAATGGCTTAAGTCTAGATTGTAACTCACACTCATGAGAACAAGATGAGAAATGAAGTGCACGCTATCTCTAGGGAACTTCAATGGTACAACCAACTCGGTCTCTATGAGGGAATCCATGGAGTACGAAGAATTACGGAGGTCTTAAGAGAAAGGTCACTAGACTACTGATACGGAATGACCGGCCGTGAGTTTCCAATCCCCCAAGAAGGGGTTGCCTAGATGTGCAAGTGTGTAGTGAACACGTGTCTCAATCCACAATCCAACGATTTCAAACTTACAGAAAACAATTAACATGATATCATGAGATGGAACTATGCAATTAACTAAACATGGTTTGCAATATTTTAAGATAGCAATTAATCACTTTAACAAGCTAGAACAATGGATGATTCAATCAATAGTTTGCAAGAATAGATCATAGCATTAATGAACAATTAGAATAGTCTTCACATCATTACGTATTTAGCATGGGTTGCTGGCTTTCAGGTCATTAGACATACTACACAATGCATATTAAGTACATACCATGCAAGACTAACATTAAATACTATAAACACAGGTCTCGAGTAGGCCTTGAAATCGCGTCCTACACAGTAGAAGCTTTTCATAACACAGTGTACGGTCAAACACGACTAGCTTGTGAAGAATGTAAATCGCATCCACCTATGTGGTCGCCTTTAACATTGAATCGTTACGGGGTATCCCGTCGCGTTCATGAAATTCATTTAATAAAACAATATAAAAATCTCTGAAATCCTTGGTCGGGAAAAACATATGAATTGCGGCGGCCTTTGCTGTCACGGTTCAGAGGTCTTCTGACAGGTCAACGACACACCGTTTGAGGCACATGACACACCTAAATCACGTCGCCCTTGGCGGACGCCTTTAAGGTAATCATGGCGGCAGAAGCCGACGCGATACCAGACACTTGAGTCACGTGGCTTGGATAGGACGCGATTCAACATTTAAATCGAAAACGTAGGGAATCACAGGAACATGTAGCGAACATTATGTAACACTTATATCTTCTGATCTAGGGCTCTTGGGACAAAAGTATCAACATGAAACTTGTTGGGAACATGGAATAGGTTAGAACTATGGTTTTGGAATCATTCCAAATGGCCTTGGGATGCGTGAGAAATCCATACGAACATAAAACACAATTGCCATGCCCGACTTTGGCAAAACGCTTAAAACTAGATATATACTTAATGAAATTCGATGAAACCACTTGGACATGAAAGTAGACTCAATGCTCTACACATTTGTATATGATTTATTAAGATTTGGCACAAGATCACCTACCTTTTGGGTTGAAGAAGTCACATTTTTTCAGAAAGCCCTCTTTTAGACCACTTAGAGGAGAACACTTACTGCACCCGATCTACTAAATGAAAAATAGGCAAACCAGTGGGATTAGGAACTAGACTCTACCATCTTTCCAGGGGTATAAGTCTTGCACGGTTTGGTTAGGGTTTGGCCTATCTTTGGTCGACTCCAAGAAGAGCTATCTGCACAGGTTGATGCAGACGCAGCAGGGAAGAAAGCTCTGAGTTGAGGGCGATTTCCTCCTCTTCTTGTGCTCAAGAATAGCCTCCCACGACCCCAACAATGTGTAAATTCATCCCCTAGGGTTTCATGGCATGTATATGTACATCTTGGGTGTTCTAGAAGTCCCATTGGGTGAAGGAAAGGCAAGGTGCGGTTTTGGCCTTCCACCTTCCTTAATTTGATTATTTCTCACCCCAATAGTGTGTGTGAGGCTTTAGGAAACCTCCCACCATGGTTAGCCACGAAATAGGGTTTCCAAGAAGGTCTAATTGCCTTGGGATTTGCCCTAATTACCTCCTTCTATTTTCAGCTCAATTAGGGTTACGAATTTCTGGGTATTTTTCTTGCTCCATTTTGTTCTTGGGCCAAAAGTGATCCATTGGCCCAATTCTGATAATGGGTCATCAATGCATGATGTTGGAAGTCTTTCCAACATGATTATCTAATTTATGACCATGTTATATTTTCGTGTTATATTTCCGTGTTAATGGTTTTCCGACTTAGTTTCATAATTTTGATAATTAGTCACATTGTGACGTATATTTGGCAATTAGATTTTTTGTTGCACGAATTTCTTCATGGAACACTTAGGAATAATGTTTGGGGTTGATTTATAATTTTATAGAATTTTTCAATGTGTTCTTGCACGTACGATAGTGGTATGTATGTTCTACCATTCTGATAATATAGAAATTATCTATTTTCCATTTATTTAAAAATATTAAATCACTGAAATTTCCAGGGTGCTACAACATCGGACTTGATGGAACCCCTATGATATTCTCTGAACAGAAAACAGTGGAAAGCAAGAGGAGCTCCCTTCTGAACAATGATTCTGGCCATGACTCTAGCAAACCTTTCAAAGATTGTGGGACCCACAGCAAAGTCCATGAGCAATGAATGTAGCTTTGGGAGAAACACAATCTCTAGCAACTTAAGTGTAGCAAAATCCACTTGTAGAGAAGTGTTGACTGGATTTTCGGTTTTGAGCTAAGCAATAGCTGCTCTGAATTGGCCAAGCTGAACTTCTAGAAGTTTATTAACAAAACGGTAATCATTGAACATCTTGAAGTGCCGGATTAACTTGATTTCCTTCTGGATGAAGGGTCCCCAAGTATTTCTATGGTGGAGTACAAACCATTCAGTCAATGTGAGAGAGTGGTCTGAAGGTGGGAACCGTTCAGATCTGGCAAGCACAAACTTCTTGTAGAGAGACTGATTACCCCGAGCCCACTGGTCTTCAGTCTTAGACTCAGCTAAGGAGAAGACTTTGGATTTATCATCTTTGGATAATGGAGAGAGAGGAAGAACAATATGTAGTTGATCTGTGAGATCAAGGTGAGGAAGGCCAAAAGTGCAGAAAAGGTGCATTTCTGTAGGTATTCACAGTAGAGAGGTCTCCTTCTATTTACAACAGAAAGAGAGAACCAAAGGGGAGGGAATCGGGATTCAAAGGAGAGAGCAAGCTCCTTAGAAACTTTTCTCTTTTTAGGGGCAGGACTAGGAGAACCTGTCTTGTGAACATGAGAGGAGACAGACAGGACTGAGCGAAGAATTGCTTCTTCAAACTCATCTTTAATGTCTCAAATGACATGGCCTTGAACACGAGCACCCTCTGAAATAATGGTGATGAAGGATGGTGGAGTGCGTGGATGAAGAGAGGTGAATGAAGAAGGAGGAGATGGTGTAGATGGTCCAGTAGAAGAGGGACCAGCAGAGGAGGGACCAGCAGAGGAGGGACCAGCAGAAGATGATGCTGGAGGTTCCTCAAATGTGGGAGGAGGAATAGCAGTACAAGAAATAGGTGAAGAAGAGGAGGTAGCTGGAAAAGGTGTAGGAGAAGAGATGTGCTTTGGAAGTGGTTTCTTGGAAGGTTCAGGTGCAGGTGGGGCAGTGAAGGATGTAGGTGGAGAAGAAGGAGATGGAGTCTGAAGGTTAGAAGGGACAGAAGGCTCTAGGGGCACAGCAGCAACCTCTACAGAAGCTTGAGATCCGGTTGGCTCTGCCACTGACTCCAATGGCCCTGATGGCCCTGACTCTGCAACTGATGGCCCTGGTGGCCGGACTTCCTCTTCAGAAGGCCCAGGTGGCCTGATTGCCTCTTCAGAAGGCCCTGGTGGCCTGACTGCCTCTTCAGAAGGCCCAGGTGGCCTGACTTCCTCTATAGAAGGCCCTGGTGGCCTGACTTCTTCTTGACAAGGCCCTGGTGGCCTGACTGCTTCTTCTGGTACAGATTGAGTGGGAGCAGGAGGGTCAGACAATTGCACCCTTACAAAATCTGAAAGATCTGTCACTAGATGCTTCAAGCTACCCAACTCACTTCTCATCTCCTGGAGCTTAGTCTTAACTGCTCCAATCTCCTTGGCTTTAGTGCTCTGACTAATAAAGATGGACGTTACTTCAGATTGCAAAGAGCACAAAATCTCCTCATGTGCATTCAGTATATTAATGACTAGCTTCAAGTGCACATGAATCTTCTTCTTTTTGGATATGTGGTTGTAATCATGGGGATTGTGCCCCCCCCCCTCAACATGAACATGTACTAAAACTAGTAGTATGGGAAGTAGGAATGTGATCGCCACCTAGTAAGTTGCCTAATGAGTAGAAAATGACACGGGCTAACTTAACTAGAAATGGAAAGAGAAAGAAGGCGGACCTGGTGTCGCGGCAGTCTTACCTACCACGACGACGCTGGTAACGCGTCGCTGCAGCCTGACGCATCTCTTGTCTCGTCGCCCTCCGCCGTCATGTTCTCTGTGTGTGGGAGATGTCGTGTGTGGACCTTCTTCCCGTCCTCCAGCCGGCTGGAGAACAAGATCTCCTCGTGGAAAAGCTTGGGTGCCTGCCAAAACAAAGAAGAAACAAGAAAAAGCCCTATTAGAACATATTAAGCGTAGTATCTATTCTAGAAATGAGAAAAAATGGAGAATCATGGTGGGAACGCACCTGGGGTGATTTAAAACCCCTTTGGGTGTGTGAAAAAAAACGTGGGTATGTGGTGAGTGTGATCTAACTAGAAACAACATAAAAATGCATGTAGAAATGAAGGTGGGAGAGAGGGGGAGGAGATGAGTCCCATTAGGACGACTCCTTGGCGTGAATGCAGCCCCAATGAGTGTACAAAAGCTTCAGGAGGTAGCAGGAGTCATCCTTCTCATGTTCCGTCCTCCATAAATGGTGAAATGAGGGTGTTTTGGTGGAGGGGAATGTGAAGGAAATGGTGGAAACTGGTGGCTGCGAGGCTAAGTGTTGGTGAGAGGAGATTTCGGCAGCCCTTCGAGGTGAAAAATGGGGCTCTCCCCATCCACGAGGAGAGGGCCTTGCTTATATAGACTTTTAAGAGAGAATATCCCCTTAAAATGATTAATAATCCAAATGAGAGATAAATCCCATTAAAATTCGTGTGAGAGAGTCCTATAGGCCTTCTAAAGAGTCCCCTAGCCCCAAACCTCGCCCAAGGGGTTCAGATATTGCTTGGAGATAAAGATAGACCCATGGGAGGATAAATAGGAGGTGGTTGCGGAGGCCTGCATGCGCAGCTGCTGTCACGGCATATCGTAGGGCCGCGACCTTGGAGACACGATGGGGCAGGGTGACGCGACAGTATGCCCACGTGCATGAGTATGCATGGGCTGTCGCGGCGGCTTGCATCGACGCGACACCGAGATGCGGCGCTACGATGCGTCGTGACTATAAAATCGAGTAATTATGAATTATCAACCAACCACATGAAAGGATAAGAGTTATTAATGGCCAAGGACTCTCTCAAATTGATAATGGGCGGGATTTCAAGGCAATTTAAATTGTTAATGGGCTCAAAACAAGGCTAATGATGGGCTCAAGGTGAGTAATCGACTAGGGGCCCACTAAGGTGACAAGAAATGTGGCTCAACTCATTAGCTAGAACCGGGTGTCTACATATTGCCCCTCCTTGGCTTCCACTTTGTAAGGAAACGAAGCGGAAGTGGAGTGGTGGTGTCACGAAGTGACGGTGGAACGGAAATGATGCAGAGTGGACTGAAAAGTGGGAGCCAAGGTAAAGAGACACCCGATGTAACCAACAAGCAAATGGAATCTTTGTGAAAGCCCCGAGTTAGTTGCTTGAGCAGAATGCAAAGAAAAGCACAAGTCTGGACGAGAAGGAGAAAAGAAGAGGACGATCAACCCCTCGATTGAGAGGTACCCTAGCCGATTGGCCTGCAGGTTTCGTTTTGGAGGGACATGTGCGTGCTAGGAAGGTAACTCATGACTCTGTCCTGGGAGCGGTTCGCAACCAAAATGGATCAAAGGAATAGAATGAAAATTGGATAGAGAATCCAGACAGGGAAATTCTTTGTCAAACTGACGGGAACAACTATCTCGGAGGCAAACCTTCCGATTCGGAGTGGAATTGGATCTCTTGTTTGGAATTTGAAGGATGATTAGGTACTCAACAAGGGCTCATCAAAAGTCAGGAATGAGTCAGGAAAGCTCAAAGTCCTACATGATGCATGCTGGGCTAAATAAAAGAAATCATCAAAACAAATGCAAAGAAAAGGAGAAAATAGAAGATATATCAAGGATAATATTGCTAAGCCGAATAAGAAATGGGTCAAGAGACTACCCACAACCGTAGTGCAGGCCTGAATCCATCGTCCTCGAGCTTACTCAACTCAACGGCCTATCCAACGATTAACAATGTGCTCCTAGATTATCATTGTTTTTAGTAAAGGGGAACTCAAATCCAAGAGCACATTGAGAACCAGCCGGTCCTTGAAATAATATAATAGCTAGAATACCATATAGTAATGCAGGGAGTAGGGGAAGAAATACTTACCTGACTTACCTATGATGACCTCTTTTCTTTTTCTGGTTTTCTGATTGATTGATTTTTTTTTTTTTTGACAATAAACAGATATAATAGGCACAAAATAATAATATATAAATAAACATAATCAAACAAATATACTAAGCACAGACATAGAAAACCACACAACAGCTAGAGAGGCGGCGGTCTAGGTGACCGCGACATGGTCGCGGCGCCCCGCCATGTCGCGACTTGGTCGCGATAAGTCGCGTCATATCGCGGCGTCGCGACTCGGCCCGAGCCCTGAAAATGCAGAAGACTCAAGTTTATCTTCATCTTAGGACTTCTAGACTACCACTATGACTCCTAAACCTCTCCTAATCTTATCCTAAGACCTAGAAACAGGATTAGACTGGGTTTGCATTTACCTAAGCTCTATAAAAGGAGGATTTGGGAGGCTAATCCCACAGCTAACCCTTTGCTACTTCTTTTCTTCAAGTTTCTCTCCTTTTGCAGTCATAAAGAGGAGTTTCTCTGCTTTCCAGGAGGATATCCCTCCTTACTCCGGTCCAAAGGCGTCTAAAGAGTCTCATGCGGATCTCCAGCAACTCTCCGCCATCCCGGGGCACATATGCATGCGCCCGGAGCTCCAAGTAAGTGCTTTTCCTTTTCTGAATTTCCTGAACTTTGATCTATTTTCCCCTATTTTCTTCTCTTTTTCTTCTTCTCCGCTCTTAGACTCCCTGTTCTTCTATCTCCCCTCAGATCTTACCCGGCCAGAGGTGATTCTCCCGGGTACCATGGCTAGCTCCGATGCTTGAGCTTCTCCCGCCTTCATCTATTAGTATTTTGAAAGAGTGGGGGCTATCCACTGTATTCGTCCTCGCCAAGAATTATGACAAGATCGTGCACGTGTGGGACAGCGTTACGGCGTTGGTGGAGCTGTGGCACACCCAGACTCATACGTTCGTTTTCCCCACATTCGAGGCCACAATCCTACTGGAGGAGCTGGAGATAATGCTCGGCCTCCCACGGTATCAAAGGGGCGAGGAGTTGGCGATTTCCTACACCGCGGAGCCCATCAACTCTGGGAGCATCCTCACGGATATTACCACGAGGAAGACTAACCTGCACTCTATAACCAGCGGGATGCACGTGCATCTCCTTCCTATTGCGCAATGGATCACTTCCCAATGCAAGCACAAGACTGGGAATTGCACGGCTATCGCCAAGGCGGCTGCAATCTGTATTTGCAGGGTGATTCTATTTCCAGTGATGGACGGCGCCATCTCCTTTGCCAACCTCAGCATAATCGCTTCAGTCTCTGAAGGTATGAGCATCGGCCAAGCGGTCTTAGGATATCTATATGCTGGATTGACTTCTGCAGCAACTGGAGGCCCTTTCTATGGCTCAGTCATTGCTCTCGAGCTTTGGATGGGTATGCACATTCAGTTCCGGGCGATGGACACCATGGCCACGGAGTGTAAGACCATGCTCCACCATCCGCTAGCTTTCGTGGGTGGGCCTTTCCGTATGAGCACCAAGGCGTGGTGCAAGACCACTCAACTGAAAGGGCTGAAGGCGTGGCGTGATTATTTCAGAAAGATGACCGTATCTGAATTCGATATGCACCCACGTTTCTTGCACAACCGAGCGATCCATCTTCCTCAGCGCACCGGACTGGCCTTGTAACTGCTGGGCAATGAAGCGCTGGTACTTTATAATCCAGACCGTTGCTACCTCCAGTGCGGCGGGGCTTGCACAGTTGTTCCCTTCCTTTCACACTTCCAGCCTATTCAAGAGAGGAAGAGGGGTGACAAGCAGGATGAGCGCGACGTGCATAGCGCCATCGTCCATTGGGAAGGATGCACATTGGGTCTTCTCCAAGCCGAGGTAGAAGAAGATGAGGACGTGACCAAAGAGTACCTTGAAGCATTGAAGAAGATTCAGCCGGCAGCGGGAGTCATTTGAGCATTGATTGATTTGATTGTAGGAAAGATATCAGATGGTAGTTAGGAAAGGATTTTAGCATTTGTTTGATTGTAGAAAGAATTAGTGCATGTAATGACTTGAGTTGAATGAATAAAACAGAATTTCTGTTTGGCGCAATGGGCTCTGTTGATGTCGTGACAACCTTTAAGACTGCTTTAAGAACGCGTCAAGGCGGATGGTCGCGATAAGGTCGCGGCCACTCAAACTGACACGACAAAGACGCGACCCCCCGCGCGGTCGCGACTTAAACCGAGTATTCAAAACGCAAAGGGCGCCCTTCATTCCCCCTTTCCAGGCTTTCAAACTCCCGAGCTTGAATCTCCCAAACTCCCTTGCAATCTTGCCTCCCCTTTCCAACTGCTCTCTTGCTTGAACCCAACCCAATCTCCCAATCACAGACATGGAAGGAGGAAAGAAATCCGGCGAGGGCTCATCCCAGGGAAAATGCCACACGGAGCGACGGAGCTCCCGGCACCGGGCGGAGGCCCCCCTGGCCGAGGAGGTGGCTATGGACATCGAGGCGGAGGAGGAGGAAGAAGTGGAGGCCCACGTCATTGACGTAGAAGAGGCAAGGAAGAGGAAGGTCAAAGCAATGAAATCGGTAAGTAAATCGCCCCAAAACCTTGAATGGAATGTGTAGGAAGGGTAGGCGGAGCCCCTATGGGGCGAATGTAGGGCGTGAAGCCCGTGGGAAAGAGGATCAGACAAGGGAGGCTTCGGCTGATCCGGTCCTGAGAACGCGTCAGCGCAACCCATCGTGACATGTTGTCGCGACGGTCTGGGGCGCCGCGACCATGTCGCGGCCATGCCTACCGACGCCACCTTATCGCGGCCTAAGAAAGCGACGCGTTAAGGTGGTGGTGCACCACACTGTCGCTGTAGTACCCTAGAATTTCCTTGAATGTATTCTATTCATTGTGTGTTTATTTCTGCATAAATTGAATGATGTTCTGTGTAGAACTAGACGTCAAGATCATTTGACGTTAAAGCTTGTAAGCGGCAACATCGCATGCCGTTTATGGGATGTTAACGACGATAGATATTGACGTTTAATATTTTTCTGAATTATTTAATTATGGGCAAGACTATAAACGACATCAACGATGGACGTTTATATTTGGGGTAGACGACAACCTATGTTGACGTTAAACTGACTTGCCTGTTTTTGAGCTTTCCGTTCCGGATTAAGGAGATCGGCCGTTTCGGGAAGGTTTTAATGAGCTGATCCGATGCGTTTAGATCCGAGGGTCAGGATTAGGCTTGGTCATTGCTTGAGAGGTCTTTATAAGACCAGATCTTGCAGGAAGAAAAGGGGGTTTTGCTTTGGTTCTGGAGGAGAGAAAGAGGGCCGAGGAAGGGATTTGCAGAGCGATCTGGTACTTGTTCGTGCGGTTCGAGGGCTTCTACACCGAGGAGATACATAGGACTTCGTGCCCAAAGGCTCATCCAGTTGGAGGAACTTCATCGGAGGAGGTTTCGGAGTGCTTGAAGACGGAGGAAAGAACTGTCTCCCTGGCGAGACGGGCTTCTTCGAGCTTGGATTCGACACTCCATTAGGAGGGATTGAGGCAAGTTGCATGGGGGATTAGTTTAGGATATGTCATACTACGTATTTAACATTTTTTCTATATTTTTAAAGCATGTAAACAACCTACGGGAAGGGTTAGAAACGTCGTTATTGCATGCAGGTTTCTGTGTTTTCTGTGTCTTAGAACTAGACGTCCAGGGTATTGCCGCCTATAATATGTAAACGGCAATATCGACTGCCGTTTAATTCATCTGAAATATATATGTATTTTCTGTCCTTACTATATGTAAACGGCGCTATGTGCCGCCGTCGGTTTGTGTTAACGGCGCTATGTGCCGCCGCCTATAATTACTTAACGACAACGTATGTGGACGTCGACTATAGTAAACGTCATACTAATTGACGTCAAGTTTAACAGAATCATATATTCCAGAAATCTGAGTGAATTAGTTTTAAATGTGTAATTTATGAATGTATGCGTTTCAGCCATGTAATATTAGAGTATGTTATTGTTATGGACTGTCTATTGCTATAATGTGCAGGTTCTATATATTTATACATATATATATATGAATTGATGAACATGCATAATTACATGACAATGATCAAGGTTTAAATTATATAAGATAAGTACAATGATGTAAAAGAAAGCATGTTGATTGATGTTTAGATTACTGCAATAAATATGATATATCAGTAATACCTGTTCCATGTGAAAATTGTGAGCTTTTCTCAATATTAAACCATGTTAGTTAGTTGATTTAATAGAGTTAAATTCATGAAAAATAGTTGCAGAAATCATAAAATTATGAAATTTGGCATGTGTATTGTAATTACTGATTTCGAATTTCTGTTAAAATTTCAGAATTTTCAGACATGTGTACGTTCTGTTATGAATTTCTGAACAATATATTACACATAGAATTGAATAAAAATATGAAAATGCAAGAATGAATATTAGTATCATGATAGAAATCTGTTGTACAGTAAATAGGATTTCAGAACTGAAAGTGTTGTACTTTGAAATATTGCATTGACACATGTTAAATAGTATGAAATGAAATGTCACTATCTATTATATACGTTAGTGTATGCATTATAACAATGATGCCAATAAGACATTGCTATCTTAGAGATTCCTACAAGGAGCCACACCGTAGATGCCCCTATGGTAATAGTTCACCTACATGTAAAGAAATGAATCCGTGGGCAACGGATTGAAATCATGGAGGTAGACTTGTTCTACTGGTCAAGGTGGGAAGGACTTTCCCTGGTTTTGCGCAAATACTATGACTTCATCACCGCATTGCCTAGGTGATAAGTGAATGTTAAATGACTACTGATCTCTAATTTAGTGTGGGCTATGTCTTGGCAACTATATGAAAATGACTACATGTTACATGCTACAAGTTACATATCTACATGCTACATGTTACATGCTACAAGTTACATGTCTACCTGTTCTACATGCTACATACTACATGTTATATGCTTACATTCCTACATGTGAACTTGTTCAAAGGATTTCTTGTTACATGTCAATGTTTTAGTACTACTACATGAAAATTGTTATGTAAAAGAATAGTGCATGTATAAGTGAGAAATTGATACATGAGAATTGTTGTAAGTCACGTAACATCGAATAGTTTTCATGAATGAGTAATTCCATGCTACATGTGAAACATTTTATTTCCTTATTTGTTAAAATCACCATGAAATGAATGATTGCCAATGGACTTAGAACTATAGTAAGAAAAGTATATGATATCAATGAATGAAATGCTAATGTACTACCATGTTTTAAAACTAATATAATGTTAATATCTTGAACTGTCTTTCATGTGATTTGTTGGGTCTTGTGGACTCATACTTGCCTAACATTTCAAGAGAGCCAGAGGATACAGTGGAGTTAGTGCAAACTGACTCAGAGCGTGAGGACGTGGAGACTTAGCTTGTCTTAGAGAGTTTTAGAGTGGCACTTGTATGTGAGGATCTTATGTAATTTCCTTTATGCAACTGATCATTGGATTGTAATAAACCTTGGACTATTGTTATCTTTTATGCATTAGATTTGCTTTTGAATAAATGCTGATTGCAAGTGTTTAATTCCAAGTTCTGTTAATTATCATTGGAATTGAATAGTTATTTGTGTATATTTCAACCTGTATTGGAAATTGTTGGATTCGTTCCACTGTAATACCTCTACTAGATCCAATGTGAGTTGGTGTAACTGTACTGGGTCTAAGAGGGGCGTTACAGAGATTGGTATCAGAGTGATCCAGGTTGAACATGTACATAAATAGAATATCAGTATTGTATTCATATTTCAAGTCTGCATAAAGAATTAGTCCAAGTTATGTAGGATGATAGGTTATTCAATAGGATGCTTATTTTGCAGTCTATGGCGACTCGTGGACGTAGAGGAGCTGGCCCGGCTCGAGGTGATGAGTCAGCAGGTGATCAGCAGACTACAGCACAGCAGGCTCAAGACCAGGCGGGTGTACCTTTGCCACCCCCACCACCACCTGTAGACTACGGAGCATTGATGCAAGGATTGGTGCATGCGATGCAGACTCAGGCTCAGACTACAGCGGCATTGCAGGCGCAGGTGCAGGTTCAGGTCGGTAGCTGCAAGAATTATTCAAGGTGGTAACTGAAGAGTTGTTATCTAAGGGATGTTTTGGATTGTAGGCACGAGCACCAGCTCAGGATGCAATTTTTGGAGGAGTGCCTATGATGGAAAGATTCAGGAGGATGACCCCACCTTTCTTTAAGGGAGAGAGTGATCCCATTCTTGCGGAGAGTTGGCTTAGAGAGACGGAGAAGATCTTCCGTGCCCTTTGTTGTGCGGAAGAGGAGAGAGTGTCCTTAGCTACTTATATGCTGCAGGTAAAAATAGATTTTAAGGAGTTTATGGGTATTGGTTGGAATATATCTTAGATGTACTTACCTTCTTTTTCAGGAGCATGCCGACGTATGGTGGTCTTTTGTACTTCGCACACAGTTTGAAGATGGTGCTATGGAGGTTGCATGGACTGAATTCGTCCGCTTGTTCAAGGAGAAGTACATTCCAGAGCACGTGCAGGACCGCATGGAGTAGGAGTTTTTGACATTGACCCAGGGGTCAATGAGTGTACTTGAGTATGAGGCAAGATTTGCGGAGCTGTCCAAGTATGCGCCTCACATTGTGGCAGATGAGCGGAGGAAGGTAAATAAATTTATCATGGGGTTGAAGCCGTCCCTGAGGACGAGACTAGTGGCATTAGGACATCGTTCCATGGAGGAAGCTTTGTCAGCAGCTTGCATGCAGGAGGCAGAGATGGAAGTTTACCTTGAAGAGAAGAGAGCTTCTTTGAAGAGGCCAGCATCAGCTTTCCAGCGGCAGGATAAGAAGAAGAAGACCCCAGTTTTTCAGCAGAGAGCAGTGGTTCCAGCGAGAGCAGCGGCACCGACTCCAGGCGGAGGTATGATTACAGAGAAGCCAGTGTGTACCCAGTGCGGGAAGCGTCATGGAGGCGAGGTGTGTTGGGTGACTTCCGGGAGATGCTTGAGATGTGGTGACAAGAACCACAAGATCAGAGACTGTCCGAAGATGGCGCAGCAGACTGCAGCGGCAGCAGCACCAGCAGCAGCGAGACCGGCACCGAGAGCAGCAGGGAGACCGAGGGCTCCGGCTCGAGTGTTCGCCTTGGCTAGAGACGAGGCAGAGTTGGCAGAGCACGTCACTGAAGGTACAATTTTAATTATGGGAATGCATGCTAGAGTCTTGTTTGATACCGGTGCCACACATAGTTTTATTTCCGAAGGATTTGCCAAAGTCTTGATAAAGGAGAATGGTCTAGTTCCGGAAAAGTTGGAGGTTCCCTGTCTGTTCATACTCCAGCAGGAACTATCTTGACCGAGCAGTGTTTTTCGTCGCTTTCTGTGTGCATTGAGGAGCAAGTTTTGCCTGGTAATTTCTATTTGCTGAAGATGAAGGATTATGATGCTATCTTGGGCTTTGATTGGCTTGAGGAGCATTATGCTTTGATGGATTGTCGGCGGAAGCTTATAGTTTTCTGGATTCCTGGAAAGGAGGAGTTTGTTCACCCTTTGCCCAAGGTCATGTCGGGTAAGTTTGTGATTTCAGCTTTGAAGGCGACTCGGATGTTAAGCAAGGGTTGCCCTGGTTTTCTGGCTAGTGTGGTTGTGACCGAGGATTCGAAGAAGGTTCTATCTGTCGAGAATATTGAGGTGGTCAGAGATTTCAGCGATGTCTTTCCTGAAGATTTGTTGGGTTTGCCACCTGCAAGGGAGTTAGAGTTTGGCATTGAGCTCGTACCCGGCACAGCACCTATTTCCATTGCACCTTATCGCATGGCGCCAGCGAATTGGCAGAATTGAGGAAGCAGCTGCAGGAATTACTTGATAAGGGCTTCATCAGGCCGAGCGTTTCGCCATGGGGAGCACCTGTTCTTTTTGTGAAAAAGAAGGATGGATCGATGAGGTTGTGCATAGATTACCGTAAGCTCAACCAGGTAACTGTTAAAAACAAGTACCCTTTACCTCGTATTGATGACTTGTTTGATCAGTTGCGAGGAGCTTCTGTATTCTCTAAGATTGATCTTCGTTCTGGCTATCATCAACTCCGAATTAAGCCGGAAGATTCTGCTAAGACGGCTTTTAGGACGAGATATGGCCATTATGAATTCCTTGTCTTACCCTTTGGCTTGACAAATGCTCCAGCAGTTTTCATGGATTTGATGAATAGATTTTTCGGCAGTATCTGGATTCTTTTGTGGTAGTCTTCATTGATGATGTGTTGATTTATTCGCCCGATGAAGAGACTCATAGTGAGCATCTGAAGATTGTGTTGAGTGTCCTGAGGGAGCATAAGCTGTATGCTAAATTCAGCAAGTGCAACTTCTGGATGAAAGAAGTCCATTTCTTGGGTCATGTTATATCGGGAGAAGGCGTGTCTGTAGATCCAGCTAAGGTGGAAGCTGTTCTTGATTGGGAAACACCGAGATCTTCAGCTGATATCAGGAGTTTTCTCGGTTTGGCTGGCTACTATAGGAGATTCATCGAAGGATTTTCTTCTATTGCGGCGACTTTGACGAGGTTGACAAGGAAAGGAGTCAAGTTTGAGTGGTCGCAGGCTTGTGAAAAGGCATTCCAGGAATTAAAGGTTCGTCTGACCTCAGCGCCAGTGCTTGTTTTGCCCAATGATGTAGATTCTTTCTCTATCTACACAGATGCTTCGAAGATTGGGCTTGGTTGTGTTCTGATGCAGGGTGGTCGAGTTGTGGCGTATGCTTCTAGGCAACTTAAGGAGCATGAGCGCAACTACCCGACCCATGACTTGGAGTTAGCAGCTGTGGTCTATGCTTTGAAAATTTGGAGGCACTATCTATATGGAGTTAGATTTGAGCTCTTCTCAGACCACAAGAGTCTCAAATACTTGTTCTCGCAGAAGGAGTTGAATCTGAGGCAGCGGAGGTGGATAGAATTCATGAAAGACTATGATTTTGATCTGTCTTACCATCCAGGGAAGGCCAATGTAGTGGCAGATGCGTTGAGCAGGAAAAGACAGATGATGAGGCAAGACTGGAAGATGCTAGATGACGTTTCAAGTTCTTTGGCTGTTCTAGAACCTAAATTGTGTAACTTGTTCATGGCACAGTTGTCTTTGAGATCTTCTATTCTTGATCGGGTCATTGCGTTGCAGAAAGATGATCCGTTGTTGCAGGAGTTGGTTGGAAAGAGTGGAGTTACCAGAGATGAAGATGATGTAATTCGCTTGAATCTTAGGGTTTGTGTCCCTAATAATGTTGATCTGAGAAAGGAAATTTTGGAGGAGGCTCATAGATCTCAGTTCTCTATTCATCCAGGCAGTGGGAAGATGTACAAGGATCTGAAGCGTTCTTTCTGGTGGTCTGGCATGAAGCGAGATGTGGCTGATGTTGTGGCGAAGTGTCTGATTTGTCAGCAAGTGAAGGCAGAGCGTCAGCGACCTTCAGGCTTGATGCAGAGTTAGATATCCCTCAGTGGAAGTGGGAGCAAGTGACCATGGACTTTGTATCCGGATTGCCTAGATCGGCTAGAGGAAATGATTCTATTTGGGTGATCGTTGATAGATTTTCGAAGAGTGCTCATTTCCTTGCCATGAAGAAGAAGCAGTCCGTTGAGAGCTTGGCCAGGCTGTATATTGATAATATTGTGAAGCTGCATGGGATTCCGAAGTCGATTATCTCAGATCGTGATCCGAGATTCACTTCCAGGTTTTGGCAGAGTTTGCAGCAGGCTTTTGGCAGTCAGTTGAAGTTGAGTTCGGCATTTCATCCGCAAACGGATGGACAGTCCGAGAGGACTATTCAGACGTTGGAAGATATGCTTCGAGCTTGTGTTTTAGAATGGAAAGGTGATTGGGAGCGCCATCTATCTCTTGTGGAATTTGCTTATAATAACAGTTTCCATTCGAGCATAGGTATGGCACCTTTTGAAGCTTTGTACGGAAGACCCTGTAGATCCCCATTGTGTTGGGAGGAGTCAGGAGATCGACATCTGGTTGGACCTGAAGTAGTGCAAGAGACTTCAGCAAAGATTCAGATGATTGTGCAGAGAATAAAAGCGGCTCAGGATCGTCAAAAGAGTTATGCAGATGCAAGAAGGAAGGATTTGGCATTCGAGGTTGGAGACCATGTTTTCCTTAAGGTTTCGCCAACCAGAGGTGTAGTAAGATTCGGAAAGAGGGGTAAGCTGAACCCGAGATTCATTGGACCCTTTGAAATTCTGAAGAAGATCGGGAATGTGGCATACCAGTTAGCTTTGCCACCATCTTTAGCAGCGGTGCATCCAGTATTTCATGTATCCATGTTGAGGCAGTATGTTAGAGATCCGGCTCATGTGATCAGTTATGAACCGATTCAGTTGCAGCCAGATTTGTCTTATGCTGAGCAACCTGTGGAGATTCTGGACAGGAAGGTGCAAGAATTAAGATCAAAGTCCATTCCATTTGTGAAGGTTCTATGGAGGAACTTCTCACGTGAAGAGGCAACGTGGGAGCTTGAAGAAAGAATGAAGAAGCTTTATCCGTCCTTGTTCGGTGAGTAACTTAACTCAATCTTCGAGGACGAAGATTATTTTAAGGGAGAGAGGATGTAGTACCCTAGAATTTCCTTGAATGTATTCTGTTCATTGTGTGTTTATTTCTGCATAAATTGAATGCTGTTCTGTGTAGAACTAGGCGTCAAGATCATTTGACGTTAAAGCTTGTAAGCGGCAACATCGCATGCCGTTTATGGGATGTTAACGACGATAGGTATTGACGTTTAATATTTTTCTGAATTATTTAATTATGGGCAAGACTATAAACGACATCAACGATGGACGTTTATATTTGGGGTAGACGACAACCTATGTTGACGTTAAACTGACTTGCCTGTTTTTGAGCTTTCCGTTCCGGATTAAGGAGATCGGCCGTTTCGGGAAGGTTTTAATGAGCTGATCCGATGCGTTTAGATCCGAGGGTCAGGATTAGGCTTGGTCTTGCTTGAGAGGTCTTTATAAGACCAGATCTCGCAGGAAGAAAAGGGGGTTTTGCTTTGGTTCTGGAGGAGAGAAAGAGGGCCGAGGAAGGGATTTGCAGAGCGATCTGGTGCTTGTTCGTGCGGTTCGAGGGCTTCTACACCGAGGAGATACATAGGACTTCGTGCCCAAAGGCTCATCCAGGCGGAGGAACTTCATCGGAGGAGGTTTCGGAGTGCTTGAAGACGGAGGAAAGAACTGTCTCCCTGGCGAGACGGGCTTCTTCGAGCTCGGATTCGACACTCCATTAGGAGGGATTGAGGCAAGTTGCATGGGGGATTAGTTTAGGATATGTATACTACGTATTTAACATTTTTCTGTATTTTTAAAGCATGTAAACAACCTACGGGAAGGGTTAGAAACGTCGTTATTGCATGCAGGTTTCTGTGTTTTCTGTGTCTTAGAACTAGACGTCCAGGGTATTGCCGCCTATAATATGTAAACGGCAATATCGACTGCCGTTTAGTTCATCCGAAATATATATGTATTTTCTGTCCTTACTATATGTAAACGGCGCTATGTGCCGCCGTCGGTTTGTGTTAACGGCGCTATGTGCCGCCGCCTATAATTACTTAACGACAACGTATGTGGACGTCGACTATAGTAAACGTCATACTAATTGACGTCAAGTTTAACAGAATCATATATTCCAGAAATCTGAGTGAATTGGTTTTAAATGTATAATTTATGAATGTATGCTTTTCAGCCATGTAATATTAGAGTATGTTATTGTTATGGACTGTCTATTGCTATAATGTGCAGGTTCTATATATTTATACATATATATATATGAATTGATGAACATGCATAATTACATGACAATGATCAAGGTTTAAATTGTATAAGATAAGTACAATGATGTAAAAGAAAGCATGTTGATTGATGTTTAGATTACTGCAATAATATGATATATCAGTAATCCCTGTTCCATGTGAAAATTGTGAGCTTTTCTCAATATTAAACCATGTTAGTTAGTTGATTTAATAGAGTTAAATTCATGAAAAATAGTTGCAGAAATCAGAAAATTATGAAATTTGGCATGTGTATTGTAATTACTGATTTCGAATTTCTGTTAAAATTTCAGAATTTTCAGACATGTGTACGTTCTGTTATGAATTTCTGAACAATATATTACACATAGAATTGAATAAAAATGCATGAAAATGCAAGAATGAATATTAGTATCATGATAGAAATCTGTTGTACAGTAAATAGGATTTCAGAACTGAAAGTGTTGTACTTTGAAATATTGCATTGACACATGTTAAATAGTATGAAATGAAATGTCACTATCTATTATATACGTTAGTGTATGCATTATAACAATGATGCCAATAAGACATTGCTATCTTAGAGATTCCTACAAGGAGCTACACCGTAGATGCCCCTATGGTAATGGTTCACCTACATGTAAAGAAATGAATCCGTGGGCAACGGATTGAAATCCTGGAGGTAGACTTGTTCTACTGGTCAAGGTGGGAAGGACTTTCCCCGGTTTTGCGCAAATACTATGACTTCATCACCGCATTGCCTAGGTGATAAGTGAATGTTAAATGACTACTGATCTCTAATTTAGTGTGGGCTATGTCTTGGCAACTATATGAAAATGACTACATGTTACATGCTACAAGTTACATATCTACATGCTACATGTTACATGCTACAAGTTACATGTCTACCTGTTCTACATGCTACATACTACATGTTATATGCTTACATTCCTACATGTGAACTTGTTCAAAGGATTTCTTGTTACATGTCAATGTTTTAGTATTACTACATGAAAATTGTTATGTAAAAGAATAGTGCATGTATAAGTGAGAAATTGATACATGAGAATTGTTGTAAGTCACATAACATCGAATAGTTTTCATGAATAAGTAATTCCATGCTACATGTGAAACATTTTATTTCCTTATTGTTAAAATCACCATGAAATGAATGATTGCCAATGGACTTAGAACTATAGTAAGAAAAGTATATGATATCAATGAATGAATGCTAATGTACTACCATGTTTTAAAACTAATATAATGTTAATATCTTGAACTGTCTTTCATGTGATTTGCTGGGTCTTGTGGACTCATACTTGCCTAACATTTCAGGAGAGCCAGAGGATACGGTGGAGTTAGTGCAAACTGACTCAGAGCGTGAGGACGTGGAGACTTAGGTTGTCTTAGAGAGTTTTAGAGTGGCACTTGTATGTGAGGATCTTATGTAATTTCCTTTATGCAACTGATCATTGGATTGTAATAAACCTTGGACTATTGTTATCTTTTATGCATTAGATTTACTTTTGAATAAATGCTGATTGCAAGTGTTTAATTCCAAGTTCTGTTAATTATCATTGGAATTGAATAGTTATTTGTGTATATTTCAACCTGTATTGGAAATTGTTGGATTCGTTCCACTGTAATACCTCTACTAGATCCAATGTGAGTTGGTGTAATTGTACTGGGTCTAAGAGGGGCGTTACAGTCGCGACAAGGCCGCGGCCTCCATGGCTGTCGCGACTACGACCGAACACGAAAACGACTGAAACAAAAACTTGACTGTTTAACAAATAAAATGTGCATGCAGGGTGAGATGAGGGTCCGTATATCATGGATAGTGGTATTGGCTGTCTTTCTGGCGTTCCCCCCCCCCCCTTCCAGAGAGAGAGGATAGAGGAGATGGGGTTCGGGGAAGTATTTAGGATGGAAAGGATGAGGGCGGATCCGGCTCTCACTCAGGCTCTGTGGAGCAGGTGGGATGCGGAGGCAACCGCCTTCATATTCCCATGGGGACATATGATCCCCAGCCTCGAGGATGTGAGCCGGATCACAGGGCTCAGAGTTTATGGGAGGCCGGTTAGCGAGTTTACCTACCCATGCTATTATGACTTAGCCGAGAGACTTCTAGAGCTACCTGTAGAGCGTAGGTCTTCCTTAGTTCCCATAGTAGATTGCAGGAGAGCCTAGGTGTATTTGAGGCCGGGAAGAAAGCAGGGGAGACTGAGGACGAGCATTTTGAGAGGCTAGTTAGGATTAGACGGAGGGAGCTGGCGAGTGAGCCAGGAGTGGAGGCAGACCTGGACTTGCGTCGCTTCCTGGTCCTCTTTCTTGGTAGACTTCTGTTTGTCACGAGGGGCGACGTAGTCCATTGCCGCTTCCTGCCTCTCCTGGAGGACTTGGCAGAGGTAGGGGGGTACCCCTAGGAGCAGCCTTTCTAGCACATCAGTTCGATAGCCTGGGCACCTCCGAGCGGCAGACTTCGACGAGCGGGTTCTTTCCCTTTCTTCAGGTACACATCTCCTTCTTAATTCTTGAATTAAAACTGCAATTTTTCTTAAAACTGCCACCTAATCCACTTCAAATTTTGCAGGTCTAGTCTTACCTACACCTCCCAGCCCTGGGGAGAGGGGATCTCACACGGCCGGGCCTCGTGCCCATTACACGTCGTTGGGATTCTCGCCGAGACTCGCGCAACCTCGGGGACCAGCTCGAGCGCCTACAGGAGGTCATCGACAGCTACCCTTACTTGGATGTAAGTACCCTTAACCTTTCCCTTTAATTAATGCTTGATTTTATTGCTGGATGACTGACCGAATTTTGTTGTACAGGTGGTTTGGCAGCCATATCTTGGGGAGAGCGATGAGGGACAGCCCTGGTTGGTGCAGGCCCGCCCCTACTTCGGTAGGTCAGTGTGGGTGCATGCACTCAACCTGGTGCTACCTCTTCGCCTGTTCCTTTGCCAGTGCTCACTCGGCCTTCGGCAGAGTGCAGTGGAGTTCCCTGTCCGGGACCGGCACCGCAGGCCGGGTCGGAGCTTTCAGGGGCTTCATGACACGATCAATTGGCGTGAGTGGGCGAAGGAACAGATCAGCGACTGGGAGTGCAAGGGGAAAGCAGTGAAATCGAGTGCGACTACCGACGACGCGTACCTCCAGGCATATGCCTTGAAGTACGGAGGGAAGGTGTATAAGAGCACCCGACACCAGGTAACAACCCTAAAACCACAACTCTATGAATTTGAATTTATAGAATTGAGTTAATGATTCGAAAATGCGCTGCAGGTGGACGTAGCTAGTGAGGTTGCATCGCTCTGAGCTTTACTCCACTCGGCGATGCAGGATCGGGAGGCGGCACAGAGGCAGACCGAGGAGCTGGTAAGTACTTACTCAGACTTCAGTACTTAATTTTATAGCTGATTTTGGAAACTAACGTGTACTTTTGTGTGTAGAGGAGGGAGCTGGAGAGAGTGAGGAGCACCGGAGCAGGTGGTGCTTCCTCTTCACGAGCGGTAGAGAGCTCTCCGTCGCTTCTAGAGGCTCAGCTGGCAGGAGCGGTGCTGAGGGCCGAGGAGGCACAGAGACACCTGGAGGAGCGGGTAAGTACAACAGAACTCCATATTGAATCTTTATTTTAAGAATTGATATTGACTGAATTGTTCTTTTGCAGGAGAGGGATTTGCGGCTCACTACCGAGCACGCGATGGAGCTGCAGGGGCAGAGGGACCAGCTGCAGGGGCAGAGAGACCAGCTGCAGGGTTAGAGAGACCAGCTTCAGGGGGAGATCCAGACCATCCGAGGTGAGAGAGACCAGCTGCACATCCGGGCGGAGACAGCTGAGGCACGAGTCATGGAGGCAACGAGGGAGTTGGGGGCCCTACGCGTGTAGGGGTCGTCGGTAGATCAGGCAAAGCTGACACGATTACACGCCAACCTGTAGGCACAGCAGGCAGTATCCCGGAGCCTTCAAGAGATAGTGACGGCCATAGGCCGTTCACACAGCAGGAGCAGGAGCAAGGCGAGTGCCAGCAGAGCGACTGGTGGCTCTGTGGGTCAGTATCTGGCGGGCTCCTCCAGTAGTCGGAGGAACGAGGAGGAGGAGAGGCGCCGCCGAGGCAAGGCGAGTGCCCAGAGCGGTAGGGGTGGTGGCGAGATGCCGCCACCACCGGACCGACAGGAAGGATCCGGGGAGAGTGGTGGTGGTCAGTGAGGAGACTTGTGAGCCATCTCCCCTTCACCTTTGTACATATTTCTCATCTTTTAGTGAAAATTTTTACTTTGTGTCAATCTTTATAGAATGAATGAATGATTTGTAATTGACACGAGTGTGAGATGAGTTTCAAACATGCGAGAGAGAGAGAAAGAGAGTACTGAGTATGGCGTTGCGTCCCCCTTTTTTGAATTACCTGTCCCTGTACACTTAGAAGAACAGGTTAGATCTGTTCTCTAGCTCAGTCCCTTGTGCCAAAAATAATGAACTTTTAACTCTGTAATTGTCAAGGGGCTGAGCCTTATTAAATAGGCGAAAAGAAAATAAAACGATGCATGCTAAAAATGAAAGCGATATGTACACACATTTTTTTTATTTTTCAAAGATTTTAGATTTTTTGGATTTTAGAAATTTCTGATTTTTTTTATTTTGGGGTTTTTTTATTTTTTTTATTTTTGAAAATTTCTGATTCTTTTTTGAATTTTGAAATTTCTGATTTTTTGTTTTTTTTTAGATTTTGGAATTTTCTGATTTATTGAACTTTTTGATTTTTTATTTTTTTATTTTGGTTTTTTTTTGAATTTTTTGATTTTTTATATTTTTGGAATTTTCTGATTTTTTTGGAAATTTCTGATAATAACACCTCTTGCTCTTGAGTGGTTAGCCATGGTCCTCACTCCCGTTTCATGTTTGGCAAATAACGTCTATGTGCAGCATGCATTTATCCTTGGCTTACTAAGGCTTCTTGCCCCTTGAATATTAATGTTCCAACCCAGACCGGGAGTAGGGGTTCTTTGGTCATTTTAGGAAGGACAGGAAGATTAGTGATGAGACAATACTTGGTCTTGGGGTCGGGGTTACTGGCTTGTAAGACTTGCAATAGGTATGTTACATGTGAAATCCGTATGTTGTCCAGGGACTTTAAGGCCATTGCTCTTTTTTAATTGGGGCATGCGTACGACCGGACTCAAGGGCGTCCCGCGGGGAACTATACTGCCACTCTTTGACATGCCCCTATTCTCTTATCATTTTTTCTCAATGTTTCATCATTTCTTCTTTTGCTTTTCTTTTGAATTGACCGCCCCTCTTTGAGATTTCATACACATGATCTACACCGCTTGCTTGTCTACAGGCTAGCCTCCCCCTTGTCCCTGGACCTTGTCTGAGTAAAAAGAGAATTGACCTCAGGCTCCTTACACTAGGTCTGAGCAGAAACATCATAAACAAATGGGAATTGTCCTTAGGTCGCCGTGTTGTGTGTGTGCGTGGCTGGACATAGAGGTTATTTACCACAATGAGAGGGAGTGAGACACATGGCTAACAACATTCTTTTGCAAATTGGTGTTGTTATCAGAATTATTAGGGGTAGAATCTTTTGAAGTACAATCCATTCCATGGGTGAGAGAGCTCCTCACCATCGGCATTAACTAGCCTATACGCGTTTCTGGGGTACACCTCCTTAACGGCGTACGGCCCTTCCCAATTTGCTAACAATTTTGACCTCGGACCTCCAGGTTTTATGAAAATTCGCTTCAAAACCATGTCTCCTTCTTGGAATTTGTGCTCAATTACTTTATTTTGAGAAGATCTTGGGAGTCTATTTTGATATGAAAGAACATGATCAGGTGCAGCTAAACGCCGTTCGTCTAAAAGTTCTAGTTGTGTAAGCAACGCCTCCCGATGTTCGTCGGGATTAAGTTCTTTGTCCAACTGAACTCTTAGCGAAGGAATGAGGATCTCGTGTGGACATACCACCTCCATCCCATAAGTAAGTGAGAATGGAGTTTGCCCAGTGGGCGTGCGGACAGAGGTGCGGTAGGCCCACAGAGCCTCAACTAGTTTTTCTGGCCAATCAGCAAATTTATTAGACTCACAAGTTTTCTTTAGAATTTTTAAAAGTGTTTTGTTTGTGGCTTCGGCCTGGCCGTTGCCCTGCGGATAGTACAGAGACGAATGATGCAAGGAAATGTTGAATTTCTTACAGAGATCCTGAACCTCTTGAGAAATGAACTGGGGTCCATTGTCGGTGACGAGGCTGCTTGGCACTCCGAACCGCGCGATGATGTTCCTCATGATGAATCTGCACACGGTTGAACCTTTGATTTCCGCAAATGCTTCAGCTTCGGCCCACTTGGTGAAGTATTCAGTAACAGTAAGAATGAAAGATTTTTGTTTTACCTGAGCATTAGGATCACCAAGAGGCCCGATGATATCAAAGGCCCACATGGAGAATGGCCAAGGTGAAGATAGTGGATGTAAAGAGGAAGAAGGGGCATGGATTTATCGGCATAGATCTGGCATTTGACACACCTACGAACGTAGGTGGCACAGTCCTCTTCTAGGGTCGGCCAGTAGTAGCCCTGGCTAAGAATCTTTTTAGCCAACATTTGGCTATTCACATGCCCTCTGCATTCACTAGAATGGGATCCTTCCACTACCTTCCAAGCTTCTTCGTCCGACAAACATCGGAGGAGCATTCCATTTAGAGCGCGTCTGTAGAGCACATCACCAATAAGGGTATACCTTAACACCGCTCTATGGATGGCTCGCTTGTCCTCTGCTTCAGCTTCTTCGGGGAAGGTACCGTCTCTGCAATGTTGCTCAATTTCATGGTACCACGGCATTTCTTCTTCTATCAATTCTCCTAGTTCCACAAGCAATAACTCATTCGCTTCTTTTCTCTCTACTTTCAAAACTAGAGAGCTCCTAAGGATAACGAACCAAGGATCCTGAGTGGAGGGAGCCTCTAACCTTTGAACAGTGATTGTCTCAACGCTGCGGCTGAGAGGGAAGGAGAGAGAGGAGGCTAGGGATGTGAGGGCATCGGCCGGGATATTTTGAGAGCAAGGAGTATGAATGTAGATGAGTTGACAGAATTGCTTGGCTTGGAGTGTGACCAGATCCTGATAGGGCTTGAGTTTAGGGTCACGAGTGCGGTAAGTAGAAAGGACTTGCCAAAGGACGAGTTGAGAGTCTCCTATGATCTTGAGATGACGCGCGCCTATGAGGTAGAAAAGCTTAAGACCGGCAAGGAGAGCCTCATACTCGGAGATATTGTTGGTGGCATAGAATTGGAGTTGATAGGCTAGAGGAATGGTGATCCCTTCTGGGGTGAGCAAAACAGCGCCTATGCCCCGTCCCCTAGAATTGAGAGCTCCATCAAAGTGGAGCGACCAGAAGGGATCGCGAGAGATGAGTGACAGGTTTTCATCGGGGAATTCCTCTTGAACCGTGTCACTGTGGGGGAGAGGAAGGTGAGCAAGGTGCTCAGCAATGGCATACCCTTTTATGGCTTTCTGAACTATGAAGGTGATATCGAATTGAGAGAGGAAACTTTGCCATCGTGCTAATCTGTCGGCGAGGACTGGCTTCTCTAGGAGATAGCTAATGGGGTCCATTCTAGAAATCAAACTCACCTTATGAGCTAGGAAGTAGTGCTTCAATTTCTGCACTACCCAAACTAGCGCTGCACATGTTTTCTCCATCATAGTGAGTTTGAGCTCGAAAGGGTTGAAGAGCCTAGATAGGTAATAAACTGCCCTTTCTTTGCCGGATTCATCATGTTGGGCAAGAACAGCTCCTAGGGAGTCCTCAATGGTTGACAGATATAGGATTAAGGGTTTCCCAGGGATAGGTGCCTGAAGCACGGGCAGATTCATGAGATAACTCTTGAGTTCATCGAAGGCCTCTTGGCACTGAGCGTTCCATTCAAAATTGACTCCTCCTTTCAAAAGTTCATAGAAGGGATGGCATCTTTGGGAATGCTGAGATATGAATCTCCTTATGAACTAAAGCCGACCAATCAAACCTCGAAGCTCAGATATGTTCTTGGGAGGAGGCATTTCATTTATTGCCTTGGCCTTGTGCGGGTCTATTTGGATCCCCTGTTTGCTAACTATAAAGCCTAACAACTTACCTGAAGAAACGCCAAACATGCACTTCTTTGGATTCATCTTTAATTGATACTCTTGTGCGCGGCGAAACACTCTGGCAAGCACGGAGGAGTGTTCTCTTCGGGTCCGAGACTTCACCATAATATCATCCACGTAAACTTCAACATCGATATGTATCATGTCGTGGAAGATAGATAACATTGCCCTCTAATAGGTGGCGCCGGCATTCTTTAATCCAAACGGCATGACCACATAGCAATAGGTTCCCCAAGGGGTGGTGAAGGAGGTTTTCTCTTGATCCTCCGGGGCTAGACGAATCTGATTGTAGCCTGAATACCCATCCATAAATGATAGAGTTTCAAACCCTGCAGTGTTATCAATTAAGACATCCAAGTGAGGTAACGGGAAATCATCCTTTGGACATGCCCTATTTAAGTCCCGGAAGTCTATGCAAATGTGCACCCTTCCGTCTTTCTTCATCACCGAGACTATGTTCGCCACCCACAAAGGATAGAGGACTACACAGATGAACTTGGCTTTGTGTAGTTTATCGATTTCCTCTTTCATTTTCAAAGCAATGTGGGGGGAGGAACCTCCTTAGCTTTTGCTTAATGGCAACTGCCCCTGGCTTTAAAATTAACCTATGTTCTACCAATTTGGGGTCAATGCTGGGCATGTCATCATAGGACCAGGCAAAGGAATCCTTAAACTCCCTCAACATCTCTATGAGTGCCTCTTCTTCTTCAGGAGGGAGACCGGAAGCTATGGTTAAGAGCCTTGGGTCCTCTTTTGTTCCCACGTTTACCTCTTTGGTGGGTTCGTCTACTGCCGAGGCGGGCTCATCGAATCTTCTCATGCCGCTTGCATACATCTCGGCAGTATCCTCTATCTCACAATCATTTTCCTTCAATGGGTCATCTTCTGCTAAGATCTCATACACTCCGAATCCGTCGTCTAGCCTTTCCTCTTTGCGTAGACCCTCTAAGTTCAGGACTACTGCTTCTTGGACGAATTCTTCGACAGCTAGAAGAGCGCCACACCTTTGCACTAGGTCTTGAAGATACCTACGGGATATGCCACTACCCTTCTTCTTCCTAGACTGGGACAGAGGGTGACGGGGATCGCCATCGAAGCAAAGGGGAAGCGCGAGGCTGACGGGGATCGGATCGCCGTCGAGAGAAAGTGCGAGAGCCAGACAGCTAAAGGCAGAAGGCGAGAAGGGTGAGTCAGAAAAGAAAAGGAGGACGGGGATCGCCGCCCGACAAAAAGGAGAGAGGAGGAGACGAGGATCGCCGTCTGAAGAAGAAAGGGAAAGGAGAAGACGGGGATCGCCGTCCGAAGAAAAAGGGGGAAAAGACGAATGGGGAATACACACTTTTTGTATTTATTTATTTTTGATTTTTTGATGTTTTTTATTTGATTTATTTTTTTTTTCTTTTTGATTTTTTTGATTTTGACAATGAAAAGAACTGCATTACATTATGAGGCTTCGGTAAAAGGACAGGACCGAGCCATTAAGGAAAATGGCGAAGATGGGTGAAGGGTGGATTAATGCTTCAACAGCGTCGGGGGAGAATTGGAGAATGAAGGGTGGAGATAAGGGAATAAAATCAAAATTATAGACAAGGATGGATGAAATGAAATGAATGGGAGGCCGGGAAAACCCTGGCCAGAGCTCCTTTGTTGAATTGGCTGAACTTACTATCCCAACTTCCTCACCAAGTCCAAGCAACTGTCGCTTGGTGGTGACTGCTGATGCTGATAATGCTGCTGCCTGAAACTGTGGCTCATCATCCTCACTAAACAAGCGGCTGAGATCTTCTGATTCTGGCTCTTCTTTTTCGGCTTCCGATTCCTCAAATAACAGGCTGAGTGATGAAATCAAATCTTCAAGATCAGGTGCTTCTGTATCTGTCCTGGCTCTCTTCTTCTTGTTGGGTCACTGAGCTTCCAGGGCTTGGTATGCTGACCTTGGAGCCTCTTCTGTCACGGTGTTATACCCAGGCTGCACCAGTCCTCTGACAAAATGATCATACAATGTCCAGGTGAGTGGGCCATGGTCTGACTACGCAGAAGATGAGAACGCAGCCCATTCTGAGTATCCCAGACCATGTTTTATGAACTTCTTTGTGCTAGCCACTGTTTTGGTTCTCCCTTGGAGATGAACACCCAAACCTTTCCCTGATTGATAACCGAGCCTGAACATGATATCCCAACCTTTTGCATTCGTGGTCACATCCTTCTTGACAGCTATCACTGATGGGGAACCAATCAGGCGGTTAGAAGAGAAAGTATAAGCCCAGGGGTAGTTTACATCAAGCACTGAGATAATGGGCTTATTCGATGGCCAAACTGATGGTAATACCTTCTCAACTGCTTCCACTGTGTGGGTTGTTGCTACGCTCTTAACCTTGACTATCCGCCCTTGGAAGGGGAATTTCAAACATTGATGCACCGTGGAAGGTACTGCCCCTAGTGATTCGATCCATGGGCGCCCAAGGATGGCCTTGTAAGTGTGATCAATGTTCAACACAAAAAATTCAATTGACATGACAAGTGGCCCCAGCTCTGCTTGCAACGTGACAATCCCATGACAGGCACGCCGGGAATTGTCATAGGCAGCTATAGTGGTGGGGGTAGGCTGCAGCTGGCGTTTTGAGATGTTGCAGGCTCTTAGGGTGCTCAGTGGACAAACATTGATTGAGGCTCCTGTATCCACTAGCACTGCATCAATGGCCACTTTATTTATGGTGAGTGTTACACATAAAGGCATCTTTCTGGCTTCAGGGGCAGCTAGCTCACCATCAGAAAAGGTAATAGTGGGTCCCCTGTTCACAATTGAAAGTACAGAAGGTAGATTATCAGGGTTCATGTCTTCACTGACCATGACCCTCTGTAGGAAGGCCCTTAGGGCATCTTGATGAGTTTGTGACCTTTTGATTAGCTCTAATATGGAGATTTTGGCGGGGGTCTAATCCAAATGCTTCAGAATATCATATTGGGTCCCCGGGACTGGATCTATTTCTTCCATATCTGGCTACTGTTCGGTGCTGGATTGCTGCGCTGGTTGACCTGGCATGGGCACGAATGCATTAGGGTACATCCGATGGAACATCCGCCCGCTCCGCAGGGCAAGGTTATGGTGGAGTGGAGGAGGTGAGGTGTTAAGAATGGAGGGGTTGGCTAGTAATGGCGTTGGCGTAGGGGAGAAAGAAACGTCGCTAGGCGAAGGGATAATGGGTGATATGACAGAGGTGTTGTAAGATGGTGAGGTTATGGCGGCAACAGTGGGTGTAAAGGAGGGAGGCATAGTGGATGTAGGCGCGGGGGTAGTGGATGTGACATGGGATATTACCAGAAGCTGGCCCACTTCGTGTTCATCGTCGAAGGCCCATTGAGCTTCTGGAGGTGGGTGGTGGATGACAGGGTTAACATGTGCAGGTGGAGGAGGTGGTGGAGCAGGTTGGAGGTTCGGAGCAGGCTGATGTTGTGGCATAGGATTGCGGATTATGCCAAGGTCATTTGTCGGCTGTTGCGGCTGCTGTTGTTGTCGTTGTTGCTGGTACTACTGTTGGAAGGGTTGGAACTGTTGTTGTTGTTGCTGCTGCTGCTGTTGTTGTTGTTGCGGCTGCTGTCGCCTCTACTGTTGCTGTTGTTGCCTCTAACCATGTTGATCTCTCAATGTCTGAATTAACTTTTTCATTTCTGCCCAATCAATTTGGTTCTATTCATGAAGGTCATATATTATGTCACGGAATTGGAAACAATCCGACACATTGTGGCCCGGATGACGATGGTAGACACAATACTTTGTTTGGTCTGCTGCCATATTCCAATTTGCCTTCTCAGGAGGGAGTCTAAGGGCATTCAAGGACATGAGGGCTGCAAAGACATCGGCCAAAGATTCGGGCAGAGGAGGATATTGAGCTCTCTTGGGTCCGTTGGGCTTTCTGGGGGCATAGCCATTCTGAGGTGGGGGGGACTTGGGAGTACTGGCGCTGATCTTGGGGATGGTTCTGACCTTGGGGAGGTTGCTGCTTTTTGTTACTCCATGGCTACTTAGGTTGATGGGTGTATGGAGACCTACCTACCGGGCCTTGGGGGTTACTGACTGCACCCACTTGCTTATTGGTTTAGATCCCCTCGCTGACTGGGCCTTGAGACTTCTTGGTGTAATGGGTTTTAGGGGTCTCAAACATAGAATGTATAGGCGAGTCCTTAAGTTGGGTCTAAATGAAACGGGCTCAGATGTATAGCTGGTGCATGGTAGTAATGTCATTCATGGCTAAGATGGCTCGATAGGTTGGTGTAGCATTGGAGATCAATAGCTTGACTTTCACCTCCTCCGGCATGGGGCAGTGGACCTTGGCGGCCAGTGAACGCCACCGGTCAGCATAAGTTGAGAACTCCTCTTCGGGCTTCATCTTTTTAGCTACCAGATCTACAAAGGAGTATTCGGGTCTGACCCGATCTTGGAACTGCTGTAAAAACCTTTCTTGAACAATTTGGAAATCCTCGGCTTCCTCCGGGGGCAAAGAATAAAACCATTCCAGAGCTGGACCATCTAAAGATTTTCCGAACAAGTATGCCATGAGGTGGCGGTCATACTTGTGCAGTGCAGATTCATAAACAAAATCCTTTAAATGAACATATGGGTCCCCTACCCCAGAGTATCACCGGTAAACGAGGAGCTCCGACTGGGGTGGTACCCCTCTCTTACCATTGTAGTGAATGAAGCATGGACATCCAAATGTTCTGAGATGGTTGATCTTGGGCTTTCTTTGTTTGTACAGCTCATATGCAGTCTTCTTTAGGATTGGCCTGATCATGACTCTATTTATGATATACATGCTGTATTTATGGCTTCTGCCCATAAGTATCTTGGAAGATTGTACTCAGATAGCATGGTCCTAGCCATATCCAACAAGGTTCTATTCTTTCTTTCAGCTACTTCATTTTGCTGTGGTGTTCTAGGTGCTGAGAAATTGTGTTCTATACCTTGAACATCACAAAATTCTGCAAATTTGTCGTTTTGGAATTCTCCTCCATGATCTGAACGAATACTGATGATGCTGAACTTCTTATCCTTTTGAACTACTTTACTGAACTTCACAAAACTTTCAAATGTGTCATCTTTCTGCTCAAGAAAAGACACCCATGTAAATCTTGAATAATCATCAACTATGACAAATCTGAAATTCTTTCCTCCCAAACTAGTTATTCTCATTGGTCCAAACAAGTCCATATGCAGTAGTTCTAAAGGTTTGGAGGTAGTTACTACTGTCTTGGATTTGAATGAGGATCTTGCATGTTTTCCTTTCGCACATGGTTCACACACGTTGTCCAGTTTTGAATGAATCTTTGGCCAACCTTCCCCTAGATCATATTTGATGAGTTTTCTCATGCCATCCAAGGTACAGTGGCCTAACCTTCTGTGCCATAGTTCAGCATTTTGCTCTTTACTTGCTGCTAGACAGATATCTTGATCTTTCAATTCTTCTAGGTGCAGTACATACGGATTCTTTTCTCTACTAGCTTCAAAGATAATTGCCTCATTCTTGATCATCAAACACTTAGATTCTTGGAACTTGATCTGATGTCCTTTGTCGCACAGTTGGCTGATGCTAATTAAGTTGTGCTTGAGTCCCTTGACACATAGTACATCTTCTATCAGAGTTCTATCTTGGTTTCCAATGGATCCGCAGCCAATCGCTGATCCTTTACCATTATCACCATAGGTTACTGTGCCTTCTTCATATTTGATGTGCGAGAACATTCTTTTGTTGCCAGTCATACACCCGCTATCCAGGTACCACTTTGATCCTCTAAGGCTTCCCTGCAATAAATCACTGAGATTTAGGTACCCAAGTTTCTTTAGGTCCTGGTTTGTTAGTTTCCTCACTGTTTCTTTTCGGAATCCACTTTAAGTGTTTTGTTGTACATGTTATTTTAGTGTGACCTAATTTATTGCAGTGACTGCAGCATGAGATATTATCTACTCTTTTAATTGGCATGTAATTAATGTTAGATTTATAATTAGTATTTTGTTTAGCTACAAATTTTGGCATTGGATAAATTTTAGGATGAATGATTATTTCTTCATTATCAGGTGGAGTGTATCCTAAACCAAAATTTTCTTTCTTGATCTTCTTTCCCCTTTTAATATTAAAGAAGATTTTCTGTTTGTGAATTTTTCAATTGTAGCAGTTAGATATTCATTGTCTTTTGTTAGTGTATTTATTTCATTTTTAAGTTTGCTTGTAGTTTCCTGATTTTCTAGATTTGTTATCTTTTCATTTTTATCCTTTAAATCTTCACATAACAGTTCATTTCTCCTTTTTAAATCAGAAATTTATTTTTCTAGTTGCTCAATTTTAGATTTTAAATCTGAGTTGGTTATTTCCAAGCATGCATAATTTTTCTTGATTGTTTTTAACAACTTACAAACATCTTTATACTTACTGTATAATTCGTTAAATGCATCTTCTAAACTATCTGAATCAGATTCATTGCAAGAAGTGAAAGATGAGTCAGAGGTTACCTTATCATCAATATTTGCCATGAAGGCTAGATTGCCCTTTTCTTCTTCTTCACCGCTGGAGCTTGACTCACTGTCTGAGTCACTCTCGTTGTTCCATGCAGCAGTCATGGCTTTCTTCTTATACTTCTTGAATTTCTTCACACTGTCCTTCTTCTTGTATTCTGTCTTCTTTAGTTTCGGACATTCAGCCTTGATGTGTCCTAGCTTCTTGCACTCGTAGCATATAGGTTATGATTTCTTGACTTCTTTTCCTTCAGATCTTTTGAAATCTCTACCTTTCTTCAAATACCTTCTTCCTGACTGGTATTTTTTCTTGGCCAGGATGCACTGCAGTCTTCTGGATAGAAGAGCTTCTTCATCTTCGCTGCCTTCATCACTCCTTTCACTTTCTGACTCGCCCTCAGAACTACCTTCTGTGGCCTTTAAAGCATTGCTATGCTTCTTCCTACTGGAGAATTCTCCAAGCCTTTCCATATTTATCTCGTGAGCCATCAAGGATCCAATAAGTTTCTCAAGTGACATTCTCCTAAGATCGTTGGCTTCTTCTATGGTTGTTACTTTTGGAGTCTATGAGGTTGGTAGAGATCTTAATATTTTTCTTACTATGTCTCCAATTTCATAGGTTTTTCCAAGCCCAGCCAAACCGTTGGTGATATCTGTAAATCTACTGTACATTTTGGTGATGGACTCTCCTGACTACATTTGAAATCTTTCATACTGAGCTACTAGAATGTCTATCCTTGTTTCCTTTACTTTGTCAGTTCCTTCATATGTGATTCTAAGCTTTTCCCACATTTCCATAGCTGACTTGCATACTGACATCCTGTTGAATTCTTTCTTGCTCAACGCACAGCACAGTGTACTTTTAGCTTTATTGTTTAGGGATATTTTCTTCTTGTCATCAGTTGTCCAATTTTCTCTGTTGTTGAGTACCACAAGGTCTCCTTCTTCGATAATTGACCAAGGCTGGAAATTGAGAACTTGAAGGAAGAACTCCATCCGAGTCTTCCAGTAGTTATAATCTTCACTGTCGAATAGTGGAGGTTTGTTGACGGACTGACCCTCTGCATATCCTTGAGTTGCCATTTATCTTTGCTCTTCAGATCGTGAGATCTTCTTGCTCGAAGAGACTAGGCTCTGATACCACTTGTTGTCCAGATAGAAAGCCTAGAGGGGGGGTGAATGGATTGCTAAAAATTCTTTTAGAATAATACCTATAAATAAAATACTTGACAGAAAAACACGAAGTTCGATAGTTAGAGTTAGTGTGGAATAAAGACAAACAAGCAAGCACACATAGACAATAAGAAATTTTATCATGGTTCAGATCTCCTATCCCAAGGAGTCCTACGTCCAGTCCCCAAGCAACAACTTGGGATTTCACTAAACAAGGGTACTGTCCCCCTTAAGGACTCTTACACATCTAGCAGTAGCTGGCCTTCTCTTCTCTACCCGAAGAGGTACAACCAACACCTGATGCAACAGGTCTTCCTTCTTACCAAAAGGAAACAACCACCTATTCAACAACAAGTCTTCTCTTCACAACCAAAGAGGAGCACTCAAGAACAATGAGTAGAGAATGAATGGCCCCTAGACCAAGCTTATAGGATTGCTTGATCTGAGGTGAGGTCTGAGAGACAAAGATTGGCAGTGGTGGATTCTCTCAGATCTTACACAAGCTCTCAAAAGACTAAGCAAATGGATGTGGAGAGCTTTAAGAGTTAAAGACTGATTGCCTGAATGAACAAGCTCTTCTACCAGGTGCTCCAAAGGATAACCAGATGTATTTGCATGGAGTCTTCGGTCTTCTATATATCTTCTCTTGAGAAAATAGCCGTTGAAGTATTTGTTGTCTCATTGTCTGAGGGACGCAGATTGAGTATGGTACAACGTGAGTACCAGGAATGCCTGCAGCCATTAAATGCCCAGAGAGACACGCACACAAAGAAGGATCATCCAGATATATTTTGCTTCTTGTTTGTCCAACGTTGTAGGGTGTGATACTAGCAGAAATTTACACGCAATAAATACTGAAACATAGATAGCTCAACTATCTCTATGCTGTCAGTCAACATTAGATGGCATGCAATAAGAAAATACACCAAAAAGGAAATGCCATTTTGTCACCCTGTAAAGCTTTTGTTTAAAGAACACAGGAGTAGAAAGCACACAGATATATTTCGTGCAGAGATGTATACTAACACAATAAATGCTCAAGAGCATGAGATACGGTGTTATACGCGGGAAGACTTGAACTCCACAGAGATTCAAAAAGAATACATTTGAATATCATGAAGGATAATTATTTTCAAGATTATCTGAGAAGATAATGAAAGTATATGATACTTTATTTAAATCATAATCATTATGAAGAGAGTTGATATATTCATGAAATCATTGTAATAAACATATAAATGAAATCTATGTTGAAATAGAGTCGATGTGACCAAAATCCATATATAAGTATAGTGAAATCATTGTTCTGTACACAATCGTTATATGAATGAAATTGATGTACAGACAAAATCGTTGTTTAAATAGAATCGTTGTTTCATAGGAAATCGTTGTAGCAGCACTCAAATCGTTATAGCGACCAAATCATTGTTTAAGTGAAACAAAATCGTTGTAGCGATCAAATCGTTGTTTAAGTGAAACAGAATCGTTGTATCGACCAAATCGTTCTTCAAGTGAAAGGAAATCATTGTAGCAACCAAATCGTTGTTTAAGGAAATCGTTGTAGTGACTAAATTGTTGTTTCTATGAAGTCGTTGTTTAAGTGACCAAATCGTTCATGAAATCATTGTTTCAATGATGAAATCGTTGTTAAATCGATCATGAAATCGTTGTTTCAATGACGAAATCGTTGTTTAAGTGAAATCGATCATGAAATCGTTGTTTCAATGATGAAATCGTTGTTTTAGTGAAATCGATAATGAAATCATTGTAGCAACGATATCGATGTTTAAGTGATATTTGAAATTGATGTATCAACGAAATCGTTGTGAGATGGAAATCGTTGTTTTACTTATGAAATCGTTGTGAGATGGAAATCGTTGTTTTACTTATGAAATCGTTGTGAGACCGAAATCATTGTTTTACTTATGAAATCGTTGTTTTACTTATGAAATTGTTGTGAGACCGAAATCATTGTTTTACTTATGAAATCGTTGTGCGATGGAAATCGTTGTTTTAAAAGTATACTTAGACAGAATTCATGCTTTGAACTTCAAATAACAGTGTATGGATAACTTATCAATTTTAATTGACTTGCTGTCTATTAATAAACTTCAAATAAAGATGTTAGATAATGTTTTCAATGGTTTTGTTAATCACCAAAAATACATATAATAAAAGATAATTTATTTATGGAGATGGACTAATCATCATAAAGGTCTCAGTGACAGCACTTCTGTTAATTCAGATGATTTTGAAGAAGTAAATACTCAAGAGGTTAGGGATGAGGGTGGAAAGGTGCCTGAAATAGTAGCCAGTACAGATTCGAAGTTATGGAGTTCTGATCAACCTTCTGAGTCGAAAAATGAGGGAACTAAGTCTGATAATGACACCATTCAGGCTATAGTTCATCTTACAGCTGAGAACAAACAAATTTTGCGTCCAAGAACTGTGGATGTTCTTGATGAAGGTATGAATATTGTCTTTCCAGAATTGCTAGAAATGATAGAATTTCAGGGATGGACTAGTTTTGTCAGTGAACACAGAACCTTCTATCCTATTTTAGTTCAAGAATTTTACAAGAACTTGGTGAGTAAAGAGTATACTCTAGAGTCTTCAGTTAGAGGGATACCCATTGTACTCACCATAAATTTTGTGAGTAAACCTTTAAATATCCCTAATGAAGGTCACAATCCTCATGAGAATACTTTTTTTGTTCATGAAGCATATACCCTCATGACATGTCTACCACATGACAAAGAAAACATTGTCCAGACTAGGGTATCTAGCTTGAACGCAAATAAATTCCCTCCAATGAATAGAGTGCTACACCACATATGCACTACTATTCTGACCCCTCAAGGAGGAGGGAGGCACAGAGTCACCCGTCTTCAAAGATTTCTACTATTTTGTTTGATAAAAAAAGAGAAGGTAAATCTGTCAACAATCTTCTGTCAAATGCTACATGAATCCACAAGACCAGATTTGAGAAAAAGCTTTTCGTATGCTGCTCACCTATCTAGTATCTTTCAGAAGGCCAATATTCCTCTAAACAACACAAAAACAAGGATTATTCCAAACTACAACATTTACTGCCTGGCTCACATTGTAAAATTCATGAAACTCAATTTGGACAAAGTTCAGTTGGAGAGAGGACTAGCCTCCTCTCAAGATCATGAGAATGAAGACATAGCTGTGGATCAGCAACTACAAGACCAGAATGAGTAGAGGGATGACTTTGCACCTCAAGGAGTTCAAATGGCTGAAAACAATCCTACACCTACACCCTCTGTAACACCGCACTTCCACCCGGTACGGTTATACCAACCCACATCGGATGAGAGCAAGTCGCTACAGGGGAAAAAACCCCAACGATATTCACATGGGCTGAGATATACACAAATAGAAAGGAATAATGCAGCGGAAATTAAATAATTCTTATTCCATCAACTTTATAATCCACATTGCACAGTCTATATAGTCCAAGAAAAGAAATGATATCACATACCATCCACTAATCATATAGCCAGCTTCCAAGTACAAATAACCAAAGTTCAAAATTACAAATGCATTACATACTAGGAATTAAACTACAAGTCTTCAATTTACTCTTCACGCTCCTCGTCGGATCTTGCTAACTCCTCGGGTTCTAAATCTTCTGAAATGTTTAGCAAGGGTGAGTCTACACAATAGACTCAACAAGCAACTTCAAACTTCAAACCATGTACTCACCACACATGCTTTCTAACAATTTAACATTAACTATCACATCATCATTACTATTAGCAATTTACAATTAAACTAACACATGCTCATGCTATAACATAGATAATTAAACATGGAATCTATTAAACAACTTATGCTAACTCATGTATAACAAAATTCTAAACATGGTCATTTATAACATGGATTCACTATCATAAGAGCATTGATATAATCACATGCTTTCATATCTTACTTTCACATAACACTAACACATGGCTTATATTCAAATTTATAACATGATACTAAACACATGCTCATCAAGTAATTACTAACTCATGGATATAATGACATACACCTACACATGGTACTAAACATGATATCACAATTATCATTTAACACGGATCATATTACCACATGCATTTACCTTTTCATGACATACTCACATGCATTTTTACCTTTGCTTTCACATGCACTTACTTTCACATTATCATTCACTTTCATTAAGACAAGATTTCACATAGTTTTCACATAGTTTCACTTTGCACATTCATGTATCACATGTCACATCACTTGCACTTACCACGTGCCACGTTCACATATCACTTTACACATTATACACATGTCCACATTTACACATTGCCAAGACACAGCCCAAACCACAACTAAAGAGATCACATAACACATACACGTACTTAATCACCAGGCAAAGTGACCAAGTCTTGGTTACTGCGCAGAACCGGGGGAAGCCCTCCCCACCATTACCAGTGGAACTTGTCCACCTCTAGGATTTCACACGACCCGATGCCCCGGGTATCACGTAACACATTGAGCTTTCCCGTAGGGGCACTACTACAGTACAGCTCCACGCAATCTATGGTGGCAGTGTCTCATTGGCATAATTTACTTATCTTGTCACATTTACACATTTTACACACACATGCCGCATGTTCTCTCACTTCCCATGCATATGCACATATATATATATATATATATATATCATGAAACAATTGCTTGTCACCCTCAGTTTCTCAGATTAACCATAACAGTAATTGATAGAACCTAATCATGATGCTAATCACATTTTTAAACATGGTTGAGACTTAATATAAATTCATGGTACAGAAAACTTCAAAAATTCGGAACTCTTATTACAGTGATCAGAACATGCTCAAAATTTAACCACATGGTACATAGGTTTCACAGAACACATCATAATTTTTCATAATTTTTGGAGCAGTACCACTATTTTTAATATTTAACAAAGATTACATGTAATTTAACAAGGTATTTCAATTAAACATGATAGACAGTGAACTATCTATTCTAATAGTCCTAAGACATGCACACAGTGGTCTTAATTCCATGTAAAATTCTTGAGACAATAATATTCATCCCACATAATTATTCTGCATTTAAATCTATCATATCATGCTTGTTTACTCATAACAAAATTTCTATAAATAACAAATATGATCATAAAATTTTTAGGATCTCATGGTGTGATCTAATGAACATATTAGACAGGTCACAATTTTCTAATCACATGCATGTATTCACTTTTATCCGAAAAAATCACATCACATGTAGTCAAACACTGTTCTGGAAAATCAGAGGAACTTGACATCCAGGGGTTGGACGCCAATCGGGGTTAACGGCACGATCGACTGCCGTTTACCCAGGATCTTGGCGGCAACAAATTGGCCGTCAACCTCCTGCCTGCACACAGTGCAGACCGAACACTGAAAATAGGATATTTTAGGGGGTCCAGGCATGAAACAAAAATCCGTAAAAATATTAAAACCCTAAAGGATCAGTCCACAGAGTGAAACCTTAATCTAATTGCCTGGAAATAATTCACTAATGGGATTATTTGGTCAAAGAATCCCTCCTTGGCCAAGCCAAGAAGACGTAGAAAACTCCTCCCAGATCCAATCTTTTTGTTGATGTAGATCGATCTCCGTGAGTTGAGGAAGCTTCCTCAATGCTTGGAGTACCTCCCAGTCGATGTAGATCACCGGAAGAAGTCCACACATGCCAGATCAAGCCTTGCAAAACTCAGGTTTTCTCACAAATGAGCCCTAGGTTTTCCTCTTAACCAAAGGTCTAAATCTGGGCGAAAACACTAGGTTTTATAGGTTTAAGGGTTGAGGTACGCATAGCATTAGGGTTGCCTACCGTTGGGAATGGGTTTCCTAATCAAGAACCCGGGGAAAATGCATTCATTTTAGATATGGAATCATAAACGCATCCAGAGAAATAAATGTCCATATTACTGCCATTTACAGGAAGTCGACGTCCATCGATCTAGACGCCAATATGAAGTCAACAGCACACTGGTTGCCGTCAACATGATGTTAATGTCACACTTATTGCCGTTGACTCACTCTTAACATCAAGAGATGTTGACGTTAAGAAGAATTTTGGTAGAAACTCAGAATATCAATAATCTACATACACAACACAACATATATATGTACAATATATACAGCAATAATTACATACTATATGCACATTTAAATAAACACATTATATGCACAGAAATAAACATATACATATATATGCACATAAGTAAAATAAATACATATAATATGCACAAAATTTAATAAACATATGAGGAAAAAATTCGAGGGGCCTTACACCCTCTCCCCCTTAAAAGGGATCTTCGTCCTCGAAGATCGGATCAAGTACCTGTGGTGACATCGTCGGTGTCATCTCTGACTAACGTGTACAACCTGGCCGGTGCTTGAGTTCTTATTGTTGGCTTCTTTGTTGCTGTTGCTGGAACATCTCGTGGAACAAATGTCTTCAGCTTCAGACACTCTCTAATCTGATGATCTGAGCTGCCGCACTTGAGACATCTTCCTACCTTCGTCCAACATAAGTCTCTGCCATGACGCTTGCTGCAGTGTACACACTCGAGCTTCTCGCTGCCTTTAAAAACTACTGACTGGGGTGCTGACTTTGCTATTACTATAGTTGGATGCCGATCTTCCATGAGTCTCTTCATCTTCTTGTCATGTCACTGAAACAGTTCTGGTAACCTTTTCATCTGAGCCTTCTTCTCTTCTTGGTACAATTCCATCTCACTCTCCTGCCTGCATGCCGTGCTAAGAGCCACATCCATAGTCCTGTGGTCGAATGCTACAAGCCTAGCTCTCAATGATGGTCTAAGCCCCATCACGAACTTCTTTACCTTACGCCTCTCGTCAGCAACTATGTGCGGTGCGAACCTCGACAACTCTGCGAATCTAGCCTCATACTCTAAGACTGACATAGAACCTTGAGTCAATGCCAAGAACTCCTACTCCATCTTGTCCTGGATGTGCTCGGGAACATACTTGGCCTCGAACAACTTCACGAACTCTTCCCAGGTCACCTCTAGCACCAAACCCTCAAACTGCGTGTGAAGGACCGAAGACCACCACACGTCTGCTCGCTCCTGAAGCATGTACGTCGCCAAGCTGACCTTGTCATCCTCTGCACACCTGATAGCTCTAAATATCTTCTTGATCTCTCTAAGCCAACTCTCTGCAACCAACGGTTGACTCTCCCCCTTAAAATAAGGTGGAGCCATCCGCTTAAACCTCTCCATAACTAACACTCCTCCAATACCACGGTCTTGCTGAGCTGGTGCCGGAACCTGAGCCTGAAGCTACGTCTGAAGAGTGTCTGCATTTGCGCTTGAGTCTGCATTACTTGTATGAGCCCTTGCATGAATGTGCCGTAGTCGACCGACAGTGGAGGGGGTGGCACAGGTGGTCCTTGAGTGGTACTCTCTGCTACTCACTTGCAGCCCTCCTTGGCTCCTTGTAACATCTCAGGTTTTCGGGTTTCCTCTGTCCACGTGTTGGATGACTGGCCACTAATGCGTCCGGCCTGGGCGATGCGTTAGTGTCACATTGGAGCCCGACGCGACGGTCATCCGTGTCGCAACCACTTGGTGCGCCGCGTTCTGGTTGCACCCGGTCCATGGGTCACGACAGCGTTCTGCTTTTCGGTCGTCTGACACATGTCAGTGTGGAAGGTGTGTCAGGGCGACCTGTCAGGTTGTCGCGGCGTCCCAGAGGGATGCGTTCTGGTTGTGGTGTGCAGGGCCGTCTCATCAAGGTTGGTAACGCGACGCCCCGCCCCGTCGCGTTCTGGGGGTCAAAGGCTAAAAGCCTTGGCCGGCGCCCCTTTCTCTCCTTTTCCTTTCCCTTCTCCTCTCCGAGGGGGAAAGCTTTCCTCTCCGACGATCCGGGCGTGGAGCATGGTGGCGCCGGTGGCGGCTCGTGCGGAGCTTGGAGCGGCGTCGTGGAGTGAGGAGGAGGTGTTCTTGCCGTCGAGAAGGCCCTGTGGGGTTCGGTTCTCCATTTTCCTATAGAGATTCTTGTGCCCTTTCCAATTCGGGTGATTGGGAGCCCTCTTGCTTGTTTGCATGCCTTTACAGCTTTTCCCATGCTCCCCTCCCCATTGTGGTGTGATTGTAGTGTGTGGGCGACCCCAGGATGTAGCATCCCTGCGGTCTACCTCCCAACTGATGTCGTGACCACAGAGTGTGTCGCGACATTAGAGGAGGCGTCGCCCAGGTCAGACGCGACCTTATCGCAGCACAATCGGTCGTCACGATAAGGATTATGTCACGACCTGGTTTCCTGTCGCGACGCGCTTCCCTGTCACAACTTGGTTATTGTCGTGGTTGCCCTATCCGTCGCAGTGGTATCGCGACGGGCTAGGAGAGCGCGACAAGATCTGGTTTGCCTCGGGTGTTTCCGTGGCCGCTGTTGGCGTGTCGGCGTGTGCCCCAGGGCAGGGTTGCCCTTAGGACCTTCTGGTGGGGAACAAGGCAGGTTGGCTCGCTGCATTCAGTGACCGAAGGTGACACCTTCGTGGCCGTGTCCTAGCGGCGGTGCTAGGAGGCTCGCATCTGTCTAATAATCGATTGCCTATTGGTCAATCGATCATTAGAAGAGCGATGATTTCTGTTCTGTTTTGTGGTGTTCCGGTTTCTCGGGCCGTGCCGTGTGTGCCGGCGTTGGCCGACAGCCCTTCTGGGGGTTTCCGAAGTGGGTGTCGTGCGCGCCTGTGCCTGCTGCACTTGTCTTGGTTACAAGCCAGCTGTGCCGGTTTCTGTGGTGGTTGCCCGCCTAGTTCTCTTTTCGCCCGGTGCTAGGCACTTGAGGGCTTGTCCGTGAGACAGGTTGTTACCGTTACCTGGGACCCTCATCCCCGCGCACCTGTTAGAGGGAGTTTTCCAGGCGGCAGGCGTGCTCAAGTCACCGACTTGGAGTGGAGGGGAAAATGGTGGGGACAGCAGTGTAGAGTCGTTTGTATAGCTCTCTTAGCTGGGCCTGGTCTCTGAGGTTGTTGTGGCGCTCTTTCGGTGCGGACCAACTAGTCCTTCTCCCTGCCTCACTCTGCGTTGGTTCTGGAGCCAGGTAGGGAGGTTAGGCGTGGGGCCTCAGCTCGGCCGGGCTGCGGTGGTTGTGGTTGTTCTCTGCTATGGCTCACTAGCCTCACTCTACTGGGGAGGTTGTAGGCAGGAGTCAGCGGCTAGCGAGTTGGAGGTGTGGACGTTGTGTTCTCTTCTTAGATGCCTGTGGCGGTGGCTTGGTTGCTCTTGCTGTGATGGAGTTTCTCACATTGTTTCTAAGTGAGTCTCGTTGCCCAAGCCTGCACGGTGGTTGTAGCCTAGCCGTGCCTAGTGCCGTGGGCTTGGTTGGTTCGGCCTCGTGGGCTATGTTTAGTGGCTTCCGCTCAGCGTGTTCTCTCGGGGTGTCCTGTGCAGACACCCGATCACTGGTTTTGTAAACCGCTTCTTGGTGCCGTTCGTAGTGGCACTGTAGGGTGTAGTTCCCTGACCTCGTGGCGTGTCCGAGGTGCAGGGTGGTTCCGCTTGTGGGCCCTTAACCTTGTGGAGGTCTGAGATGTCTGTGCCTTTGGTGAGACGTTCCTTCTCACGTGGTTGCTCAGGGTCTCTCATGGTGACACCTGGTTGTTCCTTCCTGACCTCGTGGAGGTCTGGGATGTTGGGTGCTTGTGTAGTGAGACTCTGGTCTCACGTGGTTGCTCCGGTGTTCCATGAGCTTCTCTGTCTCAGTGGGTGCGTACCGAGGTGTTGATTCCACATTGTGTTTGACTTCGCTGGTTCTGCGGGAGTCGTGTTTGGCTCGACCCTGGTTGTGGGTCGTGGCATTACTCTGTTTCGCTACCTTGTAGTACTCTGGAGTAGGTGTTTCCCGCTTTACTGCTTTGTAGAGTAGTTTGTTTCCACTTGTTGGAGTTCCTGCTACTCTGGCTGGTAAGGGACTGGTTATCCCTACTGAGCCTTGTTCGCGAGGCTCACCCCCCTACTCTCTTTAGGTAGGGACTCGCTGTTGCAGGAGTTCGTTGCCGGACAGTCGTGGTGGCGGTTTGTACGCCGTGCGTTGCTAGCAGTGTGAGTTACGAGCGTGTGAGCTTTGTTCAGTGTGAGCTGAGAGTGGTTTTTTTTTGCAAGTCTTCGGGGTATGCCCCTTAAGGACTGCACCTTTTTTTCTGTACCTGTACTTTTATTTGGGACATGTTGTACATAATTCCCTTTATTATTGTATGAACTTTCTGTTATAGTTCTTTGAATTCATTGCTTATCTCACTGGACTAAATTCTAACCCTTTCGAGTCTTCGGATCCGTGGGTGGCGGCGCGACCTTCGAGGTCCCTGGCATAGGTCTGGGAGGTCGAGTCATTACAGTGGCATCAGAGCTCAGGGGTCCAGTGAGATTTGTAATGAGTTAATAACTATGGTTGTCCCAAAGAAAGGTACTAGTACGCTGCTGGCCCGTCCGTGTAGAATTGCTGCTAGGTGTAAGCATTTGGTTCTTTGTTACAGGTGGCTGGCTTTCCAGCAAGGTCTGGGTGTGAGCTGCAGGAGAGTGTTGCTGCTGCTGCTGGGCGCGCGTGCTGCGAGCGTGGTTGCTATTTTCGCTCGTGCTGCGGTTGGAATCGTCCCCGGCCTGCACGTCCGGGTGGTTGTGTCACGAAGGTTGAGAGAGCCTACGTGTGGTGTGGCCTTCACCAGTGCAGGGTTGTGGTCTACGGAACCAGTCGAAGGTGTCCTTGCCTTGTTGGTAGTCCCTTGTTGTTAGGGTGTGTCCTTATTGGATGTGTGTTTGGCCTTGTGTGCCTGTGCGCCGTTGGGCGCTGTGCTCTGCTCAGTCGGCGTCTTTGCTCGAGCTAAGCAGATGCTTGTGTGCCGTGTTGCACCACTAGTTGAGCGCTGCGACACCTATCTGTGGCTGTTGTCAGCCTTGTGCTGGCTAGTTGTGAACTCTGGTGAGGTGCTCTCGGAGTTCTTCTCTATTGGTTCTGGTGGAGGTGATGGTTCCCCAGAACTAAGTTGTGCTCGTTTCTGGTGTTGTTGCATTGCCCTCTGGGTCGAGGTGCATCGCTTGGTTGCTGTGTTCTGGTGATGTTCCCAGAACTGTTTGTTGTTGTCTTGGTGGGAGTTTCTCTCTCTGAGGCTGTCGTTGTGCTCGTCGATGTCTTATGTTGTGTTACCTCTTTAGTTTGAGGTTTTGTTGTCTAGTTGGTTGTCGTTGCGCTGCCCTCGAGGTTGAGGAGCATCGCTTGGTTGCCCTATGTTCTGGTGATGTTTCCCAGAACAGTTTGCTGTTGTCCTAGTAAGGGTTTTTCTCAGGACTGTCCTGTGCATGTTTTCTATCTGTTGCCGCGCTACCTCAGGGTCCGAGGTGTGTTGTTCGTTTGGCTGGTGCGTTCTGGTGGGTTTTCCTAGAGCAGTGCCTTGGTGGTTCTGGTGAAGGTTCTCCCAGGACCTGCTCGTGTTGCTTCTGCAGTTCTACTTGCTGTAGTGTTCTCTTTGTTGGTCTGTGTTGTTTGGCCATTTGGGTTGTGCGTTCTGGTGAAGGTTCTTCCCAAGATCGCCCTTTGTCGCTTCTGGCAGAGGTTCTTCCGAGGAATGCTCGGTGTTTGTTTTGGGCTACCGTTGTGTTGCCCCTGTGGTATGAAGTGTGTCATTTGGTTGGGCTGCGTTCTGGTGAGGTTCTCCCAGGACGGTTCTTGGTGCTTTTGGTGGAGGTTCTTCCCAGAGCTGCCCTGTGGATTGTTTTGGTTGTCGCTGCTCTCTTTCCCTGTAGAGATGAGCTGTCATTGTTGCCTGTCGGACTGTCTATGTGACAGTCTGCTTGGGTGTTGTCAGTCAAGGTGTGGTGCCTTTGATCGTGTGTCTGGCCGTGGTGCTGGCTAGGTTGTCTTCCTGTTCGTTTTCAAGTTTCTCGGTGTGTCCCCATGGTCAGGTGGTTTGCTTCACTTCTCGCGCCCTACGTGCTCTCCCAGATGGTCATCTGTGAGTGTAGTGGGTGTCTGGCTGGCTGTGCCTCTTGGGTGAGTGCTAGCCTTGTGTGTTCTTTTCTCTTTCGTGTGAGGAAGAGGCCTATGGCATGTCTTCTTCCTCCGTTTTCCGTGGGTTACTCGGGCTGGTGGTGCTCTACAATGCCTTTTGGTGTCGTGTTGCACACCGTGGCGACCTTCGTGGTGAAGGTCCCTTCCCTTTGAGCTGTCTTGAGGTTGAGCTGGTTGCTCTCCTCATGCTTGTTGTTTCCTTGTGGTCGATAGGTTGTGGTGACCTATTGTGCTGTCTCTTGCTGTGCCAGTTCCTTGTTGCCTGGCTGGACGATGTGGGCAGCGTGCCCTGTGTTCCATGTGAGGCAGCACCGATTTTCTTTTATTTGGCTTGCTTGTGCAAGCATCGTTCCGGTGTGTGTTTTGCTTATGCCTCAACTGTGCTTTGGAGGTACTTGTCGCCGTTTGGTGTGTGGCCCTCTCCGCCTGCGTGGTGGGAGTCGTGCCTTGTGTTTATGTGCTTCTAAGAGCCGAGGTGGTTGTTGTGCTCTTGAAGCTATTGATTTTCGTGTGTTTCTCTTGTGGGTCGCTGGTGGAGAGTCCACTTTGGTTGGCTCTGTGTCATTTCAGGTCGTTGGTGCAGTCGTGTGCTGCACCTTGAGCGTGCTTCTTTTTCAATGCTCTATGTCTTTGTGCCTTAAGGGTTCGGGGCCGGTATGGCCTATTCTACCCTTTTAGGCTTGCGGTTCCTTGCGTGTGGCTTTTGGCTGGTCTCTTGTAGAGAGTACTTCCTGTTATCCTGTGTTGTTTCGACCACTAGTGCAACTATGTTGCATCTTGCCTGGTTTGGTGCTTGTAGTAGCACCATCTACTCGTGCTCGAGTAGTTTGTTTTGTGCCATTTGGAGCCTTGGTGCACTGTGTTGTACCTTGGGTGGCTCCTGGTGCTTGTGTTGGCACCGTGTGTTGTGCCGTGTGCTCTATTTGTGAGTGTTGTGCGTCGTTTCACAAGTTTGCTCGGTGTTCAAGGCATTGAGCTTTCCGCCTCTGGGACACTTTGTGCTGGGCCGTACCTTGTGACTGTACCGTTACCGCTGTGGGGTGGCTGCTTTGCCTTGTCTAGGTAGCCTAATCAGTGGTACGCTAGGTCTTGGCTGCGGCCTGTGTCCAGGTTTTCCCTCTCGCTTGGAAGCGAGTGCGTTCAGTTGGGATACCCTATTTTGGTCTGCGTCCCTCTGAGGTCGACGTGTTGTCCTCGACCTCTGCGGTTATTTCGTTGCCTATGCGGTTTGCCGACATCTTGGGATGCCTGGCTTTGCCAACCTCAGACGTCTTTTTGTGTTTTGGCTTTGCGCTTGTGCCTGTGGAGCATTTGGTTTAGTTTGTCGTGGCCCCACAGTCGTTGTGTGTCCTTGTCGGACCACGAGGATGATCTGGGTGAGATCTAGTGGTGCCGGCGGACACTGCCTTGCTCACCGTGGTTTTCTCCTCGTACGTGTTTTCTGCTTGGTTTTGGGTCACCATTAAGAAACTCTCGTTTGGCCTTACCGTAGGTGCTAGCTATTGCTAGTTGTGTGGAGCCATTCAGCGGAGTCTTGTGGATGATCTCTTGGCATTTTCTCGGTTCGCCATCAGTAGTAGTGACCTCTGTCTAGCCTCTGGTGACAGAGTGAGTTACTGACCAGTTGGTCTCAACAGCGTGGTCTGTTGAGGGCTCAGTCGTGGTTTCGACTAGTGGTTCTAGTGTTTTCTGTCAATTGTCTGGTTGGACCCTCCCTTTGTGGCGGGGTCGTGGTGGTGACCACCGGGAAGTCATAGTACGACTTAGTGGTCCCTTTGCACCTGTTGCTTTTCTCCGACCGGGTTTCGCCCTTAATTTTGAGGACGAAATTATTATTTTTTTAGATGTATTGTAACATCTCGAGCTTTTTGGTTTCCTCCGTCTGCATGTTGGATGACTGGCCACTAACGCGTCCGACTTGGGCGATGCGTTAGTGTCACGTCGGAGCCCGACGCGACAGTCATCTGTGTCACGACCACTTGGTGCGTCATGTTCTGGTCACGCCCGGTCAATGGGTCACGACAGCGTTCCACTTTTCGGTCGTCTGATGCATGTCAGAGTGGCAGGTGTGTCTGGGCGACCTGTCAGGTTGTCGCGGCGTCCCAGAGGGACACGTTCTGGTTGCGGTGTGCAGGGTCATCGTGTCAAGGTTGGTAAATGCGACGCCCCGCCCCGTCGCGTTCTGGGTGCCGAAGGTTAAAAGCTTTGGCCGGCGCCCCTTTCCCCTTTCTCTCCTTTTCTTTTCCCTTCTCCTCTCCGAGGGGGAAAGCTTTCCTCTCCGGCGATCCGAGCGTGGAGCATGGTGGCACCGGCGGCGGCTCGTGCGGAGCTTGGAGCGGCATCATGGAGTGAGGAGGAGGTGCTCTTGCCGTCGAGAAGGCCCTGTGGGGTTCGGTTCTCCATTTTCCTATAGGGATTCTTGTGCCCTTTCCAATTCGGGTGATTGGGAGCCCTCTTGCTTGTTTGCATGCCTTTACAGCTTTTCCCATGCTCCCCTCCCCGTTGTGGTGTGATTGTAGTGTGTGGGCGACCCCGGGATGTAGCATTCCTACGGTCTACCTCCCGACTGATGTCGTGACCGTAGAGCACGTCGCGACATCAGAGGAGGTGTCGCCCAGGTCGGACGCGACCTTATCGCGGCACAATCGGCCATCATGATAAGGATCGTGTCGCGACCAGGTTTCTTGTCGCGACAACCTGGTTGTCGCGACGCACTGCCCTGTCGCGACATGGTTGTTGTCGCGGTTGCCCTATCCATCGCGATGGTATCGCGACGGGCTAGGAGGGCGCAACAAGATCTGGTTTGCCTCGGGTGTTTCCATGGCCGCGATTGGCGTGTCAATGTGTGCCCCAGGGCAGGGTTGCCCCTAGAACCTTGTGGTGGGGAATGTGGCAGGATGGCTCGCTGCGTTTAGTGACCGAAGGTGACACCTTCGTGGTCGTGTCCTAGCGGCGGTGCTAGGAGGCTCGCATCTATCTAATAATCGATTGCCTGTCGGTCAATTGATCATTAGAAGAGCAATGGTTTCTATTCTGTTTGGTGGTGTTTCGATTTCTCGGACCGTGCCGTGTGTGCCGTCGTTGGCCAACGGCTCTTCTGGGGGTTTCCGAAGGGGGTGCCGTGCGTGCCTGTGCCTGCTGGGCTTGTCTTGGTTACAAGCCAGCTGTGCCAGTTTCTATGGTGGTTGCCCCGCCAGTTCTCTTTTCGCCAAGTACCAGGCACTTGAGGACTTGTCCGTGAGAAAGGTTGTTACCGTTACTTGGGACCCCCATCCCCGCGCGCCTGTTAGAGGGAGTTCTCTAGGCGGCGGGCGTGCTCAAGTCACCGACTTGGAGCGGAGGGGAAAACAGTGGGGATAGTGGCGTAGAGTCATTTGTAGAGCTCTCTTAGCTGGGTCTGGGTCTCCAAGGTTGTTGTGGCACTCTTTCGGTGTGGACCAGCTGGTCCTTCTCACTACCTCACTCTGCGTTGGTTCCGGAGCTGCGTAGGGAGGTTAGGCGTGGGGCCACAGCTCGTCCGGGCTGCGGTGGTTGTGGTTGTTCTCTGCTGTGGCTCACTAGCCTCACTCTACCGGGGAGGTTGTAGGCAGGAGTTAGCGGCTGGCGAGTTGGAGGTGTGGACGTTGTGTCCTCCTCTTAGCTGCCTGTGGCGGTGGCTTGGTTGCTCTTGCTGTGATGGAATTTCTCACGTTGTTTCTAAGTGAGTCTCATTGCCCAAGCCTGCACGGTGGTTGTAGCCTAGTTATGCCTAGTGCCGTGGGCTTGGTTGGTTTGGCCTCGTGGGCTGTGTTCAGTGGCTTCCGCTCACCGTGTTCTCTCGGGGTGTCCTGTGCAGACACCCGACCACTGGTTTTGTAAACCGTTCCTTGGTGCCGTCCATGGTGGAACTGTAGGGTGTAGTTCCTTGACCTCATGGCGTGTCCGAGGTACAGGGTGGTTCCGCTTGTGAGCCCTCGACCTTGTGGAGGTCTGCGGTGGCCATGCCTATGGTGAGACGTTCCTTCTCACGTGGTTGCTCGGTGTCTCTCGCGGTGACACCTGGTTGTTCCTTCCCGACCTCATGGAGGTCTGGGATGTTGGGTGCTTGTGTCGTGAGACTCTGGTCTCATGTGGTTACTCTGGTGTTCCGTGAGCTTCTCTGTCTCGGCATGCACCTGCTTCCGCATTGTGTTTAATTCTACTGGTTCTGCGGGAGTCGTGTTTGGCCCGACCCTGGTTGTGGGTCGTGGCATTACTCTGTTTCGCTGCTTTGTAGTACTCTGCAGTAGATGTTTCCCGCTTTACTGCTTTGTAGAGTAGTTTGTTTTTGCTTGTTGGAGTTCCTGCCGCTCTGGCTGGTAAGGGACTGGTTATCCCAACTGAGCCTTGTTCGCCAGGCTCACCCCCCTAATCTCTTTAGGTAGGGACTCGCTGTCGCAAGAGTTCATTGCCGGACGGTCGTGGTAGCAGTTTGTACGTCGTGCGTTGCCAGCAGTGTGAGTTGCGAGCGTGTGAGCTTTGTTCAGTGTGAGTTGAGAGTGGTTTTTTTTTGCAAGTCCTCGGGGTATGCCCCTTAAGGACTGCACCTTTTTTTCTGTACCTGTACCTTTATTTGGGACATGTTGTACATAATTCCCTTATTATTATACGAACTTTCTGTTATAGTTATTTGAATTCATTACTTATCTCACTGGACTAAATTCTAACCCTTCCGGGTCTTCGGATCCGTGGGTGGTGGCGCGACCTTTGGGGTCCCTGGTGGGGGTCCGAGAGGTCGGGCCGTTACACTCCTCATCTTGGATAGGCACACTCGAACGACGGGTCCTTCCAGCCATAGCCTGCAAAAGAAATACCAAGTCAAACTCCATTTATTACTACACGTAGTATATTATCATGCATTCATCTTATCACTTTTCTTGTTCTATATTAATTATTCCATGGATCTTGCTATCCACTACCAGGACTTTGAGATGTGAATCAAGTTGATGGCTATCCATGTATAATCTCAACCCCGTAGCACTGATACCATCTCTGTAACACCCCACTTCCACCCGATACGGTTATACCAACCCACATCGGATGAGAGCAAGTCGCTACAGGGGAGAAAACCCCAACGATATTCACATGGGCTGAGATATACACAAATAGAAAGGAATAATGCAGCGGAAATTAAATAATTCTTATTCCATCAACTTTATAATCCACATTGCACAGCCTATATAGTCCAAGAAAAGAAATGATATCACATACCAACCACTAATCATATAGCCAGCTTCCAAGTACAAATAACCAAAGTTCAAAATTACAAATGCATTACATACTAGGAATTAAACTACAAGTCTTCAATTTACTTTTCATGCTCCTCGTCGGATCTTGCTAACTCCTCGGCTTCTAAATCTCCTAAAATGTTTAGTAAGGGTGAGTCTACACAATAGACTCAACAAGCAAATTCAAACCATGTACTCACCACACATGCTTTCTAACAATTTAACATTAACTATCACATCATCATTACTATTAGAAATTTACAATTAAACTAACACATGCTCATGCTATAACATAGATAATTAAACATGGAATCTATTAAACAACTTATGCTAACTCACGTATAACAAAATTCTAAACATGGTCATTTATAACACGGATTCACTATCATAAGAGCATTGATATAATCACATGCTTTCATATCTTACTTTCACATAACACTAACACATGGCTTATATTCAAATTTATAACATGATACTAAACACATGCTCATCAAGTAATTACTAACTCATGGATATAATAACATACACCAACACATGGTACTAAACATGATATCACAATTATCATTTAACACGGATCATATTACCACACGCATTTACCTTTTCATGACATTCTCACATGCATTTTTACCTTTGCTTTCACATGCACTTACTTTCACATTATCATTCACTTTCATTAAGACAAGATTTCACATAGTTTCACTTTGCACATTCACGTATCACAAGTCACATCACTTGCACTTACCACATGCCACGTTCACATATCACTTTACACATTATACACATGTCCACTTTTACACATAGCCAAGACACAGCCCAAACCACCACTAGAGAGATCACATAACACATGCACGTACTTAATCACCAGGCAAAGTGACCAAGTCTTGGTTACTGCGCAGAACCGGGGGAAGCCCTCCCTACCATTACCAGTGGAACTTGTCCACCTCCAGGATTTCACACGACCCGTTGCCCCGGGTATCACGTAACACATTGAGCTTTCCCGTAAGGGCACTACTACAGTACAGCTCCACACAATCTATGGTGGCAGTGTCTCATTGGCATAATTTATTTATCTTGTCACATTTACATATTTTACACACACAAGCCACATGTTCTCTCACTTCCCATGCATATGCACATATATATATCATGAAACAATTGCTTATCACCCTCAGTTTATCAGATTAACCATAACAGTAATTGACAGAACCTAATCATGATGTGAATCACATTTTTAAACATGGTTGAGACTTAATATCACTTCTTGGTATCGAAAGCTTCAGAAATTTGTAACTCTTTTTACAGTGATCAGAACATACTTAAATTTTAACCACAGGGTACATACATTTCACAGAACACATCAATAATTTTTCATAATTTTTGGAGCAGTACCACTATTTTTAATATTCAATAGAGATTACATGTAATTTAATAAGGTATTTCAATTAAACATAATAGACAGTGAACTATCTGTTCTAACCATCCTAAGACATGCACACGGTGGTCTTAATTCCATGGAAAATTCTTGAGACAATAATATTCATCCCACATAATTATTCTTCATTTTAATCTATCATATCATGCTTATTTACTCATAACAAAATTTCTATAAATAACGAATATGATCATAAAATTTTTAGGATCTCATGGTGTGATCTAATGAACATATTAGACAGGTCACAATTTTCTAATCACATGCATGTATTCACTTTTATCCGAAAAATCACATCACATGCAGTCAAACACTGTTCTGGAAAATCAGAGGAACTTGACGTCCAGGGGTTGGACGCCAAAAGGGGTTAACGGCACGATCGACTGCCGTTTACCCAGGATCTTGGCGGCAATAAAGTGGTCATCAACCTCCTGCCTGCACACAGTGCAGACCGAACACAGAAAATAGGAGATTTTTGGGGGGTCTAGGCATGAAACAAAAATCCGTAAAAATATTAAAACCTAAAAGGATCAGTCCACAGAGTGAAACCTTAAGCTACTTGCCTGAAAATAATTCTCTAATTTGATTATTTGGTCGAAGAAGCCCTCCTCGGCCAAGCCAAGAAGATGCAGAAAACTCCTCCTAGATCCGGTCTTTTTGTTGATGTAGATCGATCTCTGGAGTCGGGGTAGCTTCCTCAGTGCTTGGAGTACCTCCCAGTTGATGTAGATCGCCGGAAGAAGTCCACACACGCCAGATCAAGCCTTGCAAAACTCAAGTTTTCTCACAAACAAGCCCTAGGTTTTCCCATCAACCAAAGATCTAAATCTGGGTGAAAACACTAGGTTTTATAGGTTTAAGGGTTGGGGTATGCATAGCATTAGGGTTGCCTACCGTTGGGATTGGGTTTCCTAATCAAGAACCCGGGGAAAATGCATGCATTTTAGATCTGGAATCATAAACGCATCCAGAGAAATAAACGTCCATATTACTGCCATTTTCAAGAAGTCGACGTCCATCGATCTGGACCCCAATATGAAGTCAACGGCACACTGGTTGCCGTCAACATGATGTTAACGTCACACTTATTGTCGTTGGCTCACTCTTAACGTCAAGAGATGTTGACGTTAAGAAGAATTTTGGTAGAAACTCATAATATCAATAATCTACATACACAACACAACATATATACATACAATATATACAGCAATAATTACATACTACATGCACATTTAAATAAACACATTATATGCACAGAAATAAACATATACATATATATGTACACATAAGTAAAATAAATACATATAATATGCACAAATTTTAATAAACATATGAGGACAAAATTTGAGGGCCTTACACCCTCTTATGCTGCTAGACCTTTCTCTCCTATCCCCAAATTTGATGATCTGGGTGTGGATCCTCCACAGCACTCTCCTGGTCCTCACACTCATCAGGAGGCATTTACCTCTCAGCATGCTCCTCCTTCATCTTCAGTAGCTGAAGTTGTTGTACCACCACAGCTTTTACAGTTCCTTCAAGATCAGTTTGCTTCTCTACATGATTCTGTTGGCCAGCTAAATGCCAAAGTTGAAGAACAGTCTCTGAGATTTGAGAGCCGGTTAGAAGAAATTGAAAAGTTGCTCAGTGAAAACATAGACAAGCAGGATCAATCAGCTAGATTTGCAGCCTTAAGATCTAATAAGCTCATTGAAACAATTGGAAAAGTGTTCAATAATGCAGCTTTTACTCAGGCACAAATTTTTGACAAGCTACAAGCAGTTGAAGAAGCAATGCATAAAGGATCAGTAACACTAGCTGAACTTCTAGTTCTGAAAACCTCTTATGCTCAAATGAGTGGAAATATGAACATTCTGAAAGAGTATCATACAGAGATGTCTCATCGTATAAAATCCATGAGACATGAGTTTAACAAAGTTTGGAAGCTCCATGATGATTCCGAAACAGCTGAGAGCACTCATGCAACTTCCTCCACTGCTGCCCACCGATGCCTCATGGGGTAGATCTAATTCCAGCTGTTGTCTCTGTCAAGCTAGAACAAATGCAGAGCTTTCTGAACACAAGGTTGAATTCTATTCAAATCTATCTTCGGGATGTTGAATCTCTTGTTTTGATGATGTTCAAATATGATTCATACATAAGTGGATATCATGTTTCATTTATGTTTAACAATATTTTTCCATGTGTAGCTTAAAGGAATGCTCAAATAATGACAGTGGTGTCGACACAACTCCAGTGGTGTCGACACAATCCATGCATCCAGCAATTTGTAAAGGAAAAAGCATCCAGTGGTGTCGACACAGAAGTCTTGTGTGTCGACATCCACTCCCTCCCAGTAGCATGTTTTTTGAAGAAGCATCCAGTGGTGTCGACATAGGACCCCTGTGTGTCGACACTCACCCACTGTCCCAGAAGCCCAGTTTCAAGCTAGTGCATTGTGTGTCGACACATACTTGTGTGGTGCCGACACACTTTGGATATTTTTCCAGATCTAAAATGCAGGAACACGTGGATGGTTTTGATTGAGGAATTTTAAGTGGGAATTTTGTGCCCCCAAATCCCAAGAGATCTTGTGGACCCATGGGACTATAAATATCCCTTATCCACTTCATTTGGGCAAAAACACACATCAGTTCTTCCATCTCCAGAGGTTTCCAGGCGATTTTGGAAGAGGGCTTCATCCTGGAGAATTGCTTCCAGATCTGAAGGAATTGAAGCTTCGAGCATCTTGGATGATCCATCTCAAGAAGGATTTCCAGTCTTCAGAGCCTTCTTCCTGGAGCTAAATCCGAAGAGCTGATCTCCCATCTTGAAGCAGAAACAGGGAGATTCGAACCAGACATCTCCAACTTGGAATTCAATTGTTTAGTCTGGTTCTTTACTTCAAACTCACTCTATTGTGTGTGTTTTGTGAGGTTGGTGCAATCCTTGTGCTCAATCTCTTGTGTGTGTGGTTAGATCTGAGATCTCTGCATCTCAGAGTGTGTGTGGTGTTCTGTGTCTTTTCTGAACTAGCAAGATAAACCACAATTGTGTGTGTGTGTGGATGGTGGATGTAGGATACACGATTGTGTAATCCGAACCACCCTAAATCTTCTTGTCTCTATGGTTTGATTGTCTTTTGCGCTAGATGCTTGATAGGTTTGTTAGTATTTCACCATCTAACCTATCTGAATTGTTCAGAATTGTAAGTGAGCTTTAGACTTAAGTCTTAATTCAATCTCTCAAAGAGTTTAATCGAGTGATTTTTAAAATCCAGAGAAATCTATTCAACCCCCCCCCCCCCTTCTAGATTTCTTCATAGTAGTTCTCATTGCACTTTAAGTGTTTGATCTAGCGATCAAGAGTCTGTTGCTATGGAAATCACCAAGGGATTTATGGCTAAGGGTCATTCAGTTTCTAGGCCTCCTTTTTTCGATGGATCTGATTATGCCTATTGGAAAAATAGGATGCAGGTGTTCTTAAGAGCTCAAGACTATGAGCTCTTGAAGATTATTGACAAGGGACCTACTGAACTCCCTGAAAATGAAGATCTATGGACCAAGGATCAGATCAAGAAATCCACCCTCAACTGGAGTGCCATGAACATGATGCAGTGTGCCATTCACCCCAAAGAGTACTCCAGAGTATCTTCATGTAAGTCTGCTAAGGAGATGTGGGATAAGCTCCAGCTCATCTATGAGGGAACCTCTGAGGTAAGGGAAACCAAGGCAAGTATCTTAGTCTCAGAGTATAAAATGTTTAGAATGAAGAGTGATGAGACTATCTCTAAGATGTTTGCCAGATCTATGCTCATTGTGAATGGTCTTCGAGGCTTAGGAAAGGATTATTCAAATAGTGATCTTGTTAGGAAGTTTCTTAGGTCACTTCCTTCAGCTTGGCATACAAAGGCCACAGTAATTGAAGATTCAAAGAACTTGTGAACCATGCAATTAAATGATCTAATAGGTTCACTAATGACATATGAAATTAACTTCAAAAGAAATGCATCTGTAATTTCATCTAAGAAACCTATTGCTTTAAAAGCTTCATCTAGTTCAAAAATTGTTGTTGACCAATGTAGCAACCTGAATTTTTAAGAAAAATAAAATTTTAAATAAAGAATTAAAACCTAGCTAAATGGATATTTAAATGAAAAGAGCATTAAATAAAACTCATTAAATGGAAAAGAGTAATGGGCTTTGCTTAATGGATCCTCTAGAACTTATTGGGTCAAAAATATGAATTTACACAGGGAGAACAATAAGAAAATACCCTAAATTCGGAGTTTAATTATCTCCTAATTGGAAAGGGGTTATTAAAGCAATAAAAGTGGCAATTATAGTTGGAATTGGATTCCTAAACCTACCCCATATAGTCTAGCACGAATTTAGATACTATCCTAACCCAATTAGAGATTGGAAAGCAAGAGAGGAAAGGTGGAGTTAGGAAATCTCAGAATTTAGAGGAATTTGAGTAGTAGTAGGAATAGGAACTTGTATTTATATAAATACACCTCTTAAATCCTCATGGCCGGCCCTAGCTCATGCAAAGGGGTTCTTGGAGGTGGAGAAGAGGCCAAGTAGGATGAGAAATCGAGGAGAGGAAGATCCATCAAGCTTCTTCCTTCGTTCTTGGAGTTCTAAGCCCTAGAAGATAAATCGAGTCAAAGGTAGGCATTCTCACAAGCAAAACCAAATCAAATCCATCTATAGGCAGTTCCAATCACCAGAAACAAAAGCCCTCTTGTTTTAAAATTTTTCATCGAGCCAATCTTTTGTTCTTGATTTTTGAAGTTCTGCATACATGATAACCTCGAGTCATCATGTTTAAATCAGATCTCCATGTACACTTGTTCCCATGCTACGAAAATTTTATTATAGATACTACTTGTTGTTAGGGATCTTTTGCCCCTAAAAGCCCTAATTTTTATCAAGCATGTTGCCCGAATTAAATCATTCATCTCTACTGCACCTGGAATCAGGTTGCTTCTTGTTCAACTTGTTAGAACTATGTCGATACCATGATTGTTTTCAAATTCCTAATTATTGGAAGTACCCTTGCATGTCTAGATCAATTTAAAACTAGTTTCATGATTTTTCATAGTGTATACGATTAGTTATGATTTTCTGAACTACCCTATGTCAAAAAGGCAAGTTTCTGGACCGTAATCCAAGACAGAGCAGAACTCTATCAGACTCAGTCCACGGACCTAAGAACGCGACGGCCCGACAGGTCGCGTTCTCAAGCCCTTCGCAACACCTCTTCTTGTCACATTCTGAACGCGACAGGAGACCCCGTCGCGTTCTGGGCGCCTGAACAGACAGCCCTGTCGCGACCCGTATAGGACCCTGTCGCTACCTGCCCTACCCCTGTCGCAATCCTTACTGGCCTATGTCGCCTTCACAGGTTTTTGATGAAAACCCATAAAAATTATTTCTGTCGCTTTCTAAATAATTCTTATGCCTTTTTACAGTTATACCCCCAGTAAAAACTTGTTTTAAAAATGGAGCTACATTGAATGATTTAAAATACATATTCACGACTTATTTCTATCTATGATTTCTCTTACACATGCACACACATGAATCACCCATATAATGACTGAAATCTGGCATAAAATATCTCATATTATATCTGGGAATTTATTGCAATAAAGTATATTAATGGCCCTATTTTAAAGGACATTCTGAGAATTCAAGGTCATATAGAGTTTTTAATAATCAATCAAAAACTGTGGAGGAAACTCCCCATGTTATCTTTGATGAAAATTGTGAGAAATCTAATGACCATGATTTTTGTAGGAAGCAAGAAGAAGATATTGACATTCTTGTAAAAGAATGGGATCAATCAGTGGAGAATGAAGAGCTTGATGAACATGAGGATGTATCGACACAACATGATATCAGGTCAACACCAGAGCAGGTAAGCACAGTGACAAGAGGTAATTTTAAATACTCCAAAGATCATCTACTTGAGAATGTTGTAGGTAATGTTTGAACGCGACATTGTTGATTGTACACTTCCGTTGTCTAGAGTTCCGTGCACGAATCAATATACTCACCTTCTCTAAATCGTCTCACAGATTTAAAATAGTAAAAATGAACTAATAGAGTGGTGAGAATAGGTCATATCCACAGAGAGGCTGAATAGAATTTGACTTAAGAAACTGCTTTTTGGAACACTCTTTCGACAATGCATTAAAAGTAAATATGTAAACAGCACCGACCAAATCCCTCACAATCTTGACAGATCAAATTTAATGAAAGAACAAGCTAAATTGAAATGAAAAGAGAAGTGATATCAATGTACCCTCACAATTGAGGGATCAAACAGGTAGACAGAAATATGAGCTAGAAACATACGGATGCACCTCTAATTCTGAAATGCTCTAGACTCAAAAGGATAAAAAGATGACAGAATAAGAATCTCAAAAGAAAATTTCAGATCACTGTACTCTCACAGTATGATGAATCAGCAAGACAGTAACAAAAGAAATCTAAAACTTTAACATCAAATTTCTGATCCGGCCAGAAGGAAGAGTAAAAACACCAAAAAAATAGAAATAGAAATCTCAAACAAAAGAAAACAAGAAGAAGAGCAGAGCTCTCTGATCTCTCAAATCTAGGTTGCTTTCTACTACCTCTCAAAAGATGAACATATAAACCTTCTACTACCTCTAGAAATCTTAGACGAACGGCGCCTAGCTACAGCCGATCATGTGCTTTCATATCAAAATAGACTCTCAAGATCTTTTCAAAAGAAAGTAATTTAGCGCAAATTTCAAGAAGAAGACATGGTTTTGAAGCGTTATTTTCATAAAACCTGGAGGTCCAAGGTCAAAATTGTCTGCGAACTGGGAAGGGTCGTACGTCATTAAAGAAGTGTACTCGGGGAACGCATATAGGCTAGTTAATGCCGATGGCGATGAACTCTCTCACCCATGGAATGGATTATATCTTAAAAGATTCTACCCCTGATAAATAATCTTTTGATAACAACACCAATTGACGGGTAGCCATTTGCCAAGTGTCTCACTCCCTCTCCTACTGGCAGAATAATATTTATGCTCAATTGCATACTCAGCACGGTGACCTAAGGTCATTTCTCCTTCATGTTTGGTGTTCTCGCTTAGCCCTCGTTCAGGGAAGCAAAGGTCAATTCTCTCCTTACTCGGACAAGGTCTAGAGGCAAGGGGGAGGCTAGCCTGTAAACGTGCAACAGTGTAGACCATGTGTTTGAAGTCTCAAAGAGGGACGGGCAGTTCTAAGAGAAAAGTATATGGCACAAAAAAATAAAGTGACAAAATGATAAAATGAAGGGGCATGTTAAAGAGTGGCAGTACAGTTCCCCGCGGGACGCCCTTGAGTCCGGTCGCACGCATGCCCCAAGCAAAGAAGAAAAATACTGTGGCCCTAAAGTCCCTGGACAACAGATGAATCTCACATGTGGCATACTCATTGCAAGTTTTACAGGTCAGTAACCCCGACCCTGAGATTAAGTCTTATCACATTTATATTCTTCTTATCCTCCCTAAAGTGACCAAAGGATCCCTACGCTTGGTCTGTGTTGGAACATTGACATCCCAGGGGCAAGAAATCTTAGCAAACCTAAGACGAGTATGCGTTGCACATAAACCTTATTCGCCAAAGTGAGATGAAGGTAAGACTCGGAGCTAATCGCTCAAGATTAAGAAGTGTTATTATCAAAAGAAATTTCAAAAAAATCCAAGGTCTCAAAAATCCAAAAAAAAATCAATCAAAAGATCCCCAAAAAATCAAAAAAACTCAAAAATCCAAAGAAATCAAAAGATCCACAAAACCCAAAAAAAAAAATCAAAAAACCTCAAAAATAAAAAAAAATCAAAAGATCCCCAAAACCCAAAAAAAATCAAAAGATCCCCAAAACCCAAAAAAATCAAAAGATCCTCAAAATCCAAAAAAAAAAATAATTAGAAACCATGTACATATCGCTTTCCTTTAGCATGCATTATTTTCATTTCTTTTCGTCTATTTAATAAGGCTCAGCCCCTTGACAATTACGGAGTTAAGAGTTCTATCCTTTTAACGCAAGGGGCTGAGCCTAAGAACAGATCTAACCTGTTCTTCTAAGTGTGTGCAGGAGCATGCGATTCAAAAGGCAAGTACGACGTCACACTCAGAACTCTCTGTCTCTCTCTCTTGTTTGAAACTCGCCTCTCACTCGTGTCAATCGCAAACCATTCATTTATCACAAATATTGGCATGAAAGTAAAAGTTGCACTAAGCTATGAGCAATATGTACATGGATAAAGGGGAGATGGCTCACAAATCTCCTCACTGTCCACCGCCACTCTCCCCGGATCCCTCCTGCCTATCCGGAGGTGGTAGCATCTCGCCACCACCCTGCCATCCTGGGCACTACCCTCACCCTGCCGGCGCCTCTCCTCCTCCTCGTTCCTCCGCCTGCTGGAGGAACTTGCTAAGTACTGTCCGACGGAGGCACTGGTCGCCCTGCTAATGCTCGCCCGGCTCCAGCTCCGACTGCGTGAACGACCTATGTCCGTCACGATCTGCTGAAGGCTCCGCGCCAGCGTCTGCTGTGCCAACAGCTCCGCACGCAGTCGGGTGACCTCCTCCTGGTCTCCGGGCGGCCTCTGCACCCGCAGCGTCGCCAGCTCCCTCGCCATCTCCGCCACCTGTGCCTCAGCTACCTCCGCCCGGATGCGCAGCTAGTCCCTCTCGCTCTGGGTAGTCTGGGCCTCCCCCTGGAACTGATCTGTAACGACCCAGAATCCGCATTACCAGTAACAACCAGTAACCCGAATTCTGACCCGCTAACCCACGAGACAAGCTCGGAAGGGTAGGAAGTGAATGTCCGAGGAGACTATATGTAAGAAGATACACATCATGCAAAGCTGTAAAATTCCACTATATGAACATAACATGTACAACTCAGAGTCTGAGCAAGGTACAGAGTACAGAAGTACAACAAAAAGGTACTACTCACTGCAGCTAAGGAGCACCAACACCGGAGTTGCTAGACTCGCTTGGAACGGGAGTCGACGAAGACCCACCTAAAAGGGAGGGGAGTGAGTCTCAAGAAAAGAGACCCAGTAGGGAAAAGTAACCACACCGGCAACAGAACTAAAGTGTGGAAAGTAAAAACTGAAAGTAAGTACACGTCACACCACAACACAAAACTGTATACCTCGCGGCTTAGTAACACACACTCACACACACACAGTAAGTAGGACTCAGCTAGGGTCTGTGGCTCGGCGTCCTGTCACCACAGAGGCTCTCAACCCTAGCCACGTGTGCACACTACAGACTCTCTCTCTCGCGTCTGGTCCACGACCGGTTTTTCCCCTACGCTTGACCCTAGCGGTAGAGAAGGGGCTCCACGGAGACCGCTCAAAACCACCACAAGGAGTACGCACAAGACAGAGTCGCACTCGGTGTCCTGGCTCACTAGCGGAGGACAACCACACGCTAGTCGTCTAGACGGAGTCGCACCCACGCCTAGGTAACACAACAGAAACGGGCACACGGTAACGCAACGCGCGTACAACAGACGGAACACACTCAACGTATGAAACCCCGTACAGTAAGTAAACACCTCATGCCACAATCAACTACTCCTATGCACAGGCGGAGTCACACTCTAAGCCTGGCCCACATGTGTTATCAAGGCAGACATCACATGTCAATCGCCTCTTAAACACAACACTTAGGTCTGCTAGGACACAGGATATTAACGGCCATATCGATTGCCGCCAAAAAGAAGTAAACGGCACTCATCATGTCGTTAACCCTGACTCAACGGCCATCGAACATGTCGTCAATATCACCCCTGAAGATCTCAACGTCAACAAATGTGGATGTTAAGCTCTTCAGTCCCCTAAACCCAGAACTGAACCGAATCAGTTCAATTGGGCAGAATCACCCAACAGAACTTCGACTGATGGAGGGAAACACTTCCTCTCATCAATCTATACTACCAGAATATCAGAATTAAACAGTCTAATGCCTAGATTGTCCAAAACACCCACAATTTCGGCATAGTACAACCCAACCCTAAACCACAATTCGCACACTGATTCACACAAATTAGCATGCTGGATTGCTAAGGAGGGTTGTAGGAGTTAAGTCCCTACCTCAGAATGCTTTATAAACCCCCAAACAGCCACTAATCGCGCCGGAACCCCCCGAGGACTCCACGCGAATCGCACCAAAACCTCGCGTTTCCCGCTCGATCAAGCACCGCCACGCGATCCAGGGCCTTCCCACGAGCTCACATCAACCATCAGAAGCTGAGGAAATGGAGAAAAGCAAAGGTGTAGGAAAGGAGAAGAAAAGAGAAGGATGGGTTCTGCTCTCGGGCTGCCCTATTTCATCAGGTCCGACTAGTTGACGTCAACATCACTGGTCGCCTACTGAACCGCCAAAGACCTGACGTCCACATTGCTAGACGTTGAGTTCAACCTCAAACGTCAACATCGCTATACGCTCACTCTATGTCAACGGCTAGCCCTGGCCGTCAACCCCAAGTCAACGACAATGGTCTTGTCGTCGACCACACAGAACCTCTAAAGACCCAATAAGGATCCGCAAAGCCCCGAGACCTTACAGCCCTCCCCCCTTAAGGAATTTTGCCCTCAAAATTCAAGCAACATAAAGATAGAAGACTCACCAAAGAGGTACAGAAACTGCTCGCGCATTTCGCCCTCCCGCTCCCATGTTGACTCACCACCGGAGTGCCGCTGCCACGCAACACGAACTAAAGGAATAGCCTTGTTCCTCAACCTCTGAACTCGGCGATCCTCAATGTGCAACGGAAACTCTGGTACAGTCAACACTGGAGTCACCTCAGACCACTCTGCACTCTGCAGAACGTGAGACTCGTCAGAAAGGTACCTCCGAAGCATCGACACGTGAAACACATCGTGGACTGCTGCCAACTCTGACGGAAGCTCAAGTCTATACGCCAAACCTCTGACACGCTCAGAAATGGTGAAAGGTCCAATAAAGCGAGGACTCAACTTTCCACGCCTACCAAATCTCACCACTCCCTTCATAGGAGACACACGGACAAACACCTGGTCCCCTAGCTGAAACTCGAGCGATCGTCTGCGCTGATCTGCATAACTCTTCTGCCGACTCTGAGCTGACTGAAGCCTCTGCCTCACAAGCTGAACTACCTCAACTGCCTTATGTACTAACTCTGGTCCCGTAACAACCCGTTCGCCAACCTCGAACCAGTCAAGAGGAGTGCAACACGGTCGTCCGTACAAAGCCTCATATGGTGCCAAACCGATACTGGAGTGATAGCTATTATTATATGCGAACTCGACCAACGGCAAGTGAGCTGTCCACGACCCCTGCCACTCCAGACAACAAGCTCTAAGCATGTCCTCCAAAGTCTGGATAGTCCGCTCTGACTGACCGTCTGACTGAGGGTGGTAGGCAGAACTAAAAGCCAACTCTGTCCCCAAAGCTCTCTGGAAACTGCGCCAGAACCCAGAAGTGAAGCGAGGATCCCTGTCTGACACAATAGAGATTGGCACTCCATGCAAAGGAACAATCCTCTCTACGTACAACGCGGCCAACCTACTCACACCCCAACTAGTCCTGACAGTCAAGAATCTGGCAGTCTTCGTCAATCTGTCCACAAGAACCCAAATGCTGTCAAAACCTCCAGCTGTCCTCGGCAAACCACAAACAAAGTCAGTCGTCACATGGTCCCACTTCCACATCGGAATCTCTAACGGCTGCACAAGTCCTCCCGGACGCTGATGTTCGGCCTTCACCTGCTGACAGACCAAACACCTAGCAACAAAAGCCACTATATCTCTCTTCATTCCAGGCCACCAAAACTGACGTCTCAACCTGTGATACATCTTGGTCGACCCTGGATGAATCGAGTATCTGGAACCATGTGCTTCCTGCAACACAACTCTCCTGATAGACTCCTCAACAGGAACATAGAGTCTATCTCATAACCCAACAGTCCCGTCCTCGCAAAGCTCAACCTCTGGGAGAAGCAACACACTGTGCAACTCGGGATCTGCCTGCTGAGCCTCAGCAACCTGTCTCACAACGGCGGGAGCCGCTAACAAACTGCCCAACACAAACTGTCGACGACTGGACGAAACTCTGAAAGACCCCTCTGTCGCAGACTGCCACAACTGCCACTCTCTAAGCATCAGATGACTCATCTGTGCTTTCCTACTCAAAGCATCTGCAACCACATTCGCCTTTCCAGGCTTATACTCAATGCTGAAATCATAGTCTTTCAGATATTCCATCCATCGACGCTGCCTCATATTCAGATCCCTCTGAGAAAACACATATCTCAAACTCTGGTGGTCAGTACAGACTACAAAACTCACTCCGTACAGGTAAAGACACCAAATCTTCAAAGCAAACACCACAGCTGCAAGCTCTAGGTCGTGGGTCGGGTAACTCTCCTCATGGGGCTTAAGCTGGCGAGACGCATAAGCCACCACTCGGCCTTGCTGCATCAAAACCGCACCTAAACCAACACCTGAAGCATCTGTGCAAACCTCAAAACCCTCCTCACCCGAAGGTAAGGCAAGAACTGGCGCCGACGTAAGCAGTCGCTTCAACTCTATGAAGCTCTGCTCACACTGCTCCGACCACTCAAACGGAACTCCCTTTCTCGTCAACGGAGTCAAGGGTGCAGCAACCTGAGAAAAATCTCGAACAAATCTACGGTAGTAACCTTCCAAACCCAGAAAGCTACGAATCTCAGACACAGATCTGGGACTCTCCCACTGCAAAACTGCCTCAACCTTCACTGGATCCACAGAAACTCCCTCACCTGAGATCACGTGCCCCAAAAAGTGAACCTGTTGTAGCCAAAACTCACACTTACTAAGTTTGGCATACAACTGGTGCTCTCGCAAAGTCTGCAACACGATCCTCAGGTGCTCGGCGTGCTCCTCCTCCGAAGCGGAGTACACCAGAATGTCGTCAACAAACACTACAACAAACCGGTCCAAGAACTGGTGGAACACCAGGTGCATCAGATCCATGAAGGCCGCTGGAGCATTGGTGAGCCCAAACGGCATCACCAAAAACTCAAAGTGTCCATATCTGGTCCGAAAAGCAGTCCTCTCAATGTCAGAGTCTCTAATCCGCAACTGATAGTAGCCCGACCTCAAGTCAATCTTTGAAAAGACACGAGCAGACTGAAGCTGATCAAAGAGATCATCAATCCTAGGCAAAGGATACCTATTCTTGATGGTCACTTGATTTAGCTTCCTGTAATCGATACACAATCTCAGGCTATCATCCTTCTTCCGGACAAACAAAACAGGTGACCCCCACGGAGAAAAGCTAGGACGAATATAGACCTTCTCCAACAACTCCTCAAGCTACCTCTTCAACTCCCTCAACTCTACTGGTGCCATATGGTACGGTGCCTGTGCAAAAGGTACAGTGCCAGGAACCAACTCTACAGTAAACTCAATCTCTCTCTCTGGCGGTAGACCAGGCAACTCTTCCGGAAAAATATCTGGAAACTCACTCACTACGGGAATGTCCCCCACTCCCAAGGCAATCTGGTCAAGAGTCACTGCAGAAACTAGGAAACCCTGACAACCAGAAGTAAGTAACCTCCCTGCCCTCAAAGCAGAAACTAAAAGGCGAGAAGTAAGAGGTACGATACCCTGGAAGTAGAACGCCGCTTCCCCAGGTATCCGCAAGTGCACCCTCTTCTTCTGGCAATCCATCACTGCACCATACCGCTCTAACCAGTCCATACCCAAAATCACATCATATTCATGTAACTGCAAAGCAAACAGACGAGCCGACAACCACTGATCCTGCAACTGCACAGGTACCTCCTCGAGACAATAGGACGTAAGGACAAAGTCCCCTGTTGGCAACTCTACTGCTAACTCAACAGACTCTCCCGAACTCAACTCTCCAAGGGAGTCTAAAAACTCCTCAGACACAAAAGAGTGAGAGGCACCGAAATCAAACAAAACTCTAGCTGTACAACCAAAAACTGAAACAGTACCTTCCACTAGGTGAGCTGCCTCCGCGTCTGCACGAGTCAAGTGAGTAACACGACCTCTACCTCTCGACCCACCCGAACCTCCGGTCTGCTGACGCTGCTGCACAGGTGCCTGCTGCTGCTGCTGGTGCTGTACTCGGGGCTGTGACTGGGTCTGCTACTGCGGCACACGAGGTAGCAAAGGACAATCTCGCGCCATATGACCCATCTGGTCACATCGGTAACACTGACCAGCAAAAGTACGTTGTACCTGCTGCGAGGGCTGACCTGCCGGATGCTGAACACTCCCAACCGACTGCTGCCTCTGCTCTGCCTGCCTCCTATCACGTCGAAACTTCCTCCGAGATCTTGACTTCGCCGTCGTCCCAGTAGAAGTGGACGCGTAGGAAGTCGCAGTCCTCGGGGTCGTCTGCACACTACCCTGCTGCTGTCGAGGCTGAGAAGGAACTACCTGTGTCTGAACCTCTGCACTCCGAGCACGAGTCCACAAGGTGTCTGCCTCCAACGCTGCCACTGTCTGATAGGCCGCATCCAAGTTTGTGACACGAGCAACTATCAGCGCCTGCCTGAGCTCTGGCCTCAAGCCCCTCACAAACTGCTGAGTCCTCAGACCCTCATCTCCCATAATCTGCGGAGCATAACGCCCTAGCTCTACAAATCTGGCCCTATACTGCACCACAGTAAAGTCCCTCTACTGCAAGTCCAGAAACTAGTACAACCTCTCCGTCCGAACGTAAGTAGGACTGAAGGCTCTCTCAAAAGAAACGACAAACTCCTGCCACGGAATCTGTCTAAGTGGATGAGACTGAAAAGTAGTCTCCCACTCAGCGGACCACCAAGTCAACGCCTGCGCCTGCAACTGGTAACTGGCTAGCAACACTCGCTCCTCGGGAACACACTCCATGGAACGGAAAGTCCGCTCCACTGCATCTAACCATGCCCGCACTGCATCTGGATTAGGCTGGCCCAAAAACTGAGGAGGCTGAAACTGCAAGAACTCCCTCAACACCTTCCCAGTACCACCCTGGGGTACCGGCGCATCACGGTGTTGAGCAACAAACTGAGCCATCCCCTCGAGCAATCGAGTCATGTCTAATCCCTGAGCTACCTGAGGTGGAGGTGGCGGCGGAGCAATACCACTATGTGCGTCCTGTGGCAAAGGCTGCGTCTGCTGAGGTGGCGGAGCATCTCCAGCCTCCTGACGAGTCGCCTGCTCAGCCATTCCCTCTCTAGGACGTCGCCTAGGAGCCATAGTACTATACACAGAGCAAAAATACACACATAAATACACTAACTAACTCCGGGCTAAATAGATAGATAGCTGCAGCTGTACTCTTTATACTCTGAGTCTACATGATGGGTATTTCCTTATATATATCTCATCAGACCAAGCTCTGATACCAAACTGTAACGACCCAGAATCCGCATTACCAGTAACAACCAGTAACCCAAATTCTGACCAGCTAACCCACAAGACAAGCTCGGAAGGGTAGGAAGTGAATGTCCGATGAGACTATATGTAAGAAGATACACATCATGCAAAGCTGTAAAATTCCACTATATGAACATAACATGTACAACTCAGAGTCTGAGCAAGGTACAGAGTACAAAAGTACAACAAAAAGGTACTACTCACTGCAGCTAAGGAGCACCAACACCGGAGTGGCTAGACTCGCCTGGAACGGGAGTCGACGAAGACCCACCTAAAAGGGAGGGGAGTGAGTCTCAAGAAAAGAGACCCAGTAGGGAAAAGTAACCCCACCGGCAACAGAACTAAAGTGCGGAAAGTAAAAACTGAAAGTAAGTACACGTCGCACCACAACACAAAACTGTAAACCTCGCGGCTTAGTAACACACACTCACACACACACAGTAAGTAGGACTCAGCTAGGGTCTGTGGCTCGGCGTCCCGTCACCACAGAGGCTCTCAACCCCAGCCACGTGTGCACACTACAGACGCTCTCTCTCGCGTCTGGTCCACAATCGGTTTTTCCCCTACGCTTGACCCTAGCGGTAGAGAAGGGGCTCCATGGAGACCGGCTCAAAACCACCACAAGGAGTACGCACAGGACAGAGTCGCACTCGGTGTCCTGGCTCACTAGCGGAGGACAACCACACGCTAGTCGTCTAGACGGAGTCGCACCCACGCCTAGGTAACACAACAGAAACGGGCACACGGTAACGCAACGCGCGTACAACAGACAGAACACACTCAACGTCTGAAACCCCGTACAGTAAGTAAACACCTCATGCCACAATCAACTACTCCTATGCACAGGCGGAGTCACACTCTAAGCCTGGCCCACATGTGTTATCAAGGCGGACATCACATGTCAATCGCCTCTTAAACACAACATTTAGGTCTGCTGGGACACAGGATATTAACGGCCATATCGATTGCCGCCAAAAAGAAGTAAACGGCACTCATCATGTCATTAACCCTGACTCAACGGCCATCGAACATGTCGTCAATATCACCCCTGAAGATCTCAACGTCAACAGATGTGGACGTTAAGCTCTTCAGTCCCCTAAACCTAGAACTGAACCGAATCAGTTCAATTGGGCAGAATCACCCAACAGAACTTCGATTGATGGAGGGAAACACTTCCTCTCATCAATCTATACTACCAGAATATCAGAATTAAACAGTCTAACGCCTAGATTGTCCAAAACACCCACAATTTCGGCATAGTACAACCCAACCCTAAACCACAATTCGCACACTGATTCACACAAATTAGCATGCTGGATTGCTAAGGAGGGTTGTAGGAGTTAAGTCCCTACCTCAGAACGCTTTATAAACCCCCAAACAGCCACTAATCGCGTCGGAACCCCCTGAAGACTCCGCGCGAATCGCACCAAAACCTCGTGTTTCCCGCTCGATCAAGCACCGCCACGCGATCCAGGGCCTTCCCACGAGCTCACATCAACCATCAGAAGCTGAGGAAATGGAGAAAAGCAAAGGTGGAGGAAAGGAGAAGAAAAGAGAAGGATGGGTTCTGCTCTCGGGCTGCCCTATTTCAACAGGTCCGACCAGTTGACGTCAACATCACTGGTCGCCTACTGAACCGCCAAAGACCTGACGTCCACATCGCTAGACGTTGAGTTCAACCTCAAACGTCAACATCGCTGGACGCTCACTCTAAGTCAACGGCTAGCCCTGGCCGTCAACCCCAAGTCAACGACAATGGTCTTGTCATCGACCACACAGAACCTCTAAAAGACCCAATAAGGATCCGCAAAGACCTGAGACCATACATGATCCCTCTCACCCTGCAACTCCATGGTGTGCTCCGTAGTGAGCTGCAAGTCTCTCTCCTGCACAACAAGCAATCAATCAGTATCAATTGAAAATGATCAACTCGAATCTTCAAATATGCTTACCCGCTCCTCCAGGTGTCGCTGAGCCTCCTCTGCTCTCAACACCGCCCCTGCCAGCCGGGCCTCCAGAAGCGACGGAGAGCCCCCTGCACTCCGAGAGGAGGAGGCACCACCTGCTCCGGCACCCCTCACTCTCTCCAACTCACTCCGCTGCACACAAAAGGTATGTCAGTTTCTAAAATCTGCTTGAGTTAAATCAAAGGTTGAAATTGGACAAGGTACTTACCAGCTCCGCTGTCTGCCTCTGAGCTGCCTTCCGATCTTGCATCGCCGAATGAAGCATGGCCCGGAGCGATGCAATCTCGCCAGTAACATCCACCTGCAATGCATTGCTAAATCATCAGTTCTAATCCGTAAATCCAAATTCTTTGAGCCATGGTTTAGGAGTTTTACCTGGTGTCGGGCGTTCTTATATATCTTTCCTCCATACTTCAAGGCGTACGCCTAGAGGTAGGGATCATCGGTGGTCGCGTCTGACTTGACAGCCTTGCCCTTGCGCTCCCAATTTTCAATCTGCTCTCGCACCCGCTCACGCCAGTCTGTCGTGTCGTGAAGTCCCCGAAAGCTCCGACCCGGCCGGCGGAAATGGTCCCGGACAGGGAACTCCACGACACTCTGTCGAAGCCCGAGGGAGCGCTGGGTCAGGAATAGGTTCAGAGGTAGCACAAGGTTTAGCGCATGCAACCACACCGACCTACCAAAGTAGGGGCGGGCCGGCATTAACCAAGTCTGTCCCTCATCACCCTCACCCAAATATGGCTGCCAAACCACCTGCAAAAAAAGGGGCAAATCTGATCAGTCATTAGGCAATTGAATCAAGCAGATAATTTAAGCAAAGCGAAAGATCGAGGGTACTTACATCCAGGTAGGGGTAGCAGTCGATGGCCTCCTGCAAGCGATCCAGCTGGTCGGCAAGGTGGCGGGTGTCTCGGAGAGAGTCCCAACGGCGTGCAATGGGCACGAGGCCCGGCCGTGTGAGATCCCCTCTCCCCAGGACTGGGAGGTGTAGATAGGCCCAAACTTGCAAGATGAAAGACAAGTCAAATGGCATTTTAAGCAAATATAGTTTAATTTCAGAAGGGTTAGAGGAGAAGGTGTACCTAAAGGAAGGGGTAGAAACCACTCGTAGACGTCTGCCGCTCTGAGGCGCTCAAGCCGTCGAGCTGGTGCGCTAGAAAGGCTGCTCCCCAAGCATACCCCCCTACCTCACCTAGGTCCTCCAGCAAGGGCAGGAAGTGGCAGTGGACTGCGTCGCCTCTCATGGCAAACAAAAGTCTACCAAGAAAGAGAACGAGAAAGCGGCGCAAGTCCAAGTCCGCCTGCGGCCCAGGCTCACTCGCTAGCTCTCTCCGGCTGACCCTAGCTAGCCTCTCAAGGTACTCGTCCTCACTCTCCCCGGCATTCTTCCCCGCCTCATACAATCCTAGACTCTCCTATAATGCTACCCTAGGCACTAGGGAGGACCTACGCTCTACTGGGAGGTCTAGAAGCTGCTCGGCTAACTCATGATAGCAAGGATAGGTATAGCCGCTCACTGCTCGCCCGTAGACCCTGAGCCCTGTGATCTGGCTCACATCCTCCAGGCTGGGGATCATGTGCCCCCATGGGAATGCAAAGGCACCAGCCTCTGTGTCCCATCAAATTGCACAGAACAAAATAAAGAACTGTAAAGAAAGAAAAGTTGACCCTAGCAACCCTTGGATCGATCTCTCCCAATCCGTGGAATCACCCACCGAAGGAAGAAAGAAATCCCGAACCCCCTTACACACAGAAGAAAACCCCAAAAAATACTAAACCTAAAACCCACTAGAATTCTGAACTCCGGAAGAAAGGAAAAAACTAAGAAAACCAAAAATCGAACCCTCACTCATGAGGAACTTGGGGTCCTTTTATAGGCGCCTCGCCCAGCTCCTCTTCCCGCCTTCTCCATCGCCTCAGCAAATCCGCACGCACTGGATCTGCAGTGCACCAGTCCAGCTCAGCACGAGCCAGCAGCACCATCTCCATACGTGCCATCCCCTGCTTCGCACGAGAGCTCCACCATCCAGCTGCTTCCAGCAGCTTCCACACCGCCCCCCAGATGACCTGTTTGGAAGAAAGAACAAGTTAAAAAATGTGCATGGCCTATTCTAATTAGATGAGAAAAAGGCATAATGGACCCATGGGGTGAAAAAATAGATGCTGGCACAATGGGCCCATGAGGAGGGGGTATGTGGCATGATGGTATTAGGTGAGGGATGTTTATTCAATTAAAATTTATTTAAAATTTGATTTATTTACAGACTAATATTTAGAAGATGTTTATGAAAATATAAGATCAAATATTATTTATGTACAATATACCTGTAAAAAGATAAAACACTTTTATTGGTCAAACTATTCAAAAGACATTGAATTTATTTAATGAGAATCTAACTTTGTGTTCTACCCAAAAATTTAACTAAAAATGCTCAAAAATTTATACATGGATGAAATGAAAATCAAAATGCTCATTATTTATAGACAAAAGATGTCTAAAATCAACTCTATGTATGAAATTTAACACTAAAAGTTCTGCACTTATCACTCCCCCCTACTTGAACATTGCTAGTCCCTTAGCAATAATGTAGGACTAGAAGATGCAATGTCTCATGCTAAGCAGTCATCATGTAAAAGATTAATGTAAAGATATGTCTTTCCTAATTGTAAGGGCTTATGGCAAGAAATTAGTGCACAAATGATAGCTCACTTAAGAGTTCACATCAGCCCTTATGGAGCTTCTCTGCCTTAGCTAGTAATTGAGATTAGATTAATTTGAGTGAGAAGAAAAGAATTGTGGAATAAGATCCTTGCTCAGTCAGATTGGGTTGTTTCTCTCAGTTCCATTCTGCCCAACTTCCTTGAGGATTATTTCTCTGAGTTGAGGACTTTGCCTCTTTATTTGCACTTTGTGCACTCAGAAATTTTTTCTTTCTTTTTCATCCATAATGCTGCACAACCCATCACTTTTCAAGAGTAGCGAGTCTAACTTTACTCAGATCCAGGGCATTTTTCATGGATATATATATATTTTTTCTTTTGCTTTTGCTTTTTCTTTTCTTTTCTTTTCTTTTCCTCTTAAAGGAAGGATGGGCAGTCAGGTTCCTTGATCACATGCCTTCACTTCCTTCGCAATTCACTTAAGGGAAAGGGAGAAAACCAATCATCTCTCTCCTACTAGCTTTAACAAATTTGCTACATTTAGGTTCAGCTAGTCTAAGTGGCTGCGTAGTGTGTGTATAAAAACTTCTTGCCATAAATCCTTGCATAAGGTAGACAGGGGATACATGTAATTCTTTACTAGATACTACCTAACATGGATGCTTGCAAAGGGATGTGGCAACTACAAAATTTTAATGGTTAAAGATCAGACACATAGCTTGCGTTTTCGCAATGCCAGGCATTTTTTTATTCAAAGATGAAACATTGTGAAATTTTCTTTTTATTTGCACATGTATAAGCTCAATATAAAGAAATGAAGCAATAGTTAGGGTGGGGACTATGAATGCATGTTTATTCTACCCTTCCCAATTTATTTACAGGAAAAGAAAGTAATACAGAGAATTATCTGATAAAGAAAATCTATACACATGGGTTGCCTCCCAAGAGCGCTAAGTTTATCGCCTTCAACCGGACGCAATTAGGCTCCATTTGGCTCAGCTAACTTGGTAGACTCAATTTTCAATGGCGGTGGGCTTTCAAAGAAGTGCTTTAGCCTCTGCCCATTAACAGTGAATGATTGTCCAGTTTTAGGATCAAGAATAATGACAACACCATTATCACAAGCTTTGACGACAGTATAAGGACCATCCCATCGGGACTTCAATTTTCCTAGAAACAAATGAAGCATAGAATTAAATAACCAGACCTTATCATACACTTGAAAAGTTTTTCTATGAATGTGTTTATCATGGAATGTTTTGGCTTTGGTTTATAGATCTTTGGCTTTGGCTTTGGCTTTACAAGATTGTTAGCAATTATGATGGGCCAAGTCTCATTCTCTCCTAAAAAGATGTACTTTAAATTAGCAGGGAGTGGTTTTAGCTCAACCTTAGGAGGACACTCTAATGATGGATCATTGTTCTAAAATAAGGAATTAAATTGTCCTTCCTCTCCCTTAAACCCTAGAGCACAGGGTTGGTCTACTGCTTCTTCCACACAAGATTCTTCAAAGGAGTCTACCACTAGACAACTCTCTCTTTCAACATGATGCCTAGATACCCTAAAAATATTGATACTAACCCGCCTATCCCCAAATGATATATCCATCATCCTGGTAGCACAATCAATGTTGGCTCTAGCTGTGGCCAAAAAAGGTCTACCAAGGATAATGGTGGACTGAGTTAGATCTTGACGAGTGTTCATATCCAGAATGATAAAATCGGTAGGGAAGTAACAATCATTGATTTTCACAATAACATTCTCAACTAAGCCTTTAGGAGTGGTGACAGAACGATTGGCTAGTTGAAGGACAACAGAAGTGGGTTTCAATTCTCCTAACTTGAATTTCTCAAAAATAGCAGAAGGTAGGAGATTGACACTGGCTCTCAAATCTAAAAGGCCGCTTTCAAAAGTGACTCCACCAATGGTGCAAGGAATTAGTGGAGTGCCTGGATCTTTGAGTTTTTTAGGGAGTTGGTTCAAGACAATAGTACTCACAATTTCTGGAAGAATGATTGTTTCAGTTTTATTCCTCACTTCACGTTTTGGAGTGCACATTTCTTTTAAGAATTTGGCATAAGCAGGCACATGCTTAATGGCATCAAGGAGAGGAATGTTGATGTGAACTTGCTTAAAAAGTTCCAAGAGTTCTTCATTACCAGTTGGTTTGTTTTTGGATTTTGGCTTTAAAGCTTCAGGAATAGGGACTCTTGGAATGTAGCAGCTTGGGTCTTCATTCATTTTGATTTTGTCTAGAGGTTCTTCAATCATCTTCTCTTTTCTATTGGATTTTTCTTTTTCCACATTTTCTTCATTCTCTTCTTCAATTTCAATTTCATTTTCATTTTCTTTATCCTCATGCAATGTTGACATGTGTAAGTGAGGATTTGTTCTGATTCTTCCACTTCTTAAGGTAGACACAGTTTTTGCATTCTTTACTTGGGGGCCCCTAGCTTGGGCAGGAGGATGGTCCTGTTGTATAGGTTGATTCTGGTTTTATGGTGCTGGAATGTTATGGACAAAAGTTTGTTGTGTGTTTGATGGTGGAGGTGCATTTTGGTGAGCAGGTGGTCTGTACCCCTGGACTTGATGGTATTGCTAGTTCTGATAAAATCCGGGAGGGTTTTTCCTTGGGTTTGCTACAGCTTGATTTGGCAGTTGACCTGATTCCCTCCTATGACATACATCAGCAATTTGGGACTCTATTCTTGCCAAATTTTGTTGAAAATTTTGGTTTTGATTTTGATATTGACTTTGTTGTTCTTGCACAGTTTGGCATAGAGTCGCCATCATGTTTTGGAGTTGATTCATTTTATCTTCCCAATTGGGCTGAGGAGGTGGTGGTTGATATGAAGGTTGTTGGAAATTGGTGTAAGCAAATTGATTGGAGTTTTGATTTTCTTGGACTTGTGGAAGCTTGGAATAAGAAGATTGGCCAAATCCCGAATTCTGATTGGGATAGGATTGATCATACATAGATTACTTAAAAGAAGGTTGAGACACTTGTTCAGATTGATTTTTCCAAGAAAAGTTCAGGTGATTTCTCCAACCAGGGTTGTATGTGTTAGAATATGGATCATATGAGGGTTTGTAAAAACCTTGGGCAGCTTGGACTTGTTCTTGAATAAAAGGGGGCAATTGGGCAATAGTGGGACAAGCATTGGTAGGATGAGCTGAGCTAGCACACATATAGCAAGTTTCAGGTGGTTGAGAAATTTTGGGTGTGGCTCGCCTAGTTAAAGACAGTAATTGATCAAATTTTTGTTCCAATTTCTGCTCCAATCTCTGATCAAGTCTATCTAACAGATCTTCTACCCTAGAATCTGATTCTCCTTTCCCTCCTAATTCATACAACCCTGCCTTCTTTACAGGTCCTAGTGCTCTTTCTTAAGAGTGGAGTGAGGCATGATTGATAGAATTCTCACTCAATGTTTCAAATAGATTATATGCCTCATCCTCGCTCTTAGTCATGAATGCTCCTCCACATGAGGCATCAACCTTCTGCCTATTTGATTCTGTCAGACCTTCATAAAAAGCTTGAACTATTTGCCACCTCGACAGACCATGGTGGGGACATTTTCTAAGCAACTCTTTTAATCTCTCCCATGATTCATGCATTAACTCTCCCGGGTGTTGGGAGAATCTAGTTATTGCTTTTCTCATGGTGTTAGTGCGGCCAATGGGGTAAACTTTCTTCAAAAACTCCTGCTGCATTTCTGGCCATGTTCTAATGGTTCTCCCTATAGTTCCTAACCAATGTTTGGCCTTATCTTTCAAAGAGAATGGAAATAGGGTCAATCTTAAGGCATTTTCAGTGAAATTTTGGATCCTGACAGTGGAACAAATCTATAGGAATTCATCTATATGCTTATAGGGGTCTTCATTGGGATTGCCATAGAAAGATGGCCACATTTGAATGGTTCCTGGCTTGATTTCAAAGTGATTTGCAGGAATTTCCGGCCTGATGCAAGTAGCAGGTTGATAATCAGAAGGAATAAAATACTGCTTCATTTGTCTGGGTGCAATCTCCTCTACATTTCTAGCAACTTGGTTCTGGTCTCGGTTGGCCATCCTATGAAAGAATCTTTCAATCTCGTCTATAGGTCGAGCCAAATCTTTGTTTAGGGAGCGTCTACCAAGCATGCACAGTTGGAAAGCCCTCTATTTATGATTTTTGAATTTTTAGATTTTTTTATTTTTGATGAGTTTTTATAAACAAACACAAACAAACAAACACTTTCAAAACAAATTAACCTAAACACTACGTGTTCCTTGGACCTATGTTATTTTTCTCAAAATCAGATTTATGCTTGCTTAAATCCAATCCTAACTCTTCTTGTACCGGCCAGGTAAGAGGTGGAGTAGAGGGAGGCCCCCCTTGCTTTCGCAAGGACCCAATTAAATAACCTCTAACTCACTTAACCATAAGCTTTTTAACCTCTAATCTTAGACACCAGACTTAAAGAGAAGTTTTGAATTTAAGAAAGGACAAATCTAATTATGAACCCTAGGGCCAAGTCTACTGATTTTTATTGAAAGTTTAGGCAAATGCAAGAATGCGAAAATTTTTGTGATTTTTGGGCAAAGGAAAGGGTGATGAAATCCCTCACCTTATCTTTATTTTTTCTAAAGAGTGATGCCCTTATGCAGTCCCTTTTACAAATATGAAATGCAACAAAACAAGTTCAAACAAGGGTTTTCTAATGCTAAGTCTAATGCATGAAACAAGAGATAGAAATCATACATTTTCCCCCGCACTCTTCAAAGTAAAAAAATGGAATTCTAATGACAATTAAAATGATGAATGTTCTAAAACAAGTGACTCTAATCTTGAGAGGATGAAATATTTAATTGCAACACAAACAGCATAAATGAAAGAGTGATTTGGAAAGAAAAAAATTAGATTTTAGATTTTTTATTTTTATTTGGTTTTTTGAACTAAATGAAATGAAACTTAACGAAGAAAATATAAAGTGATACTATAAACTAATTCCAAACCACACAAACCACCAAAAGGCCAATTATTACATGCCAACTAGAAAGAAATCTTTGTACATGCACAGAGAATACATGAAAGCCTCACTACAAGATTCACTCACACTCTCCTATCTAAAATTCTGAATTTAAAACAAATGTAAAAGGAAATCAGCAAGCTCTCCTCCTCCAATGGGCTCAAATGTCAAGCCCAATCTCCATGTTCCACTTTTGTGCAAATCTGAAATGAAAAGCCCAATAGCAAGTCAATAAGAAGCACAATGCAAATAAAATCAAATGAAAGCAGATTTAAATCAAACTCTAATGCCTCCCCGGCAACGGCGCCAAGATGAACGCGGCATTGTTGATTGTACACTTCCGTTGTCTAGAGTTCCGTGCACGAATCAATATACTCACCTTCTCTAAACTGTCTCACAGATTTAAATAGTAAAAATGAACTAATAGAGTGGTGAGAACAAGTCATATCCACAGAGAGGCTGAATAGAATTTGACTTAAGAAACTGCTTTTTGGAACACTCTATCAACAATGCATTAAAAGTAAATATGTAAACAACACCGACCAAATCCCTCACAATCTTGACAGATCAAATTTAATGAAAGAACAAGCTGAATTGAAATGAAAAGAGAATTGATATCAATGTACCCTCATAGTTGAGGAATCAAACAGGTAGACAGAAATCTAAGCTAGAAACATACAGATGCACCTCTAATTCTGAAATGCTCTAGACTCAAAAGGATAAAAAGATGACAGAATAAGAATCTCAAAAGAAAATTTCAGATCACAGTACTCTCACAGTATGATGAATCAGCAAGACAATAACAAAAGAAATCTAAAACTTTAACATCAAATTCTTGATCCGGCCAGAAGGAAGAGTAAAAACACCAACAAAATAGAAATAGAAATCTCAAACAAAAGAAAACAAGAAGAAGAGCAGAGCTCTCTGATCTCTCAAATCTAGGTTGCTTTCTACTACCTCCCAAAAGATGAACATACAAACCTTCGATGCCTTATTCCCAGATGTCGGACAGCCCCAGAACAAACCAAGGAATGAGGTGTTCTTGGTTGCTCTATGTCGTCTCTACAGTGCACACCTCTAGCTCCCTCTCACTTCTACTGCAGCTCCCTCTCACTTCTGCTGCTCGCCCAGAAGAAAGGAAAAACTGCGAAGATAGGAAGAAGTTCCACCTGGATCGCCCCTCCAGATGCTTACAGAAAGAATGAAATGCTCACTGAAGACAGAAATAGAAGTCGATCTCTGAAATCCTCAAAGAAGAAAATAAGTTTACAGATCCCCCTCACAGCTCCTGTATCGAACCATTCAAACATAGAAGAAATGGACAAATAAATGCACTGGATCAATTCCTCATAGCAGCTTGCAATGCACAGAAAAAAAATTGAAACCATTCGAAACCCTTTCTAAGTAGCTACAGAAGAACAGGGAAATGGCAGAAGAAAGAAAAAAAAATCCCCTTAGAACAGCAGAACTCCCGGATGTCGAACCTCCCAGAAATCCTTACAGAAGAATGGAAGCACCCGATCTCTCACCCAGCAGCTAACAGCAAAGAAGAAGAAATCCAAAACAAAAATTACAAACTCCATCTCCCCTGCAGAATCATTTGAACCAGCCGAATTCCAGATAAAATTCTAAACAACCGGAAGAGAAAAGAAGAGCACCTGGTCCTCTTACACAGTAGCCAACAACAGACTAGAAGAAGAAGCATTCGAATCTCTGAACATAGAAGAAATGAAATAACAAATTGCACTGGATCGATCTAACTCAGAAAAATAAATCGAACAAAATAAAGAACTGTAAAGAAAGAAAAGTTGATCCTAGCAACCCTTGGATCGATCTCTCCCAATCCCTGGAATCACCCACCGAAGGAAGAAAGAAATCCCAAACCCCCTTACACACAGAAGAAAACCCCAAAAAATACTGAACCTAAAACCCACTAGAATTCTGAACTCCGGAAGAAAGGAAAAAACTAAGAAAACCAAAAATCGAACCCCCACTCATGAGGAACTTGGAGTCCTTTTATAGGTGCCTCGCCCAGCTCCTCTTCCCGCCTTCTCCATCACCTCAGCAAATCCGCACGCACTCGATCTGCGGCGCACCAGTCCAGCTCAGCACGAGCCAGCAGCACCATCTCCATGCGCGCCATCCCCTACTTTGCACCAGAGCTCCACCATCCAGCTGCTTCCAGCAACTTCCACACCGCCCCCCAGATGACCTGTTAGGAAGAAAGAACAAGTTAAAAAATGTGCGTGGCCTATTCTAATTACATGAGAAAAAGGCATAATGGACCCATGGGATGAAAAAATAGATGCTGGCACAATGGGCCCATGAGGAGGGGGTATGTGGCATGATGGTATTAGGTGAGGGATGTTTATTCAATTAAAATTTATTTAAAATTTGATTTATTTACATACTAATATTTAGAAGATGTTTATGAAAATATAAGATCAAATATTATTTATGTACAATATACCTGTAAAAAGAGAAAACACTTTTATCGGTCAAACTATTTAAAAGATATTGAATTTATTAAATGAGAATCTAACTTTGTGTTCTACCCAAAAATTTAACTAAAAATGCTCAAAAATTTATACATGGATGAAATGAAAATCAAAATGCTCATTATTTATAGACAAAAGATGTCTAAAATCAACTCTATGTATGAAATTTAACACTAAAAATTCTGCACTTATCAATGTTCATGATAGAGTTCATACTAGGTCTCATTTTAAGAATATCATTGAACAAGACCAAATGGCTTTCATATCTCAAGTGGAACCTAAAAATATTGAAGAAGCTTTAAAAGATAATTCTTGGGTAGAAGCAATGCATGATGAATTGGATCAATTCAAATGTGAGTTTTTGCAATGCTGTCAGGTCGACACACAACTAGTGCAGTGTCGACACCAAATCTCTATTCTTCAGTTATAAGTGAGTCTTTCATAGTTTCTATGCTATAGCATCATTTCCATGGTAGTCTCAAATCTTTCAATCTGATTCACATTCATTTCATTTGATTATCTTGGCAATTCTATGATTGAAGAAGGACTTTCTTTATTTTTGATAAAAATTGATAAAATCAATAATTCAGGGGGAGCTAAAGGTTTTAATATTTTTTCCTCTCATCAAACCAAATCTAATTCAGTGATTTGATGAATATGTAATTCATGAAATGCTCATTAATTATTCTGAAAACAACATGGAATGAAATCTTAATTGTCATAACATACTTCTCCAATCAATATTTATTTATTCTCTGAACTTCTAAGGTAAGTTGATTTCTTTAGTTGAAAAATATTAAATTGGTATTGACTTTACACATTTCTTTTGAGATTGATGAAGGTTAAAGTTGTGTCAACCTCCTAATGTTCATTAATAAATTGTTTTTCTGGCAGAGCAATGGCATATACACTGAGAAACTGCACACCTTCACAAAAAGAATGAAGAGCTATGCATGTCATGAGGTGTTGTGTTATCTCTACTCTAAGGGATAAAAACAAAATATTCAATTTCATGCTAATGAGTAACTAGAAATATTGGCATCTGATAAACGTATATTTCCATGTAAAAAGGTTATCATTAATCCCTTGAGGCAGGATAATTGGTAAATCTTTAGTAACAAGGGACTCTGGTGTATAAAAAACATGTGTACTTGAGTGAAAAAGATTTACTACATTTGAATGCTCATTGCTTCAATTTAAAGAAAAATCAATCAAGCAAATGAACAATTTATACCTAAATCAAATCTCTTAAAGGTGTTTAACTTCAATACAAATTACATTTATCCTGAAGAAAAAACATTACTTTGGTTTAGTAAGGTGTAAAAGAATAATTTTGACTGAAGAGACTACATTATTTCAATAAGGTTGTCATCCAAATGCTTCAGAATTTTTAAATGATCAAATCTTGAATGATATCCCCCAAACCAATGAATTTATAAAGGAATGATGATAAGAAATGGGTCATGAAATCTTTAACATATTAAAAATTCTTGAATAATTGTTCTTTGACTATTTTTATCACAATAAAGACTTTCCTTCTCATCTTTTTCACAAATTCCACAATTTTTATCCAGTCAGGTCGACACACTCTCACTATGTGTCGACACCATACCCTGACAGGTTGACACACATCTGCTATGTGTCGACACCACAAGGCCTAACCACTGGTTCCAGTTTAGGGTAAATCGATTGGGGGTTACTTGTATCTTCTCTCTTTTGGTGTCGAACCCATTTATAATTGCCCAAACCCCTAGGTCGACCCTACCTCTTTAAGTTTCCCAACCCGTTTGAACTTCTCCCCCTTCCAACTCTCAAGGAAACGATTCTCTACGTTTCCAGAACTTTTCTTCCAACCTCTAAGCCTCATATTCTCCTTTCCTCTCCTTCCATCATGCCTCCCAAGCAAACTCCCAAGAGAGGGGCCAAGTCCAGGGTGGCTGCAAGGGGAGTGGTCATCAAGGAACCCCAGCCAAAAAGAAGAAGCAAGTTCCGGCATGATTCGTCCAAGAGGAAAGCAGATTCTGGTCCGTCTGGCACTCCATCCAAGCAGGGAAGATCATCCCCACAGAGCAAAGGCAAGTCACCTATGACATCTAGATACCCTAAACGGAAGCTACTTCCTGATTCCAATGACTCCGATGAAGAAGGTTCATCCTCTAAGTCTTCTTCTGACACATCCGGACTCCAGTAGTCACCCCATCTCAGACTGCCACTGCAGGAAGATCCATTCTCAAACCTAGGGCTGTGGAGTTATCTGACCAAGCATTTGCTAATGCTTGCCCTGAGGTTGTCTCTTTCTTTGAGTTTCAAGGATGGTTGCAATTTATTTCTGAGTTCAAAACTTTCTATCCTAGATTGGTTCAAGAATTTTATCTAAACATTGTGGATGCCACATAGGGGTTCAAGTCAGAAGTTAAAGGTGTTTCAATTCCTCTCCCTCCTAAATTAGCCTCTGAATTATTTCACTTTCCTAATTATGGTGAGGATTATTGCAATTATGAGTTTAATCTTCATGAAGCCTACACTCTTCTCACTAGTCTACCTCATGATAAGAACGATTCTAGACAAACTCATGTCACAAGGTTCAATACCAATCACTTTTCTCCTACACTCAGATTGATTCATCACATTCTTAGAACCATCATAACTCCTCAAGGTGGTGGAAGGAATAGGCTTACAGATATTCAGCATTTTTTCATGTATTGCATGAAGAAAAATGTGAAAGTGAACTTGAATTTAATCATGTCTCAAATCAAGTCTGAGACAATTAGGAAACACTTTCACAGATCTTTGCCATATGCTGCTCATCTGACGGCTGTCTTCAAGCATTTTGGAGTTTCATTTTTGAATGAAAAGGTTCAAAAAATCCCTCAAAACAATATATATTGTTTGCATCATTTGCAAAAAAATTTGAGGTTTAGAGTTGAGGGTGATCAGGTGCTAAGAGGACCGGTTGTAGAACCACCAGTAGAGCATGTAGAAGAAGAACATGCTCCAGATGTTGAAGCACCTTAGGTTGATCTGGTGGAACATCCATATGTTGAGCCTAAAATTCCACATGAGATACCAGTTCCACCTACTCCTCATGCATCTCCACCTCCTTCTGATGTGATTGTCCCTTCAACCTTTTTCCAACAATATCACAGCTCAGCCTCCACTTCATCCGGTGGATCCTTTGTTCCTCCTGAGTTGTATAAATTTCTCCAAGTTCAATTTGATAATCTCAACTAATCCATGAGAGAAATGTCTGCCAGTTTTGAACTTCGGATTTAAAGGTTGGAAAATACAGTGAATGGATAGTTTTTAAGACAACAAGAGATAGCTGAGCATGCAACTAGAAGATTCGATAGACTAATTGGCACCTTAGGTGATGCTTGTACCCAACTACAAGATCTTCAGTTTAAGTTGCAAGGAATTTTATCTTCCATTTTGGAAAACACTCAACAAGGAATTTAGTCTGGTAAAGATGCTGTTGATAACTACACAATTTTCAGTGTTAAATTTCATACATATAGTTGATTCTAGACGTCTTTTATCTGTAAATAATGTGCAATTTGATGTTAATTTTCATTTAATCCGTAAATAAGTTTTGAACATATTAATTGCTAATGGGTTAGAATTTACATGTTAGATTTTCATTAAACAAGTCATTTTCTTCGGAATAATTAGGTTCATTTTCTTTTCACAAATACACTTTGAAAAATAAAAGAGATTTGTAAATATTGTATATAAATAAAATTTTGTCATAAATAATATTTTTGTAAATAATTTTGAGTTTGTAAATAAATAAATAAAAATTACTTAATAAATATCTCACCCAATCCCATTAATAAACCAACATTTTTACCCCACCACTACCATCATGCCACAACCCCCATTCCCATCTCACCACCATTTAAATAAAATCCAATATTATTCTAACCACTTTTTTTTCTATTATTTGTTTGCCTTATCCACTGGAAGCTCCTGGAAGGGGATTTGGGGCAGATGTGCAGAGCGGCGGCTGGTTGGTGTGAAGCAGGAGCTAGGCGGTTTGTGCTGAGGGAGCTTGGCCAGATCTGTGCGTGGCTGGGTGTGGCCAGGGCTGAGGGCTGGCGATGGGGGCGGCATGGCTCAGGCGGTGCGGACCTGTGCAAGCAGGAGACGAGGCCAGGCAAGAGGCGGCTGCTGGGCGATGGCATGAAGCGGCTGGGTCACAGCTGAGCGCGGTGCTGTGCAGATGGCGCATGCGATGGCGCCCAGGTGCATGCTGGGTGTGGAGCTGCCGTGCGCAGCGATGGGCGATGGAGCGTGGAGATCTGGCAATGCAAGGCTGCGCATCTGCCATGCGTGGCAATCCTGGGCGTGATGGCGTACGAAGCAGCTAGAGGCGGTGCTGCGCAGCGACTGGATATCCTGGGTGCAGCTGGTGCGAAGCTGCTGACGACGTGGGCTGTGCAGATGGCGGGAAGCACAGCTGGAGGTGTGTGAAGCAAGGTGCGGACCTCCGCCCAGGTGCGGCCAGAGAGGAGGTGAGGCCGGCTGGACCAGGTGCGATGCTGGGCTGGGTTCGTGCGCAGCAGCAGAGGCGGAGATGTGCAAAGGCTGTGCAAGGCGGTGAAGGCCTGCTGAGGTGGCGATCCAGCGCAGGCTGACATGGCGATTCTGGTACACTGTTGAGGCGGTATCCAGGAAGCGGGAAGAGGTGCAGAGCAGAGGCGCCTGGAACCCTATAAAAGGACCCAAAGTCCTCTTCTCCGGGGCTTGGCAAGTAGGAATTTATTAGGAATTTAGTTTACTTTTTTTGTATTCTCTTTTCATTGGAGCAGAGGGTTCGGCTGTGGGGAATTTTTAGGAATTTGTTCTTGCCATTTTTTTTTCTGTAATTTTTCTTCAAGCATAGCAGGGGAGGGAGAGCTATTTGTTCTCTTTTCTTGGTTTGATATGAGAGTTGGAAGAGATGGATATGTTCTTGGCTTGTGTGTTCTTCGGGAGGAGATCATATTTTTCTTTATATTTCTGTTAAGCATTGGTTCGATTTCATGGGAATTTTTAGTTCCTTCCATGTTCTTATGTATTCAGCTTTAGAGCTTAGCGAGTAGAGATTTTTAAGAATTGTTTCTTCCAATTTAGTTCTTCTATAATTCTTCTTTCAGCAGATTGGGAGGTTTACGAATTGGTTCTTTCATTTCATCTGTGCTAAGTTTTCCATTTCTTGTTGATTTGTTTCTTTCTTCTGTTGGTGAGATCAATACAGGAGAATGTGTTTTTTTCCCTTCTTCAGAATTTTCTTTCTTCAGAGCTCAGCAATTTTTTTTAAGGATAATTCTACTACTGTGAATTGTTGCGATTTTTCCTTTCTTATTTGCTGCTGGGATTGAGGAGATTTCTGGAGGGATCGGGGAGGCCTTCTTCCTCTCTTCTGGATTAGTGGGGACAGCGGCTTCAGGGCTTCCAGAGATCGGGGCTTCTTCTTGCATCCTGCATCTAAAGAATCCTGGGGGTGTTTGCTCCAGAGTTGGCAGAGGGCAACCTAGAAGATCCCAATTCATGATGTGTCTTGCTGCCTTCTAGCATCCGGAAGGGCAACGGTGTCCAGAGAGAACCTGAACATCTCCACATTCTAGAGGAGGTCCATGTTTCTGTGCTGGTTTCGTGAAGATTTTTGAGCTGTTTCGAGTCATTAATTTGTTCTCGTTCTTATTCTTCATATCATGAGAATTCCAATTTAATAACAGTGAAATTTCTGTTCTTAGTTGTTCTTATTTTCTTTTCAGTTCTTGAACTGTGAGGATACTTATTCGGTGTTTGTGGAGAGTTATGGTTGTTCATCCCCTGAGCTGTAGGGGTACATTAGTTTGATAATGTGTTTTTTTTGGGATTTCTTGCTCTGTCACTTTTTCATTTCCTTGGATTTTAGATCATTTCAGAATTAGAATTGCATCTTTGTGCTATCTCAGTTTAATTTCTATTTCAGATTTCTATCTACTTGTTTGGTCCCTCGAGATATGAGGGTACAGTGATACCAATTTCCCTTTTCATTTCAATCCAGTTCGTTCGTTCGTTATCTTTGATCCGTCGAGTTGTGAGAAATTTGACTGGTGCAATTTACATAATTAATTCTCATGCAATGTTATCTCGATGTTATTGTGTCCGTGAGAATGTTGTCAAATCAAAGTAGTTTAATTCAAATTCTATTCAGCCTCTCCGTGGATATGACCTGTTCTCACTACTATACTAGTTCATCTTTGTAATTTTCAATTTGTGAGACAGTTTAGAGAAGGCGAGTATTTTGACCTGTGCAATGAACTTGAACAACGAAAGTACACAGTCAACAATGTCGCGCGTTCATCTTGGCGTCGTTGCCGGGGAGGCATTAGAGTTTGATTTAGATCTATTTTGATTTGATTTCATTTACTTTGAGGTTTCATTTGACTTGTTATTGGGCTTTCATTTCAGATTTGAACTTGGAGATTTGAAGCCCATTGGAGGAGAGCTTGCTGATTTCTTTTCCCAAATTGCATTTAATTCAGCATTGTAGATAGAAGAGTGTGAGTGGAGCTTGTAGTGAGGATTTCTTGTACTCTCTGTGCATGTACAGAGATTTCTCTTCAGTTGGCATGTAATAATTGGACTTTTTATGGTTTGTGTGGTTTGGAATTAGCTTATAGTACCACTTTATATTTTCTTACCTTCATCTCATTTAGTTCAAAAACTAAATAAAAATTAAAAAATTCTAAAATCTAAAATTTTTTTCCAAATCGCTCTTTCATGTTAGCCGTTTGTTTGTAAATAAAAATTTCATCTCTCAAGATTAGAATCTCATGTTTTAGGACATTCATCATCTTAATTGTCATTTGAATTTCATTTTCTTGCATTGAAGAGTGCGGGGGAAAGGTAAGACTTCCATCGCTCATTTCATGCATTAGTCTTAGCATTAGAAAACCCGTGTTTAAAATTGATCTGTGCATTTCATATTTGAAAATGGGACTGCTTAAGGGCTTCACCCATTAGAATAAAAAGATAAGGTGGGGGATTTCATCATCCTTTCCTTTGCCCAAAAATCACAAAAAAATTCCACATTTTTGCATTTACCTCAGCTTTTAATAAAAAACCAATAGACTTGGCCCTAGGGTTCATAATTAGATTTGTTCTTTCTTAATTCTAAGACTTCTCTTTGAGTCTAGTGTCTAGGATTAGAGGTTAAAAAGCTTACGTTTAAGTGAGTCAGAGGTTATTTAATTGGGTCCATGCGAAAGCAAGGGGGGCCTCCCTCTACTCCACCTCTTACCTGGCCGGTACAAGAAAAGTTAGAATTGGATTTAAGCAAGTATAAATCTGATTTTGTGAAAAATAACATAAGTCCAAGGAACACTTAGTGGTAGGTTAATTTGATTTGAAAGTGTTTGTTTGTTTGTGTTTGTTTAAAAATTCATCAAAAATCAATAAAAATCTTAAAAATTCAAAAATCATAAATAGAGGGCTTTTCATCTGTGCATGCTTGGTAGACGTTCTCTGGACTTAGATTTGGCTCAACCTATAGACGAGATAGAAAGATTCTTTCATTGGATGGCCAATCAAAACCAGAACCAAGTTGTTAGAAATGTAGAAGAGGCTGCACCCAGACAAATGAAGGAATACTTCATTCCTTCTGACTATCAACCTGCCACTTGCATTAGGCCAGAAATTCCAGCAAATCATTTTGAGATCAAACCTGGAACCATTCAAATGTTACCATCCTTCTATGGCAATCCCAATGAAGATCCTTATAGGCATATAGATGAGTTCCTAGAGATCTGTTCCACTGTAAGGATCTAAAATTTCACTGAAAATGCCTTAAGGTTGACCCTATTTTCATTCTCCTTAAAAGACAAGGCCAAACATTGGTTGGGAACCATAGGGAGAACTATCACAACTTGGCCAGAAATGCAGTAGGAATTTTTAAAGAAGTTTTACCCGATTCGCCGAACAAACACCATGAGAAGAGCAATCACTGGATTTTCCCAACACCCGGGAGAATTAATGCATGAATCATGGGAAAGACTAAAGGAGTTGCTTAGAAAATGCCCCCATCATGGTTTGTCGAGGTGGCAAATAGCTCAAGCTTTTTATGAAGGTTTAACTGAATCGAATAGGCAAATGGTTTATGCTTCGTGTGGGGGAGCATTCATGACTAAGAGTGAGGATGAGACATATAATCTTTTTGAAACATTGAGTGAGAACTCTATCAATCATGCCTCACTCTACTCTTATGAGAGAGCGTTAGGACCTGTGAAGAAGGCAGGGATGTATGAAGTAAGAGGAAGAGGGGAACCAGATTCCAGGGTAGAAGATCTGATAGCTAAACTTGATCAGAGGTTGGAGCAGAAGTGGGAACAAAAATTCGATCAATTGTTGTCGTTGACTGGGCAAGCCACACCCAAATTTTCTCAAACACCTGAAACTTGTGCTATGTGTGCTAGCCCAGCTCACTCCACAAATGCTTGTCCCACTACTACCCAATTACCCTCTTTCATTCAAGAACAAGTGCAAGCTGCACAAGGTTTTCAAAAACCCTCCTATGATCCATATTCCAACACATACAATCCGGGTTGGAGAAACCATCCAAATTTTTCATGGAAAAATCAATCTGAGCAAGTTTCCCAACCTGCTTTCAAGCAATCCATGTACGGTCAATCCTATCCCAATCAGAATTTGGGATTTGGCCAATCTTCTAACTCAAAACCTCCACAATTCCAAGGAAATCAAAATTCCAATCAATTTGCTCATACAAATTGCCAACAACCTTCATATCAACCACCACCTCCTCAACCTAATTGGGATGATAAAATGAATCAACTCCAGAACATGATGGCGACTATGCCAAACTGTGCAAGAACAACAAACTCAAAACCAAAATTTTCAACAAAATTTTGCAAGGATAGAGTCCCAAATTGCTGACGTATGTCAAAGGAGGGAGTGTGGGCAATTGCCAAGTCAAGCTGTAGCAAACCCAAGGAACAACCCTCCCGGATTCTATCAATACCATCAGGGCCAGGGGTACAGACCACCACTTGTTAGACCAAATGTATCTCCACCACAAAACCAACAACAAGCTTTTGTCCAGAATATTCCAGCACCACAATTTCAAAATCAACCTATACAAGAGGACCATCCTCCTACCCAACCTGGGGGCTCCCAAGTAGAAAATTTGAAAGTTGTGTTAACCTTAAGAAGTGGGAAAATCAGAACAAATCCTCACCCTCACATGTCAACATTGAATGAGGATAAAGAAAATGAAATTGAGATTGAGGAAGAGAGTGAAGAAAATATTGAAAAAGAAAAATCCAAGGGAAAAGAGAAAATGATTGAAGAACCTCTAGACAAAATCAAAGCCAACGAGGATCCAAGCTGCTACATTCCAAGAGTTCCTTTTCCTGAAGCATTAAAGCCAAAATCCAAAAACAAACAAACTGGTAATGAAGAACTCTTGGAATTGTTTAAGCAAGTTCATGTCAACATTCCTCTTCTGGATGCCATTAAGCATGTGCCTGCTTATGTCAAATTCTTAAAAGAAATGTGCACTCCAAAACGTGAAATGAGAAATAAAACTGAAACAATCATTCTTCCAAAAACTGTGAGTGCCATTATCTTGAACAAACTCCCTAAAAAGCTCAAGGATCCAGGCACTCCACTAATTCCTTGCACCATCGGTGGAGTCACTTTTGAGAGCAGTCTTGTGGATCTGGGAGCCAGTGTCAATCTCCTACCTTATGCCATTTTTGAGAAATTCAAGTTAGGAGAATTGAAACCCACTTCTGTTGTCCTTCAACTAGCCGATCGTTCTGTCACCACTCCTAAAGGCTTAGTTGAAGACGTTATCATAAAAATCAATGAGTGTTACTTCCCTGCCGATTTCATCATTCTGGACATGAACACTCCTCAAGATTTAACTCAGTCCACAGTCATCTTGGGTAGACCCTTTTTGGCCACAGCTAGAGCCAACATTAATTGTGCTACCGGGATGATGGATATATCATTTGGGGATGAGCGGGTTAGTATCAACATTTTTAAGGCATCTGGGCATCAGGATGAAGGAGAGAGTTGTCTAGTGGTAGACTCCTTGGAGGAAGCTTGTGAGAAAGAAGCAGTAGACCAACCCTGTGCTCTAGGGTTTAAGGGAGAAAATGAGGCCTATGAAAGTTCCAAAATCTATAAAGCCAAAACCAAAACATTCCATGATAAGCGCATTTACAGAAAATTTTTCGAAGTGCATGATAAGGTCTGGCTCTTTAATTCTAGGCTTCATGGAAAATTGATGTCCCGATGGGATGGTCCTTACACTGTTGTCAACGCTTATGATAATGGTGTTGTCATCATTCTTGATCCTAAAACTGGACAATCATTCACTGTTAATGGGCAGAGGTTAAAGCATTTCGTCAAAAGCCCACTTTTCTTGAAATTTGATTCTACCAAGCTACCTAAGCCTAATGGAGCCTAATTGCGTCCGGCTGAAGACGAAATAAACTTAGTGCTATTGGGAGGCAACCCAAGTGTACAAATTTCATTTATCAGGTAATTTTCTGTCTTACTTTCTGTTCCTGTGAATAAGTAGGGGGGAGAGGTAGAATAAGCATGCATTCATAGTCTCCACCCCATCCATGCTTCATTTCATTTTCTTAGCTTGTACATAGAAAAATAAAAATTTCACAATGTTTCATCTTTGAATAAAAATGCTTGTCATTTCACAGACTATGTGTCTGATCTTTAACCATTAAAATTTTGTGGTTGTCACACTCCTTTGAAAACATCCATGTTAGATAGCATCTAGTAAATGATTACATGTACCTCTTATCTACCTTATGTAAGGATTTATGGCAAGAGATTTTTATACACACACTACACAGCCACTTAGACTAGCTGAACCCGAATGTAGCAAATCTGTTAAAGCTAGTAAGAGAGAGGCGATTGGTTTTTTTCCCTTTCCCCTTAAGTGAATTGTGAAGGAAGTGAAGGCGTGTGATCAAGGAACCTGACTGTCCATCCTTCCTTTAAGAGGGAAAAGGAAAGAAAATAAAAAGCAAAAGCAAAAACAAAAGAAAAATATATCCATGAAAAATGCCCCGGATCTGAGTAAAGTTGGACTCGCTACTCTTGAAAAGTGATGGGTTGTGCAGCATTATGGATGAAAAGAAAAAAAAATCTGAGTGCACAAAGTGCAAATAAAGGGACAAAAGTCCTCAACTCAGAGAAATAATTCTCAAGGAAGATGAGCAGAATGGAACTGAGAGAAACAACCAGATCTGACTGAGCAAGGATCTTATTCCACAATTCTTTTCTTCTCCCTCAAATCAATCTAATCTCGAATACTGCTGAGGTAGAGGAGCTCCAGAAGGGCTGATGTGAACTCTTAAGTGGGCTATCACCTGTGCACAAATTTCTTGTCATAAACTTTTACAATTAGGAAAGACATATCACTACATTAATCTTTTACATGATAGTTATTTAGCATGAGACATTACATCTTCTAGTCCTACACTTGGAATAATTTTTATTGCTAGGGGACTAGCAATGTTCAAGTAGGGGGGAGTGATAACTACACAATTTTCAGTGTTAAATTTCATACATATAGTTGATTCTAGACGTCTTTTGTCTGTAAATAATGTGCAGTTTGATGTTAATTTTCATTTCATCCGTAAATAAGTTTTTGAACATATTAATTGCTAATGGGTTAGAATTTACATGTTAGATTTTCATTAAACAAGTCATTTTCTTCGGAATAATTAGGTTCATTTTCTTTTCACAAATACACTTTAAAAAATAAAAGAGATTTGTAAATATTGTATATAAATAAAATTTTGTCATAAATAATATTTTTGTAAATAATTTTGAGTTTGTAAATAAATAAATAAAAATTACTTAATAAATATCTCACCCAATCCCATTAATAAACCAACATTTTTACCCCACCACTACCATCATGCCACAACCCCCATTCCCATCTCACCACCATTTAAATAAAATCCAATATTATTCTAACCACTTTTTTTCTATTATTTGTTTGCCTTATCCACTGGAAGCTCCTGGAAGGGGATTTGGGGCAGATGTGCAGAGCGGCAGCTGGTTGGTGTAAAGCAGGAGCTAGGCAGTTTGTGCTGAGGGAGCTTGGCCAGATCTGTGCATGGCTGGGTGTGGCCAGGGCTGAGGGCTGGCGATGGGGGCGGCATGGCTCAGGCAGTGCGGACCTGCGCAAGCAGGAGACGAGGCCAGGCAAGAGGCGGCTGCTGGGCGATGGCATGAAGCGGCTGGGTCACAGCTGAGCGCGGTGCTGTGCAGATGGCACATGCGATGGAGCCCAGGTGCGTGCTGGGTGTGGAGCTGCGGTGCGCAGCGATGGGCGATGGAGCGTGGAGATCTGGCAGTGCAAGGCTGCGCATCTGCCATGCGTGGCGATCCTGGGCGCGATGGCGTACGAAGCAGCTAGAGGCGGTGCTGCGCAGCGGCTGGATATCCTGGGTGCAGCTGGTGCGAAGCTGCTGGCGACGTGGGCTGTGCAGATGGAGGGAAGCGCAGCTGGAGGTGTGTGAAGCAAGGTGCGGACCTGCACCCAGGTGCGGCCAGAGAGGAGGTGAGGCCGGCTGGACCAGGTGCGATGCTGGGCTGGGTTCGTGCGCAGCGGCAGAGGCGGAGATGTGCAGAGGCTGTGCAAGGCGGTGAAGGCCTGCTGAGGTGGCGATCCAGCGCAGGCTGACATGGCGATCCTGGTACACTGTTGAGGCGGTATCCAGGAAGCGGGAAGAGGTGCAGAGCAGAGGCGCCTGGAACCCTATAAAAGGACCCAAAGTCCTCTTCTCTGGGGCTTGGCAAGTAGGAATTTATTAGGAATTTAGTTTACTTTTTCTGTATTCTCTTTTCATTGGAGCAGAGGGTTCGGCTGTGGGGAATTTTTAGGAATTTGTTCTTGCCATTTTTTTTTCTGTAATTTTTCTTCAAGCATAGCAGGGGAGGGAGAGCTATTTGTTCTCTTTTCTTGGTTTGATATGAGAGTTGGAAGAGATGGATATGTTCTTGGCTTGTGTTGTTCTTCGGGAGGAGATCATATTTTTCTTTATATTTCTGTTAAGCATTGGTTCGATTTCATGGGAATTTTTAGTTCCTTCCATGTTCTTATGTATTCAGCTTTAGAGCTTAGCCAGTAGAGATTTTTAAGAATTGTTTCTTCCAATTTAGTTCTTCTATAATTCTTCTTTCAGCAGATTGGGAGGTTTACGAATTGGTTCTTTCATTTCATCTGTGCTAAGTTTTCCATTTCTTGTTGATTTGTTTCTTTCTTCTGTTGGTGAGATCAATACAGGAGAATGTGTTTTTTTCCCTTCTTCAGAATTTTCTTTCTTCAGAGCTCAGCAATTTTTTTTAAGGATAATTCTACTACTGTGAATTGTTGCGATTTTTCCTTTCTTATTTGCTGCTGGGATTGAGGAGATTTATGGAGGGATCGGGGAGGCCTTCTTCCTCTCTTCTGGATTAGTGGGGACAGCAGCTTCAGGGCTTCCAGAGATCGGGGCTTCTTCTTGCATCCTGCATCTAAAGAATCCTGGGGGTGTTTGCTCCAGAGTTGGCAGAGGGCAACCTAGAAGATCCCAATTCTTGACGTGTCTTGCTGCCTTCTAGCATCCGGAAGGGCAACGGTGTCCAGAGTGAACCTGAACATCTCCACAGTCTAGAGGAGGTCCATGTTTCTGTGCTGGTTTCGTGAAGATTTCTGAGCTGTTTCGAGTCATTAATTTGTTCTCATTCTTATTCTTCATATCATGAGAATTCCAATTTGATAACAGTGAAATTTCTGTTCTTAGTTGTTCTTATTTTCTTTTCAGTTCTTGAACTGTGAGGATACTTATTCGGTGTTTGTGGAGAGTTATGGTTGTTCATCCCCTGAGCTGTAGGGGTACATTAGTTTGATAATGTGCTTTTTTTGGAATTTCTTGCTCTGTCACTTTTTCATTTCCTTGGATTTTAGATCATTTCAGAATTAGAATTGCATCTTTGTGCTATCTCAGTTTAATTTCTATTTCAGATTTCTATCTACTTGTTTGGTCCCTCGAGATATGAGGGTACAGTGATACCAATTTCCTTTTCATTTCAATCCAGCTCGTTCGTTCGTTATCTTTGATCTGTCGAGTTGTGAGAAATTTGACTGGTGCAATTTACATAATTAATTCTCACGCAATGTTATCTCGATGTTATTGTGTCCGTGAGAATGTTGTCAAATCAAAGTAGTTTAATTCAAATTCTATTCAGCCTCTCCGTGGATATGACCTGTTCTCACTACTATACTAGTTCATCTTTGTAATTTTCAATTTGTGAGACAGTTTAGAGAAGGCGAGCATTTTGACCTGTGCAATGAACTTGAACAACGAAAGTACACAGTCAACAATGTCGCGCGTTCATCTTGGCGTCGTTGCCGGGGAGGCATTAGAGTTTGATTTAGATCTATTTTGATTTGATTTCATTTACTTTGAGGTTTCATTTGACTTGTTATTGGGCTTTCATTTCAGATTTGCACACTTGGAGATTGGGCTTGGAGATGAGAAGCCCATTGGAGGAGAGCTTGCTGATTTCTTTTCCCAAATTGCATTTAATTCAGCATTGTAGATAGAAGAGTGTGAGTGGAGCTTGTAGTGAGGATTTCTTGTACTCTCTGTGCATGTACAGAGATTTCTCTTCAGTTGGCATGTAATAATTGGACTTTTTGTGGTTTGTGTGGTTTGGAATTAGCTTATAGTACCACTTTATATTTTCTTACCTTCATTTCATTTAGTTCAAAAACTAAATAAAAATTAAAAAATTCTAAAATCTAAAATTTTTTTCCAAATCGCTCTTTCATGTTAGCCGTTTGTTTGTAAATAAAAATTTCATCTCTCAAGATTAGAATCTCATGTTTTAGGACATTCATCATCTTAATTGTCATATGAATTTCATTTTCTTGCATTGAAGAGTGCGGGGGAAAGGTAAGACTTCCATCGCTCATTTCACGCATTAGTCTTAGCATTAGAAAACCCGTGTTTAAAATTGATCTGTGCATTTCATATTTGAAAATGGGACTGCTTAAGGGCTTCACCCATTAGAATAAAAAGATAAGGTGGAGGATTTCATCACCCTTTCCTTTGCCTAAAAATCACAAAAAAAATTCCACATTTTTGCATTTACCTCAGCTTTTAATAAAAACCAGTAGACTTGGCCCTAGGGTTCATAATTAGATTTGTTCTTTTTTAATTCTAAGACTTCTCTTTGAGTCTAGTTTCTAGGATTAGAGGTTAAAAAGCTTACGCTTAAGTGAGTCAGAGGTTATTTAATTGGGTCCTTGCGAAAGCAAGGGGGGCCTCCCTCTACTCCACCTCTTACCTGGCCGGTACAAGAAGAGTTAGAATTGGATTTAAGCAAGTATAAATCTGATTTTGAGAAAAATAACATAAGTCCAAGGAACACTTAGTGGTAGGTTAATTTGATTTGAAAGTGTTTGTTTGTTTGTGTTTGTTTAAAAATTCATCAAAAATCAATAAAAATCTTAAAAATTCAAAAATCATAAATAGAGGGCTTTTCATCTGTGCATGCTTGGTAGACATTCTCTGGACTTAGATTTGGCTCAACCTATAGACGAGATAGAAAGATTCTTTCATAGGATGGCCAATCAAAACCAGAACCAAGTTGTTAGAAATGTAGAAGAGGCTACACCCAGACAAATGAAGGAATACTTCATTCCTTCTGACTATCAACCTGCCACTTGCATTAGGCCAGAAATTCCAGCAAATCATTTGAGATCAAACCTGGAACCATTCAAATGTTACCATCCTTCTATGGCAATCCCAATGAAGATCCTTATAGGCATATAGATGAGTTCCTAGAGATCTGTTGCACTGTAAGGATCCAAAATTTCACTGAAAATGCCTTAAGGTTGACCCTATTTCCATTCTCCTTAAAAGACAAGGCCAAACATTGGTTGGGAACCATAGGGAGAACTATCACAACTTGGCCAGAAATGCAGCAGGAATTTTTAAAGAAGTTTTTCCCGATTGGCCGAACAAACACCATGAGAAGAGCAATCACTGGATTTTCCCAACACCCGGGAGAATTAATGCATGAAAAATGGGAAAGACCAAAGGAGTTGCTTAGAAAATGCCCCCATCATGGTTTGTCGAGGTGGCAAATAGTTCAAGCTTTTTATGAAGGTTTAACTGAATCGAATAGGCAAATGGTTGATGCTTCGTGTGGGGGAGCATTCATGACTAAGAGTGAGGATGAGGCATATAATCTTTTTAAAACATTGAGTGAGAACTCTATCAATCATGCCTCACTCTACTCTTATGAGAGAGCGTTAGGACTTGTGAAGAAGGCAAGGATGTATGAAGTAAGAGGAAGAGGGGAACCAGATTCCAGGGTAGAAGATCTGATAGCTAAACTTGATCAGAGGTTGGAGCAGAAGTGGGAACAAAAAATCGATCAATTGTTGTCGTTGACTGGGCAAGCCACACCCAAATTTTCTCAAACACCTGAAACTTGTGCTATGTGTGCTAGCCCAGCTCACTCCACAAATGCTTGTCCCACTACTGCCCAATTACCCTCTTTCATTTAAGAACAAGTGCAAGCTGCACAAGGTTTTCAAAAACCCTCCTATGATCCATATTCCAACACATACAATCCGGGTTGGAGAAACCATCCAATTTTTCATGGAAAAATCAATCTGAGCAAGTTTCCCAACCTGCTTTCAAGCAATCCATGTACGGTCAATCCTATCCCAATCAGAATTTGGGATTTGGCCAATCTTCTAACTCAAAACCTCCACAATTCCAAGGAAATCAAAATTCCAATCAATTTGCTCATACAAATTGCCAACAACCTTCATATCAACCACCACCTCCTCAACCTAATTGGGATGATAAAATGAATCAACTCCAAAACATGATGGCGACTCTATGCTGAAATAGAAATTAAACTGAGATAGCACAAAGATAAAAGGAATTCAGTCTGGTAAAGATGCTGTCAGTCAAGTGTCCAAGTGCCGCCTATCATTTACTCATTTTGTTGAAGACATTGACAGGATGAAGGCTCACACTGCACACATTGATCTGGAGATAGCAGATCTTCAGACTGAGCTTAGCAACTTCTGGCAGCATGGCACAGTTCCCAGCTCATCATCTGCTCCTCCGCCCATAACCAAAGCTTCAATGTCTTCCAAGAAAATATATATGAAAACCGTCAGAGGATGGAAGAACTTTTGCATACCAGGCTAACTACTATGCAAGCTCAAATGAGATCAAATTTAAGTGCTCTGAAAGTGAGGATGAAGTCAATTGAAAGCATATTACTACCTCTTCCTCCTCCTCCATCTTCATGATGGTTGTTTTATTTTGATGATGTCAAAGGGGGAGAAGGGTTCTTTTGTATGCAATGGATGCTATTGGATGCTACTACTATATACATTTTGGTTGTTGGATTACATATTACACTTTATGCTTGTATGCTTGATCTTTTTGAAAGTGAAAATTGAATGACATGGTTGTTATTGATGTGATGAAAATTTGGATGTCATTGTCATTTTGTATGCCATGGAATAATGTGAATGAATGTTTTAAAATCCCATGTGTGAGAAAAACAAAGTTTGTTTAATGAATCATAGTTGCCATCATCAAAAGGGGGGAGATTGTTGGATCTCTTGTTTTGATGATGTTCAAATATGATTCATACATATGTGGATATCATGCTTCATTTATGTTTAACAATATTTTTCCATGTGTAGCTCAAAGGAATGCTCAAGTAATGACAGTGGTGTCAACACAACTCTAGTGGTGTCGACACAATCCATGCATCCAGCAATTTGTAAAGGAAAAAGCATCTAGTGGTGTCGACACAGAAGGCTTGTGTGTCGACACCTTGTCCCTCCCAGTAGCATGTTTTTTGAAGAAGCATCCAGTGGTGTCGACACAGGACCCCTGTGTGTCGACACTCACCCACTGTCCCAGAAGCCCAGTTTCAAGCCAGTGCATTGTGTGTCGACACATGCTTGTGTGGTGTCGACACACTTTGGATATTTTTCCAGATCTAAAATGCAGGAACACATGGATGATTTTGATTGAGGAATTTTGAGCGGGAATTTTTGTGCCCCCAAATCCCAAGAGATCTTGTGGACCCATGGGACTATAAATATCCCTTATCCACTTCATTTGGGTGAAACACACATCAGTTCTTCCATCCCCAGAGGTTTCCAGGCGATTTCAGAAGTGGGCTTCATCCTAGAGAATTGCTTCCAGATCTGAAGGAATTGAAGCTTCGAGCATCTTGGATGATCCATCTCAAGAAGGATTTCCAGTCTTCAGAGCCTTCTTCCTAGAGCTAAAGCCGAAGAGCTGATCTCCCATCTTGAAGCAGAAACAGTGAGATTCAAACCAGACATCTCCAACTTGGAATTCAATTGTTTAGTCTGGTTCTTTACTTCAAACTCACTCTATTGTGTGTGTTTTGTGAGGTTGGTGCAATCCTTGTGCTCAATCTCGTGTGTGTGGTTAGATCTGAGATCTCTGCATCTCAGAGTGTGTGTGGTGTTTTGTGTCTTTTCTGAACTAGCAAGATAAGCCACAATTGTGTGTGTGTGTGTGGATGGTGGATGTAAGATACATGATTGTGTAATCCGAACCACCATAAATCTTCTTGTCTCTGTGGTTTGATTGTCTTTTGTGCTAGATGCTTGGCAGGTTCGTTAGTATTTCACCATCTAACATGTCTGAATTATTCAGAATTATGAGTGAGCTTTAGATTTAAGTATTAATTCAATCTCTCAAAGAGTTTAATCGAGTGATTTTTAAAATCTAGAGAAATCTATTCAACCCCTCCCCCCCCCCCCTTCTAGATTTCTTCATAGCAGTTTTTCCGCAATATTTCACGAGAGAATTATGATGATCTGGAAGCCAGACTGGCAAGGATTGAGAGAAAAATCATTCGACAGCTACCTCCACCACCTCCTTCCCCTCAGTGAATTTACTGTTTTGATTATGTCGAAGGGGGAGACAGTTCATAGATAGTTTTTTGCTTTGCTTTTGACCTTGATGTAAACACTTTTATTAAGCAATGGCAATTAATGAAATGAAATCATCTATGTGAATTGTTCTTGTATGGAATTATGTGGATTACTTGTGTTAGTGTGGTGACTTGGTTGCATAAAACATGAAGTTCAGTTATAGTCAAGTTTCGGTCAAAACTTCTATGAAATATTGTTGCCATCATCAAAAAGGGGGAGATTGTTGTGTCCCTAGTTTTGATGATGTCATAAGTCACGCAAAAGTGTCACAAATATATATATGAATTATTCTAACACAAGTTTTCATATGACAGGAAAAATTCACAAAGTCAAATGATCTCATGAGAGTTGATACTAATTGCTTAATAAGTCGACACACGTCTTAGTGAGTGAGTTACTGGAGTTTTGTGAAGCACTTGAGTCGACACTACCCAAAGAATAGGTCGACATTGGATAGTCTTTAAGTAGCACAGAAGTCTAAAGTATCGCATAAGGTCGACTCTAGTTGAAGAACAGGTCGACACTAGTTGGTCTTCTGGTTAGTGCTAAAGGAAAAGAACAGCACGTGGTCGACTCCACCAGTCTACGAGGTTGACTCCAGATGAAGGTTAGGTTGACTCTACCACTATGTAAGGTCGACACTAAGATGCTACAAGGTCAACACTATACTCATGGACAGCCAGTCACAACAGTAGTCAATTGGATGAGGCCGACTCATGAAGGTATGGAGTCGACTCTACTGAAGTATCTTCACTGGTCCAAGTCAAGTTCCATGTGTGCGTCGACACTATGCTCAAAGTGTGTCGACTCTCTGACCCTTGCATTCCAGTGATGAAAAGAATCTGTCGGCACATTAGTTCTAGGCACGTGACCCAAGGCCCAATGATTGGGACTTCAGGTACACCTTACAAGGTTCTGGAAGATACCCTTTTTGGCGGCAAAAGTACCTCTCAACGGATTGTGATTATGTTGGGGCCCCCTAAAAAGATTTCGCGATGCTGATCAAAAAGGGGCACATCGTCCTCTTCAGAAAATAACACATACAGAAAAAGTGCAGAGCATCTGAGGGCTAAAAAGTGCAGAAAGAGCAAAGAGCTTGAGATCAGAAAGAAGAGCAGGCTTCAGAGTGGTCAACTGATCAAGAAGAAAGGATGTTGGACCTCCTCTTCCACCTGTCTGAAGACCTGTTGATGATCAATTGAAGCAGAGCATCGGAATTCAACACAGTTCAGAGACAATTGATCCTTAAGCTGCGTCTAGAAGAAGAATCTGATGAGATCAAGACTAGAGAAGATGCAATTGGGAGTTCAAGGAGAAATCTGATCAGATCTATACTCCAGTGAACCTGCACATAGAGTGTTTGCAAAACTTCTGCATTCTTTTAGAAATTTTCTCTCATTTGGTTTTTCTCATTTCTTCTAAACATCATCTATTTGGTTGTCTACTCCAGTTGGAGTAGATGGACTGATCCTACACTCTATATGTAAGGATTGAGATATTGATACAATCTTGAAGCTGTGAATCAGCGGGCTATATGAAGCTGTGAATCAGCAGTTGTATGAGTTTTTCACATGGTTGGATTGTTGAGAGAAGCCTCACTTAGTTTAGTGAGGTGTGGATGTAGGTCCCCACACTGAAGCCAAACCACCTTAAAAATTCTGCTTGCATTGTGTGGTGTGTGGTGCATTGGCTCTATCGCTTAGTCTAGTTTGATATAACAAGCTCTCTCATATCAGAAGATCTATTTTGGGCTTTTAATTTTTATGTAGTCACTATCTATTCACCCCCCTCTAGATATTCATTCCATACCCATCAATACTGACGGATTTTGTTGTCGTTGGTAATTTCTGACGCTTTTTTTCCGATGAATTGTTTTCGACGGTCAGTTGCTGGAAAGTGGTCGGAAAGCTAGTTTTCCGATAGATTTCTGACAGATTTCTGACCGAAGCTTGCCATCGGAAATACCACTTTTTCTTGTTGTAGGATGCAGCACCAAGTCCACACCTTTCTGATGAAGAACACTTTTTGAAATGTCTGGAAGGTTTTTGGACAAAGTAAACTCGTTCTTCAGGCTTCTACAAGTGAAGAGCTTCTGTTGGCTCTCTCCAAGCAACACAACCCCACTCTCAAACTCTAGGGCACAAGAACCAACTCTTGGGGGCGTGTTGAAGTCTCTCAAACCATGGAAATATGTTGTATTTATAATCCCAAAGGATCTCTCAATGTCTGGAAAGATTTCAACCTTCGTAGGACTCTTTTTAGGAAAGTCCATGTTGGAATCGCCAGAATCGGTCGACCTAAATTCACAAATCGGTCGTCTAATTTGTTCACTGTCCCAATATCAATGTTACTGGGAAAATCAACCATCCTAAAACCCAAAATCGGTCATCCAATTTTTACTTCAACTCCAACTTTGACTTTAGCAACTTCGACTTTAGAAACTTCGACTTCCACAACTTCGACTTTAGCAACTTCGACTTCAGCAACTTCGACTTCAGCAACTTTGACTTCAGCAACTTCAACTTCAGCTTCAACTTCAACTTCAGCAACTTCAACTTCAACAACTTCAACTTCAGCTTATATTCATGCACACTTAACACATAAATTAGAGCCTCAAATTAAATATAAATAAATCAAATACTTGAATCATTAATAAGTATATCACTATATGCTTTTGTGATTCTCTCAACATGAGTTAAACTTAGTGTTGTTGTGATCATCAAAATCTACAGAGTACAATAGTTCCTTGGCTGACTGAGGAGAAAGAAGAGTGAACATACACAGTTTCCCCTTCCTGTTGCAGAAGGCGGCGTATATCTTATCGCATTCATTAATAAGGCGACGAGCTTCTTGTCGCGACCTTTGAAATAGGTTCCCTTCTGCACTATCTTCTATTTCCAAGGTAGTTAGCATCTTTATTTCGTATTGGTGGTGTAAGACCCTTGAATGTTATCATCTTATGTAGGTGTTTGATTGTGTGAAAAACTTATGCTTGTGTGTGTGTAGATATGTATATATAACAAATTGATGTATTGTTGTAAATATATGTATATATATATATATATTGTATATATATTATTTACTTACATTGCATGAGTAGTAGTAATCTTCTAAAGTATACACTGTGTAGTTCATGTGCATGCATTGAGTAAGTGTAGTTTCTGCAGTTTTTAAGTTTTGGCCAAATGACCTGTTGGCGTCAACATGAGTTGACGTTCATAGGGAGTCAGCGGCCACATCGATGGACGCCAACTCCAGTCTGGCGGCCAGTGATGTTGACGTTAACCTCCCAGATCTGTTGCATCTTCAGATCTGGAAACGGCCCCGAAAATGTCGCCTCTTGTTTAGGAAACCATTCTCCAACGGTCCTATACCTTTCCTAAGCGCGTCTCCGACCCCTAGCCCTATAAGATACCCAATCTCTGGTCGAAAGATCCCTTTTGGCATTTGTCAAAAATCCTAGTTCTCTTCTGTGCGAAAACTGAACTTTGGACCCTTTGATCCGACGATTGGTGACTCCTTTCGGCGATCTTCTACGACTAGAGGAGAGTCTAAGCATTTGGGAAGGCTTCTTCGTCATCGGGTGGCTGTCTGCATCAACACAGAACCCGGATTTGGAGGACTTTGGAGGCTCTTTGGCTCAGGCCGAGGAGAGCTTCTTCGACCCAATCCTTCGTTTGTATATTTTTCTAAAGGCAAGTAACCCATGCCTGTTATCCCTACATGCGTCTAGTAGGTCCTAGGTAATTTCTTAGAATTTTAATCGTGTCCTGGAACCCCCTTTCTATCGAATTTTTGGAGTTCAGTCTGTGTCTTGCACAAACAGGAACTTAACGGCAACCTTTGATGCCGTTAAGATCCGAAGTTGGCGACGGCCTTTGTCACCGTTAACCAGATAGGCGACCACCCCCCTTGCCGCTGAGTTCTTCAGGCAGGGACAGTTTGTCTGTCTACCCTTAATAATCTATTTTCTAGATTTCTACGCATGAGGATATACTGTAAAAATTATATGTTATGTAATACCTTTAGTGGGTCATGTTGAGCAATTTTTATGAATTTTTCGTTGAATGTGTTATTTATTAAAATCCCTGAATTATCTGTTAGATAGGTTTAAATCTTGTAAAAATAATGTTGATATGGATCTGTGTTGAATTTGGATACTGTGAAATTTCTATAATATGTACACCAGTATCAGGTCATGCTATGGAAATTGGGAAAATTTCTGATGTTTGTGTAAATAGTTATATTTTCTGAACTGTAAAATAGTGAGCATGCAATATCAGTTTAAATTCACAAATAAATTGTATGGAATTAGTTAAATTTCTAGAAATTTCATGTAAAATCATGACTGCCAGATGCATGTTGTAGGATGGTTAATGTACCTATAGCACTGTGAACCATGCAAGTTTGATTGTTGAACAACTTTATAATATAACTATTATAATTTTTATAATTAGTGTGTAGTTCCAAAAAATATGAAATTTGGCATGCATGATGTTTAACCTATGATCAGTCCGTGGTAAAAATTTCATGAGAATTGGACAATAGTTGGTACTTGTTTGTTTATTACATGATGAAATGACCAATTAAAGCATGTTTAGTGTAATTAGTGATAAATTAGATAATTGCAACATGATTAGAATAAATTTATATCTGTTTAACATTGTAAACAGTAGTACCATGTTAGGAAATCTGAACCATGTACATGTATGTGAATGTGAAATTAGTGTGTGTTTAAAAATGGAAATTTTGTAAATGTGCCATGGGTGACACTACTACCTTAGAGGGCTGAGGAACTGTACCGTAGTAAAGTCCCTACGGGAAGGTTCATATGAGTATGAGATCCCATGGGCATTGGAACTAAATCCTAGAGGTGGATAAGTGCAACTAGTTAGGGTGGAGAGTGCTTCTCTCGGTTCTGCGCAGTAACTAAGATCTATCACTATATTGCCTAGGTGATAGGTATGTGTGTGAATGAGATAAGTGTGTGTCCTTCTAGAGGTGGTTTGGACTATGTGTCACGACATGTAATGAGAATAACGTGATTATATATATATATATATATATATATGTGTGTGTGTGTGTGTGTGTGTGTGTGTGTGTGTGTGTGTGAAATGTGCATGTGTAAAATGTGTAAATGATCATGTGAAAATGTGAACTAATGTGATAATATATGAAATTGTGAACCAATTTATGAATGTGTTATATCCATTTCAAAACAGCAAGCTATTCATGTTTATAAATGTGTTATGAATGTGAGAATGTACATAGAATCCATACTAGGAATACCTCTTCCAATATGTGCAATACCATGCTTAACTTATTTTTATAATGTAGCATGAATGGACTTAAAATAACATGTTAAAGAATGTGTAGAAAGCATGTGATAGGTTTACTTTATTGTGAAATAAACATAAACTATAAAAACATGAATCATAAATTGTAGAAATATCATGTTTAGGCTTTCTTTTAAAAGTTGTCCAATCCATGTTATGCGTATTAGTTACTTGTTTAAAAGGGTAAAAATGTCTATGCGATGTATGTAAGCTTAATGTGAATGGAATTACTTGCTGAGTCTTTTAGACTCACTTTTGCTTTGGCGTACAGGTGCAGGTGTGTCTACTTCCTTGGAGGAGACAGTTAGGAGTGACTCTGAGCATGAGGAGTAGCACCTTCATGGAGATTGTCTTATTGTACTTCTTTTTTTTATATAGTATGTAATTGAGAGCACTATGTAATTCAGTTGTGGACAATGTATTTGATTTAAATTTCAGTTATGAGAACTTTAGTTCTTTCTTGTATTATATAGACTGTGGATAAATGTGGATGATGGAATAATAATTTTACATTCAGTTCTTTTATTCCGCTGTTATGTGTTCATATTTGTGTACGTCTCATCCTATTGAATATGTTGGGTAAATGTCCCACTGTGGCAACGCTCTCTATATCGATGTGGGTTGGTATAACCGTACCGGTATGAGGGTTGTCACAGGTGGCACTTACGGTCTTTTCTTTATATTCTTTATATTTTCATCATCTTTTATCTGGGGATCAATTCCCATGATTACACTCACTTCTCGACCATTTATTTATTCCCAAATATCTCGTGCGTATTCTCCAAACGTGACAATGTTGCTTGTCGTAGTGCTTATATTCTGACTTGTCACTTACTATAGATCATCCTATCTGGGGCATTATCTCCGCAAGTACTTGATACTGAACTTCCATTGTCTTCTTCTTCTTGTCTTTCTTGTGGAATGGCTTCAATCACCTCTTCAGTGCTGCTCTCTTCTCTTCTAAATATATCTCCATCTTGCTCTCTAAATGTCACGTTGTGTTGAGTGCCTCCATGCTCCTATGTTCAAGAGCAACCAATCGAGTTCTAATTAATGGTTGGAACCCCATCACGAACTTCCTCACCTTACTACACGCGTCTATCACTATATGGGTGCATACTTGGACAACTCTGTGAATCGAGCCTCATACTCTATCATCGACCTCAAACCTTGCATAAGTGCCAAAAACTCTTGGTCTATCTTACCTTGTATATACTCTGAAATAAACTTGGCATTGAACAATCCATTAAACTCTGCCCATGTCATGTCCTGCTCTTTGCCCTCGATCTACATACGTAAACTGACGTCCACCACACATCGGCTCTCTCTTGTAACATATAAGTAGCTAGATTGACCTTATCATCCTATGCATAGCAAATGGCCTGAAAAATGTTCTCAATCTCCCTCAACCAACTCTCAGCAACCAATGGCTGGCTCTCCCCCTTGAAAGAAGGTGGAGCACTTAAACCAATGCATGATCTACACTCCTTTATAACCATGCTTCCAATGAGCTAGTGCATAAACTTGAGCCTGAAGTTGCGCCTGAATAGTTGCTTGAGTCTGATGCCCCTGAGTCTACATCACCTATACCAAGCCTTGCATGAATGTGTCGTAGTCTACCAATGGTGGCAGGGGCATGTCGATGGCCCTTATGGTGTCGGTGGCCTCCGCTCTTCACTCGCATCCCTCCTTGGCTCCTCATCGTAAGTGGCATTTGCACAATGTAATCACGGGGTTGCGCACCCTTCGAGACACACAACATGTTTTAAATGTGCTAATAGCATGGATTAGGAACGTGTGATCGCCACCTAACAAGTTGTCTTTGAATAAGAATGAAGCTAGGCTAACGTGCTAGGAAAAGGGGTTGAGAACGGGGCACTTACTGATGTCGTGACAGGTCTCCCCGTCGCGATGATGCTACTGTCGCGACGCCCTATCAGGGCATGTCCTGGTTGTCGCGACGCCTTTTGCCGATGCATTCTCTGCAGTGCAGGATGATATTGGTGGACCTTCTTCCTGCCCTCCAGCCGGCTAGAGGACAAGAGCTCCTCGTCAACTCTTGCTTAGGTGCCTGCCAAAACGAAGAAAACAACAAAAACAACCTATTTTTTAGAGTAGTATCTATCCAAAAATGAAATGAAAAGGGGGAGCATAGAGGGAACGAACCTGGGTGGCTTTTAAACCCCTTGGGTGATATAAAAACATGGGAAGAAAAGGAAATGCGTTCCTATCTAAAAGAGAATAAAAACATGCATGGAAGGAAAATGAGAGGAAGAAGGGAAGAAGGAGCCCCAATGGGGCGACTCCCTGGCGTGGTGTAGTGTCCTTGAGTGTTGCTGAAGCCTTGGAAGATGCCTCCTCAACCACCAAGCTCCATATGTGAAGAAGAAGCCATGGCTTGGTGAAGATGATAGAGGGAAATGTGAGGAAAGGGATAAGCCACGAGCTAAGGGACAGGTCTGGAAGGAATTCGGTAGCACTTTGTGGCAACATCGGGGCTCTCCTCACTCTGAAGGAGAAGTGTCCCTTACATAGAAATGAGGGAGATTATCCTCGTCATCAAGTGATAGTAACCCAAAATGATGTGATAAAATCATGTAAATCCAGAGGGGAGAGTCCTAGGAGGGTCCCAAGGTGCCATGGACCCTCAAACCGCGCATGGGGGTTGTGGGGGTTGCTTCGAGATAGTGATAAGGTCCATGGAGGATAAATAGGAGGTGGTTGCGGAGGCCAGCGCATGCAGATCATGTCATGACGGGTCGTAGGGGCGCGACAAGGCTTGTCGCGACGGCCAGGATGGTCGCGACCATAAGGGCACGTGAATGGATATACATGGGCTGTCGCGATGGCCAAGGAGGGCACGACATGGATAACGCGACGCCACGGCCCGTCGCGTTAATGAAAATAGATTATCCATGGATTATTGATCAATTATTTGGAAGAATAATCAATAATTAAGCATGAGGACTCTTGGAATGACAATAGGACAGGATAATGTGAAAATTGGGCTTCTAATGGGCTCAAAACAAGGCTAAGAGATGGCCTCAAGGTGAATGACCAACTTGGGGCTCATTAAGAGAACAAGAAATATGGTTCAACTTATGGGCTAGAAACGGGTGTCTACAGATTGCCCCTCCTTGGCTTCCACTTTGTAAGGGAGCATAGCGGAAATGTAGCAGAGGTGTCATAAAATAACGATGAAGCGGAGATGACGTGGAGTGGACTGAAAAGATGGGAGCCAAGGTAAAGAGATACCCGATCTAACCAATAAGTAATTGGAATCTTCTTGGAAGCCCTGAGTTAGTTGCTTGAGCAGAATGCAAGGAAAAACATAAGTCTGGACGAGAAGGAGAAAGAAAAAGGACAATCAACCCCTCGATTGAGAGGTACCCTAGCTGATTGGCCTACAGGTTTCATTTTAGAGGGACATGTGCGTGCTAGGCAGGTAACATCAGACTCTGTCCTTAGAGGGGTTCACAACCAAAATGGATCAAAAGGAATAAGGATGAAAATTGTATAGAGAAATCAAGACAGGGAAATTCTTGACAGACTGGCAAGAGCAACTTGCTCGGAGACAAACCCTCCGATTCGGAATGGAATGGGATTTCTTGTTCTGAACATGAATAATGGTTGGGCACTCAACAAGAGCTCACCATTAGCCAGGGATGAGTCATGATAGCTCAAAGTCCTACATGATGCATGTTGAGCTAAAAGAAAAGAAATCATTAAATCAAATGCAAAGAAATGGGAAAATAGAAAATATATCAAGGATAATATTGCTAAATCAGACAGGAATGGGTCGAGAATCTTCCTGCAACCGCTGTGCAAGACAGAGCCCATCATCCCCAAACTTATCTAACCTACCAGCCTATCCAGCGATTAGCATTATGCACCTAGATTATCACCATTTTTGTTGAAGGGGAACTCAGATCCCAGAGCACGTTGAGAACTAGCCGGTCCTTGAAGTGATATAATAAGTAGATTACCATATAGTAATGCGGGGAGTAAGGATAGAAATACTTACCTAACTTACCTATGAAGCTCCATTTTTTGTGATTTTCTAATTTTCTTTTTTTTTTATTTTCTGATGATAAACAAAATAATAACTGACATGAAACAAAGACAATACATTCACACACAACAAATATTACAACAAACTATGTACAGACACAAAGAACCACAAAACACCTAAACGCGACACCTCTGGGAGTCACGACACTGTCGCGACGCCATAGGTGGTCGCAACCTTGTAGCGTCGGATCGGGGTGTCGCGACATTATTCTGTGCGATAAACACCAAAACTGAGCCTTATCCTTATCCTAAGGCTAATCCCACTACCTATGGGACTCCTAAACCCAACCCTATTTCTACTCTAACTACTAGGGACGAATTGGGATGGGATTAGAACCCCCTAGAGCTCTATAAATAGGGGTGCAGGGGTCTAAACTCGGAGCTCCTCCTCTCTCTCTCTTCTTCTCTCTTACTTTTCTCTCTCTTCTAACTATGAAGAGGTCTTTTTCCTCCTTTGAAGCTGGTCCCATCCCTAATGGCGGCCCCAAAGCAGTGAGGACGGCCCATGCAGCGCTCCAACGCCTCTCCTCCGTGCCCGGCCACATTAGTTCAAGACACGATATTCAAGTAAGTAGTTTTTCTCTCATCTTTTTTATTCTCTCTCTTCTTTTTCTTCTTCTTCTTTTCTCTTCTCTTCTCATGCGAACCCTCTTTTCTTTTTCTTCTAGATCCTCCCGGGAGGTAGGCGCTACTCCAAAATTCCATGGCTAGAACCCATGGTCAACGCACTCTCTGTGGCGTCCACCAACCTGCTGTGCGAGTGGAAGCTCACCATCGTCCTCACGCTAGCCAAGAACTACCAAAGAATAGTGCACGTGTGGAATAGTATGACAGCGCTTGCGGAGTTGTGGCACCCATAGACCCACACATTCATCTTCCCCTCATTCGAAGCCACGATTCTACTGGAGGAGTTGGAGCTCATGCTGGGGCTCCCCAAAAATAGAAGAGGGGAGGAACACCTCATCAAGCATACCGTGGCTGCCATAGACTCCTGGGCATCCTTGGCAAGATCACCACTCGAACTTGGGACCTGAGCACCATGACCAGTCCGAGCTACATCCATCTCCTCCCGCTCTCTTAGTGGATCATGTCACAGTGCAAGAGAAAGATAAGGAACTACCTCGCCATTGCCAAGAACACTGCCATCTGCATATGCAGCGTCATCCTCTTCCCCGCACAGGATCATCTCCTTTCTGCATCCAACCTGAGCACTATCAGCTGTGTATGGGAAGGTATGATCATTTCTCAAGCTGTTCTTGGCTATCTCTTTGCTGGACTATCCTTTGCAGCCACTAGCGGACCCCTCTTTGGCTCTGTGGTCGCCCTTGAATGTTGGATGGGCATGCACATAAACTTCAAGGCAACGGACGACCCTTCCATCAAGTGCATGAGCATGGTCCACCACCCACTCACCTTTGTCGGTGCTCCATTCCACATGACTACACAGGCATGGTGCAAGATGGCGATGGTTAAGGGATTGAAGGAGTGCAGGCTCTACCTGAACACACTAACCGTGGAGCAACTCCAGATGTGGCCAAGATTCCTTCACAACAAGATTATTCACCTTCCGCAGCGCATCGGCCTAGCTCTACGACTGATCGGCAATGAAGCATTGGTCATCTACAACCCCGACTGGTGCTTTCTATAGCATGGTGCAGCACACACAGTTGTACCGACACTCTCCCATTACCCGCCGATTCAAGCATGGAAGATGGATGATGATCAAGACGAGTGGGATGTGAGAAGCGTCATAGTCCACTGGGAAGGGTGCGCAGCAAGCCTCATTTCAGAAGCAGTGGCAGAGGATGAGGACGTGTATCAAGAGTACCTGCAGGTGTTGAAGAGGATCCGACCACGTGGAGATCGCGCCGTGGCGGAGGCTGCACCGGGTGCATGAGAGGAGTAGGAAATGTAAAAGGTGGTAGTTAGGGCTTGAAAAGATGATTGATTGATTGTAGATATGATTAGGAACTGTAATTGATCATTTAAATCAATAAAATAAGAATTTGGTTCACTGTTTGCATTGTTCAGTTGATATCACGACCAAAACAGACATCGCCTTAAGGTCGCGACAGGTCGATAGGTCGCGACATTATCACGACCCACCTGGCCGTCGCGATCTTAACGTGACGCCTATAAACATCGCAACATGAACCGAGAGTTCAAAAAAAACATAGAAACCTCTCTTCTTCCCTCTCATGCTCACAGGCTTCTTGCGGAGAGCTCTGGCGATTCGGCTTCTACTTCGACTCCCACTCTCTTTGTGCTCCCTCTCTTCCACTTTCTCCTTCTCTCCCTCTCTCACTCTCCCACTCTCCCACTCTCTCACTCTCCCACTCTCTCACAGCGATGGAGGGAAGCGGTGGTGGTGGTGGGGAATGCGGAAAGCACCAGACGAGGAGGCCACGACGGCGCACAAAGGAAGCCCCGATGGAGGAGGCGCCGGAGGTGGAGATGGCAGAGGTGGAAGTGCCGGCGGTCGATTTGGAGGCGGCGGCGATGGCCCGCGAGGAGGCCATGAAGAAGGTGAGTCCCCACTCCCTAATCCTTGTGATTTATGGATGTGGATGAATGAGGGAGCCCCATAGAGGGCCTATGTAGGGCGAAACGCCCAGGAGAATGGTCACCGAACAAAGGAAACTCTGGTCGGCCCGCGTCTGAGAACGCGACGGCCCGCGCCATCATGACAGGTATAGTCGTGACGGGGTCAGAGGCCGCGACCTTGTCACGTCAGCCAAAGGCCGTCAGGACAAGGTCGCGATCTCCCTGGGTGTCGCGACCAGGTCGCAATGTATCGGGGCGTCACGACAAGGTCGCGACCTACTTAGTCGGCGCGACCTCAGCCGAGAACTCAAGGAGTGCATGTTTAAGTTGACTGGTTGTTTCTTCTTCGTGCTTGCAGGGCGAGATGAGGGCCAGGGTGTCCTGGCTTCTCGTGTTGGCTGTGTATCTGGCCCTCCTAGGGTTTTAGAGGGAGAGGCTAGATGACATGGGGTTTGGGGAGGTCCTTAGGATGGACCAGATGAGGGCGGATGCTCCCCTCACCCAGGCCCTGCGTAGCAGGTGGGACACGGAGGTGATTGCCTTCGTGTTTCCATGGGGTCACATGATCTCTAGCCTGGAGGATGTCAGTAGGATCACTGGGCTGAGGGCGTACGGTCGCCCGGTGAGCAGATTTACCTACCCTTGCTACAGGGACTTAGCCCGCAGACTCCTAGGTTTGATTGTAGGTCAGAGGTCCTCCCTAGTCCCTAGGGTAGACCTGCAGGAGAGCCTAGGTCTAGTTCAGACCGGCCGAGAGGTAGGGGAGACGGTGGATGAACAGCTTGACAGATTAGTGAGGAGTTTTCGGGAGACTCTGGCCAGTGAGCCTGGGGCTAAGGCAGATTTAGATTTGCATCGCTTCCTCATGTTCTTCCTGGGCAGACTTTTGTTTGCCATGAGGGGCAACGCAGTTCACTGCCGGTTCCTACCGCTGCTAGAGGACCTAGACCATGTAGGAGACTGGTGCTGCCCTTCTGACGCACCAGTTCGACAGCCTGGGCTCCTCCAACCGGCAGACCTCGATCAGCGGCTTCTTCCCTTTTCTCCAAGTACATTTCTCCTTCTCTTGTCCTTTTACTTTAATTGCCCTTTACTGCCAATGTGATCTAACTGTGCCTTTCTACTTACAGGTCTGGACATCCCAGGCCTGGGGAGGGGTGTTTTGGAGCGACCGGGTCTCGTGCCTCTAGCTCGACGTTGGGTGCCATGCCGAGACACACACCCCCTGGAGGAGCAGTTGGCGTCCATCCAGGATGCGATCGACGTCTACCTGCAGCTAGATGTGAGTACTCTACCCTTCTTAAATTCCAAATTGAATTCTTTAACTGCCTGGCTACTGATTAGATGTGCTCTTTATTGTGCAGGTGGTGTGGCAGCCATATCTAGGTAAGGGAGACGAGGGACAGCCTTGGATGGAGCAGGCTCGTCCCTACTTCGGTAGGGCGACATGGGTTCATAATCTCAACCTCTTGCTACCTCTCCACCTGCATCTGACTCAGAGGTCACTCGGCCTCCGTCAGAGTGTTATGGAGTTCCCCAGCCGAGGACGGACCCCTAGGCTTGGCTGGAGCTTTCGGGGACTCCACAACATGACTGATTGGCGTGAGCGGGCCTGCGAGCAAATTGCAAATTGGGAGCACCGAGGACGACGGGTCCGGTCTGACACTGAGTCTGACGATGCGTACCTGAAGTCCTTTGCCTTGAAGTATGGGGCAAGGGTCTATAGGGGTGCCAGAGGATAGGTATATTTCTAGACTCAAACCTTGTGATTTGTTATAATTGAATTGGATTTGACACAGTTTGATGATTGGTAGGTGGACGTGGCCAAATAGATCGCCTCACTCCAGGCCCTACTGCACTCCGCCGTGCAGGACCGGGATGCAGCGAGGAGGGAGATAGAGCAGCTGGTAAGTACCTATTCAGACTTCAGTAACTTACCAAATTTTCCAGCTTATAGAGGAATTCACAAATGTTCTATGTGCAGCGTGTGGAGTTGATGAGGCTGAGGGCGACACAAGTAGGTGCATCCTCCTCAAGGGCAGCAGCGGAGACTTCGCAGTTGGATCTAGAGAACTGACTGGCCAGTGCATTGGGGATGGCCAAGGAGGCAGAGACAACGCTGGAGGAGAGGGTAAGTGTAGCATGACCTGGTCTCAACTTGATTTAGAATTGGCACTGACATGCATTTTCACAGGTGACAGAACTGAGGACCGCCACCGGCCAGGTGAGTCACTGGCGCGAGCAGGCCGACATGGCTGCAGCGTCGATCTCCCAGTGGTGCCTCCAGGCGGAGACGGCAGCAGCAGAGGTGGACCGGTTGCACACACAAGCAGAGCCATCAGCAGCAGAGGTGTCCCGGTTGCACACAGAGGCGGAGACATCACCGATGGAGGTGGCTCGGTGGCACATACAGGCGGAGGCGGCGGTGTTACAGGTGGGTGAGCTGACGAGGGAGCTGGAGACACTGCGTGCGCAGGGATCATCAGTGGACCAGGCAGAGCTGACCCGACTGCACATCGAGCTAGCTGTGCAGCAGTCCCTGGTCCAGGAGCTTCGGAGCTGCATGGTGATGATGAGCTAGGCTACTCGGAGTAGGAGCAAGAGCAGGAGCGGAGTGAGTGGGGCGAGCGGCGTCTCCGTTAGGCAGTATCTGGCCGGTTCCTCCAGTCGTTGGAAGAACGAGGAGGAGGAGAGACACCAGGCGAGAGAGACGAGTGCTCGGAGTGCTAGGGGTGGCGGCGAGATGCCACCCCCACCCAAGAGGCAGGAGGGATCTAGGGAGAGTGGTGGTGGACAGTGAGGAGTTTGTGAGCCACCTCCCCCTTATCTTTGTACATGATGCTTTTCATTAGTGGATCTTTTTACTTTTGTGCCAATGTTTATGATTGAATGAATTGTGATTGACACGAGTGAGACATGAGATCCTAGTGAGCGAGAGAGGGAGAGAGAGAGAGAGAGAGAGAGAAACTGAGTACATCGTTACGTTGCTCAAAGATTTTTTGTCCCTGCACACTTAGCAAAACAGATTAGATCTGCTCTTTGGCTCAGCCCCTTACATTAAGCAAGGAATGACTTTAACTTCATAATAGTCAAGGGGCTGAGCCTTATTAAATAGGCGGAAAGTAAAAGAAAATAATGCATGCTTAAAACGAAAGAACGATATGTACATCTAATTTTTTTGGATTTTGGGATTTTCTTTTTTTAGATTTTATGATATATTTTTTAAATTTTTTATTTTCGGATTTTTTTGAACTTTGAGATTTTTTTGATTTTTTATTTTTGGATTTTCTAATTTTTTGGATTTTCTTTTTTTTTTATTTTGGAATTTTTTATTTTTTTTATTTTGGATTTTTAGATTTTCTCTAGAGGCACCCTTGCACTTGAGCAATTAGTTGTGAACCTCACCTCCCATCTTATGCTGTCAAATACCCCCTAGGTGCAGTGTGCATTTGTTTTTTGGCTTCCTTATGGCTGATTGCCCCTAGTCACTAGTGCTCTTACACAGACCAGGTGTGGGATTATTTCGGTCATTAGTGGGGATAGGAAGACGTAAGGGGATAAGACTTCGTGTCGGTGCTTGGGACACTGGCTTGTTTGACTCGTGAGGGTGTATCTCACATGGATTCCGTCTGTTTTCAAGAGACTTTGTGGTCGTTGCTTTTGTTTGGGGCATGCGTACAATCGAGCTCATTTTCATCCCGCAGGGACTTTGCCACTCTTTGCCATGCCCCTATTCCCATTTTTCACTCATTTGATATTCATTTGTTATTTTCTTTCTTTTGCAAAATTGGAATTTGGCCATCTCTATTTGAGATTTCATACACACATGATCTACGCCCTCATTTGTCTACAAGTCAACGTCCGTTTGCTCCTGGGCCTTGTCCGAGCAAGAAGAGAATAGACCTTCGCTCCCCTATACTAGGGCTAAGTAGGAACACTTTGGTCTAAGAGGAATTGACCACGGGTTGCCGTGTTGTGTGTGTTGACTGAATCCAGGGGTTATCTGACAACAATGAAATGGATGTGAAACTCATAACTGCTAGCATTTCTGTGCAAAATAGTGCCGCTATCGAAAATCTTTTATTAAGGGTAGAATATTTTAAGGTACAACCCATTCCACGGGTGAGAGAGCTCCTCACCCTCGGCATTTACTAGCCTATACGCATTCTCATATTACACTTCCTTAATGACGTATGGACCTTCGCAATTAGCTTGCAATTTCGACCTAGGACCTCCAGGTTTTATGAAAATTTGCTTCAAGACCATGTCTCCTCCTTGGAATTTACGTTCAATCACTTTCTTTTGAAAATATCTTGAGAGTCTATTTTGATATGAAAGCACATAATCGGCCGCGGCCAGACGCCGCTCGTCTAGGAGCTCCAGCTGTGTAAGTAACGCCTCTCGACGTTCATCGAGATTAAGTTCTTTGTCCAACTGTACCCTTAGTGAAGGAATGGGGATCTCATGTGGACATACCGTCTCCATCCCATAAGTAAGTGAAAAGGAGTTTGCCCTGTGGGCGTGCGAACGGAGGTACGATAGGCCCATAAAGCCTCAATCAATTTCTCAGGCCAATCAGCAAATTTATGAGACTCACAAGTTTTCTTTAAAATTTTCAAAAGTGTTTTGTTTGTGTCTTCAACTTGACTATTTCCCTGTGGATAGTACGGAGACGAGTGATGCAGAGAAATGTTGAATTTCTTACATAGGTTCTGAAGCTCTTGAGATATGAACTGTGGTTCGTTGTCGGTGACGAAGCTGCTTAGCACTCCAAACCATGAGATGATGTTCTTCATGATGAAACGGCACACGGTTGAACCTTTGATCTCTGTAAATACTTCTGCTTCGGACCACTTGGTGAAGTACTCAGTGGCAGTTAGAATGAATGATTTTTGTTTGACTTGAGCATTAGCATCACCAAGAGGTCCAATGATATCAAAGGCCCACATGGAGAATGGCCAAGGGGAAGACAGTGGATGTAAGGAGGAAGATGGAGCATGGATCTTATCGGCATGAAGCTGGCACTTGACACACCTACGGACGTAGATGGCATAGTTTTCTTCTAGGGTTGGCCAGTAATAGCCCTGCCTAAGGATTTTCTTAGCTAGCATCTGGCTATTCACATGCCCTCCACACTCACTGGAGTGGGCTCCTTCCACTACCTTCCAAGCTTCTTCGTCAGGCAAGCATCTAAGGAGCATCCTGTTTAGAGCGCGTCTATACAACACTTTCCCAACAATGGTATATCTTAGCACCACTCTAAGGATGGCTCTCCTATCTTCAGCTTCAGCTTCTTCTAGGAAGGTACCATCCTTGCAATATTGCTCAATCTCGTGGTACCATGGCCTTTCTTCTTCCATCATTTCTCCTAACTCCATAAGCATCACTTCCTTCGCTTCTCGTCTCTCTGCCTTCATAACTAAAGAATTCCTAAGGTTATCGAACCAAGGGTCCTGAATAGAAGGTGCTTCTAACCTCTGGACAATGATAGTCTCAGCGCTGCGGCTGAGAGGGAAGGAGAGAGATGAGCCAGAGATGCCAGGGCATCGGCCATGATATTTTGAGAGCGAGGAGTGTGAATGTAGATAAACTTATGGAATTGCTTGGCTAGGAGTGTGACCAGATCTTGATAAGGCTTGAGCTTGGGGTCACAGGTGCATTAGGTAGAAAGGACCTTCTGAAGGACGAGTTGAGAGTCTCCTATGATCTTGAGATGACGCGCGCCTAAGAGGTAGGCACGTTTTAGACCATCTAGGAGAGCATCATACTCAGAAATGTTGTTGGTGGTAGGGAATTGGAGTTGATAAGCCAGTGGAATGGTGATCCCTTCTGGGGTGAGCAAGATAGCACCTATTCCCCGTCCCCTAGAGTTAAGAGCTCCATCAAAATGGAGTGACCCGAAGGAATCGCGAGAGATGAGTGGCAGGTTTTCATCATGGAATTCTTCTTGAACCGTGTCACTAGGAGGAAGAGGAAGGTGAGCAAGGTGCTCAGCAATGGCATACCCTTTTATAGCCTTTTGGACTACAAAGGTGATATCGAACTGAGACAAGAAACTCTGCCAACGAGCTAGTCTATCGGCGAGGACTGGCTTCTCTAGGAGATACCTAATAGGATCCATTCTAGAAATCAAGCTCACCTGATGGGCTAGGAAATAGTGCTTCAATTTCTGCACTACCCACATTAGCGCTGCACATGTTTTCTCTATTGTGGTGAGCTTGAGCTCGAAGGGATTGAATAGCCTAGATAGGTAATAGGTTGTCCTTTCTTTGCCAGTATCATCATGCTGTGCAAGGACAGCTCCTAGGGAGTCCTCAATGGTTGACAGATATAGGATAAGGGGTTTTCCTGGGACAGGCGCCTGCAGTACGGGCGGATTCATAAGATAACTCTTAAGTTCATCGAAGGTTTCTTGGCATTTATCATTCCATTCGAATTTGACTCCTCCTTTTAACAGTTCATAGAAAGGACGACACCTTTGAGAATGCTGATATATGAATCTCCTTATGAACTGTAGTCGAACAATCAATCCTTGAAGCTCAGATATGTTCTTAGGAGGAGGCATCTCATTTATTACCTTGGCCTTGTTCGGGTCTATTTGAATCCCCCGCTTGCTGACAATGAATCCTAGTAGCTTGCCTAAGGAAACCCCAAATACGCACTTCTTCGGATTCATCTTCAATTGATACTCTCGTGCGCGTCGAAACACTTTGGCAAGCACGGATGAATGTTCACTTCGAGTCCAAGACTTCACCACAATATCATCCATGTAAACCTCAACATGAATATGAATCATATTGTGGAAGATTTCTAACATTGCCCTCTGATAAGTGGCACCGGCATTCTTCAATCCGAACGGCATAACTACGTAGCAATAAGTTCCCCAGGGCATGGTGAAGGAGGTTTTCTCTTGATCCTCTGGGGCTAGACGGATTTTATTGTAGCCAGAGTAACCATCTATAAATGAGAGAGTTTAGAACCTAGCGGTGTTATCAATCAAGACATCCAAATGAGATAATGGGAAATCATCTTTTGGACATGCCCTATTTAAATCCCAGAAATCGATGCAGATTCGTACTCTTCCGTCCTTTTTCATTACTGGGACTATATTGGCCACCCATAAAGGATAGAGGACTACACGGATGAACTTTGCCTTGTGTAGTTTATCGATGTCCTCCTTCATCTTCAAAGCAATGTGGGGGTGGAAATGCCTCAATTTTTGTTTAACAGTTATTGCCCCTGGCTTCAAGATCAACCTATGTTCCACTAATTCGGGGTCAATATCGGGCATGTCGTCATACGACCAGGCAAACGAATCCTTGTACTCCCTTAATATCTCTATGAGCGCCTCTTCTTCTTCGAGAGGGAGATTGGAAGCTATGGTTAAGAGCTTGGGTTCTTCTTTTGTCCCAATGTTTGCCTCTTTGGTGGGTTCGTCCACTGCCGATGTAGGTTCATCGAATCTCCTCACGCCACTTGCATACATTTCAGCAGCATCCTCTATCTCACCGTCTTCTTCATCCACTGGGTCCTCCTCAGCTAAGATTTTATAAACCCCAAATCCATCGTCTAGCCCCTCCTCTTCACACTGAGCTTCTATGTTCAGAACGACTGCTTCTTGGACGAACTCTTCGACAGCCAGAAGAGCGCCACACCTTTGCACCAGATCTACTAAGTATCTACGGAGTATGCCACTACCCTTACTCTTCCTAGACGGGGACGGGGACTTGCTAGATTCTACCCTTGAACCTAAACTAGAATTGATATTTACAGGGGACTCTGAAGAAGCGTCCAGAGGTTTATTGGAAAGGAAAGGGTGCGGAACATCCGCAAGGAGCCTCTGATGGGTCTGGAGGTAGAGGCAAGCCACCCGAGCTCAGGGTGCCTGCAGCAGAGTCGGGGTGCAGGGGAACAGAAGGCCCCTCACCCAAGGAGTTCCAAGTGACCATGGTGGTCGGTGAGCGGGAATCGCCGCTCTATCAAAGGAAGAAAGAAAAGCGGGGATCGCCGCCGAGGAAGGAGGAGTGCACGGATGACGGGGATCACCGTCAAGATCTGGAAAACCACGGAGACGGGGATCGCCGTAGAGAGTTGAAAGCAGGGGTGACGGGGATCGCCATCAAGAGCAGGGATTGCAGCAGAGTGACGGGGATCACCGTCCGATTGTCAGAGGGAATGAGGAGGAGTGGAAAGTTTTTTTCCTTTTTTTTTGAAATAAATGTAGCATACTAACCTAAGAAAAGAAATGAACTACCCTACATCGGAAGGCATCGGGAAAAGGAGAGAACTGTGCCATTGAAAGAAAGAGTGAAATGGGGTGAGGAAGTGATTAACGCTTGGAGAGCATTAGGGAATAATTAAAGAATAAGAGGAGGAGAAAGGGGGATGAAAGAAAACTTAGAAACAAGGATTGAAAACACAGAATAATTAGGGGGCCGGGGATGCCCTGGCCAGAACTCGCCTACCGGGTTGTTGTTGACTGGATTCAATTCTTCAATACCTTCACCGTTCCCAAGCAACTGTCACTTGGAGGTGGCTGTTTCTGATGGTCCTGTTGGTTCTGCAACTGTCAGGGGCTGTGTGAGATCACCATCCTGGAATAGGAGACTGAGTGCTATCACGATGTCTTCTATGTCTGACTATTCTGCCTCTGCTTCTTCGGTCTTCTTCTTCTTGCCTAGCCGCTGGGCCTCCAGAGCATGATACGTAGATGCCGGTGTCATATAGTCTACCTCTATCATAATGGTGTTGTACCCTGGCTGTATGGGTCCTCTGACAAAATGTTCGTATAACGACCAGGTGAGCGGTTCTTGCTCTGACTTTGTAGTAGATGAGTAGGTGTCCATGGCTTGAGTTCTTCCTTATATCCTAGTCCCTGCCTTGTGATCTGCTTGGAATTGGCAATGACCTACGTTCTTCCCTGGAGGTGGGCTCCAAGACCCTTTCCTGGCTGGTAGCCAATTTTGAACATGATATTCCAGTCTTTAGTATCTGGTGGTATGCCCTTTCTGACAGCAACCAATGATGGGGACACTGTCTGGCGGCCAGAAGAGAAGGTGTAAGCCCATGGGTAATTCACATCAAGTACAGAAATAATGGGCTTATTAGATGGCCAGACTACCGACATGATCTTCTCAATAGATTCCATGGTGTGGGTGGTCGCTGCACTCTTGACCTTGACTATACATCCTTGGAACAGAAATTTCAGACATTGGTGTGTTGTGGAGGGGACTGCCCCTAGTGCTTCGATCCAAGGCCGACCCAGAATAGCTTTGAAAGTCAAGTCGATGTCAAGTACATAGAAATCAACAGTCATCACAAGCGGGCCTAGTTCTACTTGTAAGGAGACGACACTGTGGTAGGCCCACTAGGACTTATCATAAGCCGCTATGGTAGTGGGAGTTGGCTACAAGTGGCGCTCAGAGATGTTACACAACCGCAGAGTGCTGAGAGGGCATACATTTATAGACGCTCCTATATCCACCAGGGCGGCATCAACATCCACCTTGTTTATGGTCAGTGTCACACATAGAGGCATCCTTCTGGCCTCCGAAGGAGCTAGCTCACTATCCGCAAAGGTAATTGCCAGCCCCTTGTTAACAATGGATAGGACCGAGGGCATATTGTCATGGTTCATATATTCATTTACCATAACTCTTTATAGAAAAGCCCTTAAAGCATCTTGGTGGGTCTAAACCTCTTGATCAATTCGAGGATAGATATCTTTGCTGGAGTCTGGTCCAGGTGCTTCAGAATATCATATTGGGTCCCTAGGACCAGATCTATCTCTTCAACATCTTGATACTACTGTTGGTTGTTGTTGTTGGAGTTTTGGGTCAGCTGACCCGGCATAGACACGGATGCATTGGAATCCGGTGAAACATCCGCTCGCTCCGTAAGGCGAGGTTGTGGTGAAGTAGAGGTGGGGTGGTGTCGATAATGGATGGGTTGGCTATTATGGGTGCTAGCGTAGGGGAGAATGGGACGTTAAGAGGTGATGGACTAATGGGCGGTATGATGGGGGTGTTGTAGAGTGGCGAGGTGATAGCGGCAATGGTGGGTGTAGTGGAGGTGGTGGTGGTATGGGAAATAGCCAAGAGTTGACCTAATTCATGCTCATCATCGTAGGCTCAAGCGGCGGCTGGTGGTGGATGGTGGATGATAGGATTGACTTGAGCGAGTGGAGGAGGTGGTGGAGCAGGTTGTGGATTCGGAGCGAGTTGGTGCTGCGGCATAGGATTGCAGATTATGCTGAGATCGTTTGCTAGTTGTTGTGGCTGTTATGGCTGCTGATACTGCTGCTGGAATTTCTGCTGCTACTGATGAAACTGTTGTTGCTGTTGTTGTGGCTGTTGTCGCCTCTGCTGCTGCTGTTGCTGCCTTTGCCCCTGTTGGTCCTTCAGGGTCTGAATTAGCCTCTTCATCTCTGCCCAATCAATCTGATGTTGCTCGTGGAGGTCATATATGATGTCCCTGAACTGGAAGCAGTCTGACACATTGTGCCCAGGATGATGGTGGTATACATAGTACTTCGTCTGATCCGCTGCCATGTTCCAGTTTGCCTTCTCCGGAGGGAGTCTAAGGGCATTAAGAGACATAAGGGCTGCGAAAATGTCAGGTAAACTCTCGGGAAGGGGAGGGTATTGAGCTCTTTTGGGTCCATTGGGCTTCCTAGGAGCATAGCCATTTTGAGGTGGAGGGACTTGGTTATATTGACGTTGTTCTTATTGAGGGTTCTGGGCTTGAGGAGGTGGTTGCCTATTGTTCCATGGCTGCTGAGGGGATTGATTGAAAGGTGACCTACCTATCGAACCCTAGGGATTGTTGACTGCACCTACTTGCTCGTTGGTTTGGACCCCTTCGGTGACAGGACCCTGAGGTTTCTTGGGATAATGGGACTTCGGGGTTTCAAACATAGAATGAATGGGGGAGTCCTTAAGTTGGGTCTGAATGAAGCGGGCTCAGCTGTAAAGTTGGTGCATATTGGTGATGTCATTCATGGCTAAAATGGCTCGATAGGTTGGGGTAGCATTGGCAATTAGCAACTTAACCTTCTCCTCCTCAGGCATAGGGCAACGGACCTTCGCAGCTAGGGCACGCCACCTGTCAACATAGATCGCAAATTCTTCATCGACCTTCATTTTTTCAGCTACTAAATCCACAAAAGAATATTCGGGTTCGACCCGATCTTGGAACTGCTGTAGAAACCTTTCTTAAACTATTTGAAAATCCTTGGCTTCCTCAGGGGGTAAAGAGTAGAACCATTCGAGGGCTGATCCGTCTAAGGACTTCCTAAACAGGTACGCCATGAGGTGGCGATCGTACTTGTGGGGAGCTGACTCATACACAAAGTCTTTGAGATGCACATAGGGGTCGCCTACCCTAGAATATCGCCGGTAGATAGGGAGCTATGACTGGGGTGGGACTAGGAGGTGTTGGAAAGAAGGAAGGGGGATATCGGCGACCTTCTGGGGGTCCAGTTGTCTTCGGAGGTCATGAAGTTCCCTCTTCATAGATGTCCACTCCGCAAGGAAGTCGGAAGGGGACGAGGCGTGGTGAGTGGGAACAAGGGAGCGGGATTGCTCCAAAGAGTATGACCTCTCACGGGGAACAGAAGCATGTTCGGCCTGATAGAATGAAGAGATTGGAGGGGATTTGGGTCGAACCTCCCATGCCGAAAGATAACTGGGCTCAGAAAAGTGGATGGCCCGCGGATGAAGGGGAGTGGGATCCGCCACAGTGGAGGGTACATGTGGTGCAGAAGCAGCAGGGGCAGAAGAGGTCGCCTGCTGGGCAGAACTATGAGAGTGTGGAGATAGGGGGAGCTTGCCTTTGGCAGCGGCCTGAAATTCCCGAACTTGGTCAGTGCTTAAGTGGGGAAGGAGTTGACTAAATTGTGTGTGTGGGTCATCTGCCCCAGGGGGAGAAGGGGGGCAAGACTGACCATCAACAACAATAGGGGGCTGGATATGCCCCGAGAGGATGGTCGCGGAAGGTTGAGCCACATCCTCGAGAAGCCCAATGGGCAAAGAATCACCGGTAAGGACACAAAACTGATCCATACCGAACAAAGGATTATGATATAGTACAATGGATGGCGGAGACTGACTCGAGAAACCTAGACAATGACGCATACACTACCCCTAAGCAATTAGGGGAGACGACGCAACTAACAAACAACACCTAGACTCTAACACACAAGAATGGACGGTAAGATAAGAGGGAGTGTATCAAACAAGCACTCAAGTTGACATGATTATCGCCAAAATTTTAGGGTTCTCACTTAACCTTTATGGATTAATTAATGAAATTACACTCAGTCAAATGGGAACCTAATAGGTAGGTACTCAAGTACTTCAATGCAACTAAAGGGAGATGAACAACTCACACGTAAGACGGCTTGAACTAAGGGTACAATGGGTACAACCAGCTCGGCAACCGTAACGTGCGTACAGCCACGGGGACTTACGGAGGCCCTCGGTAGTAGGCCCTGGTCAGCCCACGAGTGCTCGCGGGTGAGAGGGTCTCCACTACCAAGGAGAAAACCTAAACTACATGAAACAGTAGTGTATGCATGAGCCTTTGTGCACCAGGGTGCATGCAAAGTCTATCCTAAACTAACACACAGCAACTGATAGGCCTCGGCTAAGGTCGCGACGACCAGATCCGTCACGACCTAATCACGACCAGTAACCCGGATGCGATAAAAATAGAGTGCATAGACCTACAGCCACACGCAAACAATGGGCAAATAGACTAACCTAAAGCGCAATACAAGCATGGAAGAAAGTAATCAACACAAGAATACTCCCTAGGCAAATAGAAACTGACGCATGGACCAAAAGCAATAACATACAAAGCGTACCTGAAGTCACGTCCTCCACCTCCGACGCGACAGTGTCGTGGCAGCCCGAGTCGTCGCTACATTTTAGAGTAGTATCTATCCAAAAATGTAATGAAAAGGGGGAGCATGGAGGGAACGAAGCTAGGGGTGGCTTTTAAACCCCTTGGGTGATATAAAAATGTGGGAAGAAAAGAAAATGTGTTCCTATCTAAAAGAGAATAAAAACATGCATGGAAGGAAAATGAGAGGAAGAAGGGAAGAAGGAGCCCCAATGGGGCGACTCCCTGGCCTTGGTGCAGTGTCCTTGAGTGTTGCTGAAGCCTGGAAGATGCCTCCTCAACCACCAAGCTCCATATGTGAAGAAGAAGCCATGGCTTGGTGAAGAGGATAGAGGGAAATGTGAGGAAAGGGATGAGCTACGAGCTAAGGGACAAGTCTGGAAGGAATTCGGCAGCACTTCGTGGCAAAATTGGGGCTCTCCTCCCTCTGAAGGAGAAGTGTCCCTTATATAGAAATGAGAGAGATTATCCTCGTCATCAAGTGATAATTACCCAAAATGATGTGATAAAATCATGTAAATCCAGAGGGGAGAGTCCTAGGAGGGTCCCAAGGTGCCATGGACCCTCAAACCACTCATGGGGGTTGTGGGGGGTTGCTTGGAGATAGTGACAAGGCCTATGGAGGATAATTAGGAGGTGGTTGCGGAGGCCAGCGCATACAGATCATGTCGCGACGGGTCGTAGGGGCGCGACAAGACTTGTCGCAATGGCCAGGATGGTCACGACCATAAGGGCACGTGAATGGATATGCATAGGATGTCGCGATGGCCAAGGAGGGCGCGACATGGATAACGCGACGCCACGGTCCATCGCGTTAATGAAAATCGATTATCCTTGGATTATTGATCAATTATTTGAAGAATAATCAATAATTAAGCATGAGGACTCTTGAATTACAATAGGACGAGATAATGTGAAAATTGGCTTCTAATGGCTCAAAACAAGGCTAAGAGATGGGCTCAAGTGAATGACCAACTTTGGGCTCATTAAACAAGGCTATGGTTCAACTGGGCTCAAGGTGAATGACCAAACAAGTTTGGGCTCATTAAGAGAACAGAAATATGGTTCAACTTATGGGCCAGAAAGAAGTGTCTACACACGACACCTCCAACTAGCCATAGTCTACAAAATAAACACTTGATTAGGCTCCATTCATTACTACACCTAGTATTCTTCTTATTCATTATTCTTATCACTTTTCTAATCCTAACCAATTTATTCAATGGATTTGGCGATTTGGCTTTCCATTATAAAGACTTTGATATATGATCAAGTTAATGGCTATTCATGTACAATCTCAACATCGTTACTCTAATACTATCTCTATAATTCCCCCTCTAGCTCGATATGGTCCCATAGATCTACGTCTGATAAGAGAGATGTCACAGGAGGAAATACCCCAACAATGAACACTTGGGTTAAGATTTACACAAATAGAGAAGGAAATTGTAGTAGAAAGTAAACAACAATTGTTCCATCAACTTATTCACATATCACAATCTATACAATCCAAATAAAATACAAGTACAATAACTAGTCCATAATAGCAAATTAACTAAGTCCAACTACACTTATTCCACCTACTAATTACTAAGTTATAAGTTTACTCTTCATACTCTACGTCAGATCTTGATAACTTTTCGGCCTCGAGATTCTCAGCCTCTCTTAAAATATTAGTAAGGGTGAGTCTACGCAACATACTCGACAAGTAATTAGGAATCTAAATCCACAATCTAAGTTATAAGATATTTAGAAAACTTGGTAACTCATATGTCACATAACATAAACATGATATCATATATATATATAATCCTCAATCATATAGTTAATCATGTACAATTCAATATACTATCATTCTTTAATAGCAATTCTCATGGTTATCATATTACTTCTTCATATAACACTTAAACATGTAATACAAACTAAACAATCTAACAATAATGAACAGTATTTAACATGGGATGCAATAACGGTAGCAATGACATATATAGTTATAAAGACAGTAACCAAAAGCAATAACAATAGGCAGTAGCAATAACAATAAGTAGTAACAGTAACAGTAACCAGATGCAGTGCCCAACACTACTAGAAGGCTAATACAATCAGTCATTACTCATGCACCTAAGCAAGACAGTGATGAGTCTTGGTTATTGCATAAAACTAGGAGATACCCTCTCCACCCTAACCAATGAAACATGCAAACATGTCTACGTCTAGGATTTCAACCCCATTATCCTAGGATTCAATAAACAATATGAGTTTTCCTATAGGGGCATCACGATGGTAAGACTCCAGTCTCCGCCTATGGTGGTAGTGTATTTTGACATTTAATAAAGTAATAACATGCAACCCACATGATCATATATACTATACATGCAAGTACAAAATCAAAACATGAATCATGTTGTGTCGCTGATTAGCAATATACAAGGTTTCAGTAAGTTAAATCATACTTTTAATTACTGTAATTACATAGATTTAATTTATTTAATACATAGGGTAAAATTAATTTAAACAACACAAAATATCTACAGTGCTCAAAAAATCTGGAAAATTAGAAGAACGTAAATCTCATGTAATAGATCAAACTCTAAAATTTTAATATTTTCTGACAAACGTATAATTTACTGTAACTTATAGACTATTGTCATGCATAGAAAAAATATTCCGATTAATACTTATTAAGCACAGAGAATCCTCTAAATAAATCCATGCATCAATATTATTAGCCGGATCAACTATACAAAATCTTACGATTTATCTCGACTGTAACAAAGCGTACAAGAATTATCTCTATTCCTGTCTAATTTTTCAATAAAATATAACTACAATATTCACAAACTTATCTATATACTACATGATGGAACAATAGCATTAAAATAGTCTAAATCACATGCTAGAACAATCCACACGTTTATCTTTTACAAAAACATTGAAATTTACATTAAACGGAAATAAAATAGGAACAGGAGACAAGAATTGAACGGCAGGATCGACCATTCTTAAAGGAAGTTGAGGGCACACTCCTATGCCGTCAAGATACGGTTGACGACATAGTTTGGTGCTGTTAGGACACCTTGATGATAGTAACTTCTGTCGTCAAGTTTTCAACTAGCAAGTAAAACCCAAATTCGTTTAACTTAAGTCATAAAATCTGATAAAATAGAAACCTAAAGGACAAAATCACAAATCTAAACCCTCCCCCCCCCCAATTATTTGCCTGGATTATGCTCAAAGTACATTGAATTTAATCGAAGCCCTAGGTGATCTCCACCCTCAGCGAACACCCATCTAGTTGAATCTTTCGCACAACACCACTTTCTGGACTCAGGGAACAAAATCCGAACTTGGAACACCACAAATTTGGCTGCAACAATGACATCTCTCTCTCTCTCTCTCTCTCTCTCTCTCTCTCTCTCCTCTGAGGATGGCTCTCAAGTTGGGCCAAAAGATCTCTATCTATGGCTTGAACCCTCCTATATAAAGAGGCTAACCAAGTTACAGGATAAAGTCCTACTTCAGTCACGAATTCTAGGTATAAGGATCGAGATACAACCACTCAAACTTATCTTTACAGAGTCCAAACACGAAATGGAAATAGGAGATTGACGGCGAACAAATCTGTCATCAAGGAGTAAATGGCAGGGTTTACTACCGTCAAGTTCCGCCTGATGGCACAAGCAATCAGACCTGCCATCAAGATCTTTTAAATGCACAAAAAAAAAAATCGAAAAACAAAATACAAGGCATCACAATATATATATATATATATATATAACAGACGCACATGCATGCTTGACGGTTATCATGTCCAAAATAACATAAAGCCAATAACGACGTAAGCTCTCCATTTTTCCCCTCTTCAGACTGACTTGCATAGAGAAAATTGACATCAAAACCATGCATTTTCACTGTTGAAATCGGGTTAATAAAACCGCATGGTTAGAACTGACGGGGTCATGGCCATTGTAGGTGAATGGTTTCGGGTTTTAATCCAATGGGGAGCTGTCCTCGAGATCATGCCTCCATACTTATTGTGCCTGTGGCAATCCGAAACACCAGAATGATGTGGGCGAAATCAGCCACCACTCCCTCCTCGTATCACACAAACTGGCTTGAGAAATATAATCATACATCAGCATTTACAAAACGACCTCACAGTTGTGATGGCATTGTGCGTTACACCAGTTAGTTAGTACTGTCAAAAGAGATGTTGGCCTCGTCGTCACAATTCGTATCATCCTAGGTGTTCTTGGCCAGAATGATGCCGCCGCCATCTCTCAGACCCACCGCAGTCTTCCCCGGTGCTCTACACTGTGACGAACACTCCCCTCGGCAACCATAACCTGGTTTCTTACTGCCGCAGGCTGCGCACCGTGCCTGATCTTGAACACGGGCCGAGCCTCACAAGTATCCAATCTGGGGGCCTCTTCTGGTAATAAGACTTCGTACAGGAACTCATCCGCTACATCCCCATCCTCGTCAACCTTTAGCCGTTCTCCGTACCATTTAAATCCCTGCTTAGCAGAAACGGCACTTGGCTTAGATTTATGGCAATAGTGACCGTTCGACTACTGTAAGAAAACTACAACTCCATTTGTGCCACTTTCGAGCTGGTCGAAGAAAAAAAACACACACACGCGCGCGCAACAACATCGTCAAATTATCACCTTTTATCGATCCCGTACACCAACAATTTAGTAGTAAATGATGTACTTAAATTCAACTCATTAAATAAAAGGGTTGCACTTGTTTAAAGCAAATGAAATATCTGAAAACAATCAGCAAAGGAAAAACCATTAAGATATTCTACAACTATCACAAGAATTTCCTAACTAAAACTGATCCTTCCTAATTGCAAAATGGAAATGACACACTAACATTTTGCATGTTTATGCCTCGGAACACATCCCAACTGTCCAAATAAAAGAAATGACTCAAGTTGCATCTGAATAGAAGTTTAACTCTCGAACTCTTGGCATTATATGTCAAGTCCATGAATTAGAAGTCAATGTGTCCATTATTTATGCCAAGAGTGTCAATGACCAGTATGCCTAAAGATGTGATAAAGTTACTCCTTATTAGCAACAAGGATGCATTTTTACAAAAGCGGAAAAAATCTTTACCCTACTTCTATTTAGTATCACATCTATTCATTTTATTATTTTTTAGCTTTTCCCATGGTACATCCTGAAGTCTGCAATTCATCCAGTTTGCAATACATGCACATTGCCAAATTAATCCGCAACCTCAAAGTAGATACTATAAAGGACAGACCCCAAAAAAATCTTTGTCAATATTTTCATGTCTAATTGAAATTAACACCTATACTTCTATGAATGGCTTCTACATTAAGAGACACGATAAATAGAAGCTGAACCTTGGATTTCCTGATTAATTCTGTACTTAAAACTTAAAAGTTAGTCTCTGTAAGTTCAAAATTCTTTGAATAGCCAGTTGGGATTTGAGATGGATATACCAACAAGATATTGAAATAAAAATTGGAAAAGTGTTTTATATTAATAACTAATTCGTGAGTACAATACATTTAATGCTGTTGCATGAAAAGTTGTTCTCATTTTTATATACATAAGAACACTTACGTATGACCCTTTTCTTATTAGGAGCCTTTGTTATTCTTTGATCAATTTGTTTCTTCCCCATTAGACTCCCTGTTGAATTTCTATAAGACGCTAGTGAACATTATTACCTTTTCCAATTAACTGAGGCTAATGATTATGATCCAAAACACAAGATATCCAGAGGTTAGTTTGGCCTAATTCAGATCTTCATGACTGAGAGAAGTGGGACTGCATTCTTTTCCAGATGGGTCATGAAAGGATGAGGAATGCTGGAATGCTCGTTCTACAAATTTCTCCTTTATCAACCAATAAATAATCCACTCTGTTAGATGCTGCTACTCTTATTTTCATTATTGACCTATAGTTTGCAACTAATGTTAAATCATAAATGAATAGGATAGGGATTTGAGAAGATGCCACAGAAACTTTTATGATCTAAATGAATAGGAGTTAAAGGAGAACATGTAACAAAGTGATTTAATTCTTTTATAGAATAGGAAGGTTCTCCTGGAGATAGAAACTTTTACAATTTAATTCTTCTATAGCCAGTTAATCTCACTGCATTGGTGCTAAAATTCCATCCCTTGGAATACAAAATAACTGTGAGTTAGTATTTCAAACTCCGAAGAGTAGAAATTAGCAAGCATTGAAGTGGTTTGAAGTATGGTTCAAACTACGCTTCAAGCTGCTGTAATAAATCTTTTAGAATGTGCTTGACCCTAATATTCTTTCCTGTAGAAACAATATTAAGTCTATGATTTAAACTTTGCAGAATGAAACTGTTAAAAGGTAATATCTGAGTTAAGTAACTTCATGTTTAGGAACTATGTAGTTAACTTCCACCAAGCATCCTTAAAAGCATGAAGAACTAAAACAGATGACTAGATGAAGGAGATAAAACGGTTCTGCACCTCCCATATCTTATTGTGCAGTTAGCCAGCATTGCTATTATGGGTATTTACTATGCCATGCAAGAAGAAATTAACAAGTTAGGAAATAAGGCTTGAGAGATGAATGGCACACTTTATAGGTACCAATGCTTTGTTACATTAAGTAGAACTTGAAGATCTTTGACTCCCAACCAAGTGTAGAATTTTATGTACAACATCCTAAATTTAGATTCTATTCCATGACTTAGAAAATAGAACAAACTTTACAAAGAACAATTAACTTTCTCTAGTACACATAAGCATAATACAGAGTGAAGATGCTTATTACACCACACAAATAAAAATGTAAAAGACTAGCATGATAGCATATTGCTGCTTAAAAACCTAAATTTAACCTTGTTGAAATATGACCATGGACTATTAAGCTAAACAGTGGCAAATAAGATTAAAAAAAAAAAACAAGAAAAGGTCCTGACAAAAGAGACATATCAATCTTAAGATTATTAAAACCAACTTGAAAGAAGTTCGAACAAACAATTGTGGCAATATGTGGGAGAGTTATCTTTACCAATAAAATTGCCTCAAGAAGCAGTGTAAAAAATGACAAAATAAACTTGAGATGCTTGACATCAATACATTATCGGTAATTAATTACCTCATGGAAATGTTGAGGACAGTACTATCATAGAGAAAATACTTTAGCACCAAAATTTTGGAAAAGAAACTCATAATGCATGTCAGAAGATAATCACGCTAATAGTAAAAGTACAAATCTGAAAACTTCAATTTTCTAGCAGCAAAATAAGTATAAATGGGGACATCTAAAACAAATGCTAAAAGATAAGCTTCCTTAAGAGAACATGAAACAAAACCATTTCATTTCCTAGAAGAAAAAAATGGATATTTATGTGAAAAAAACATAACTGAAAGAAACTTTGAAATATAAACTCCCGAAATCAGAGCAGGAACTAAATGATAAAGAAGCCATAAAAGGGTGCTCATATTAGTTTCTGTAGTGCTACAACAAACATCAGAACTATAACCTTTTCTCCTCTGATTAGGTCATGTCCTCCATAATCCCAAAATTCATCAGAACTTTTCACATCTTGCATTAGAAAAAGATTGGAATATAAACATTTCTTAATCCGCACTGGTTAAACTCTGGTCTTTAATGGGTACACGAAAAAAGTTTCTTTTTATCAGTTGAAGTAAATTTCTCAAGAGACCTGGAACTGACTTTATTTGGATTCAGGCTGCATTCTAGCAACATAAGACAGAGATAGAATTGGTACAAAGCCCTAAAGTAGAGAAACAAGATGACTGTGAGATTTTAAGGTGACTAGGGTCTATTGTAGCCAACAGAAAGCAAATTTCTTTACATGGCAACATTCATAGTGGAAATTAACTGGTGAACTTTATAGACTCTACCACTATCTGGACTATGCGGACCCCTTAACCAAATTCATCATTCACTCGAACATAGGTATGAAATTTACTACTTGCCTTTCAAGGACATGGTGCATGGGGCTCCAATAGGCTTGCCTTTCCTATCCCTAAATACCTCACTAAAGTTTATTTTTTTTAGAAAAGACATTTACCTTGTGGGCATCATAAAAGAATACAGGATCAGATCTCCCTGGGCCAATCCCGATTCCAATCTGGATCGGATCAGCTTATATGGCTGATCCATTATACTTTAGGGAAAAAATAAGAAAAAAATAAGGAAAATTCAGGGAAAAAATATGTACACACGATTTACATCTATGCTTATGATATATATACATATTATACATTTACATATGATGACGCAAGAAATTTCAATGTACCCCCTAAGAGGTATTGTCCTCGTTTAGAGTTTTATCCTTTTTCTGAGGAAAACTCCCTCTTCGGAGAAAAGGAATGGATCTTATTTACAAGCACACACTTATTTTTGCTCATCCAATGTGAGAGTAAACTATACCTCTACACAGCCTCCTTAGTGAGGATAATCATAAGGGTGTGTATATCTTATTGCGACAAGACGCTCAAGCAGGACACATAGCCTCTTGTTCAATTCCCACAAATGATGCCAATGATGATGCATGGAATTTCAGCATGTCCCCTAAGAGGTATTGTCCCTATTTGAGATTTTAGAAAAAGGACCCTCTTGGGAGAAAAGGAAGAGATCTTATTTATAATCACATACTTATTTTCACTACATCCGATATGGGACTAAACTATGCCTCTCCAACATATATGTTAATAGATACAATCATATATTATATATATGAATACAATACTTATATATATATTTATAATATACATAATCATATATATAAATTTACACATGCATATATCTATAGAAATGTTAGAGTATGGCTAGGGCAACTGGTACACCTTGACCGCACTCTAGCTTCCATCCTTAAATCTGAATCTACTGGTGGGAGAGATTAGGAAAAAGAATAAAGGAACACCTTTAATGCTGCCTGAGGCATGTTTTGCGGTGAGAAATTCAGAATGTTCATGAAGAGAAGCCCAGCACAGGTGAGTTGCTTGCACTAAGGTTTCCACTTTACATTTAAATCTTGTCATTTTTTTATTTACAAACTAATATTTATTTATAAACAACTCTTTATAATTGTCCAATTTTACGTAAAAATATTTTTTGAATATTTTTAAAAATTATTATAAGTTAATATTGCAAAGCTTTATCTTAATTTGTAATTTTTCATGGTCACCTGTGTGTCTGAGTACAAACACGATATATAATTATTTAATAACAAATAAATTAATTAAGAGAAAAACACTCAAAATTTGTTATGTATTTATATATCACTAGGGATTTATTATTAATGCCAAAATATTAGAAGAAAAAATCTTTTAAGTGTTTAAAGAACATCCAGAGAAGATTTTTTAACAAAAGTCTGTCTCTAGAAAGAATTATTAGTCAATATAAAAGAAATAAATGTTAACTTGTAATAATACAACAAGTATTAGTTTGTAATATTAACTTATAATACTTATTAGTTTGCAATATTAACTTATAATAGTCTTAAAAAATATCCAAATACTATTTTTATGTAAAATTGTACAATTATAAAGAGTTGTTCATAAATAAGTATTAGTTTGTAAAATTAAAAAAATGATAAGGTTTAAATGTAAAGTGGAAAGCCAATGCAAGCAACTCACCTACGGGGGGCTTTCCTCCGTGGACATTCCGCATTTCTCACCTAAAAACATGCTACGGGCGGCATTACAAGTGTTTCTTTTTTCTTTCTTTTTTGTTCTAATCTCTCCTACGGTACGCAGCGGCACGGCTGTAACGCGGCGTGCCAGGGCTCCACCGTCGGGTCGCGCCCATGGGGGTGACTCGCTACGTGCCGCCGCGGCATGCAGCGACACGGCTCAGACCGGTACGATCTGAGCCGATAACACATGGGATCCGCTTCGGTCCGGTCGACCCCATGACCGAGCTGCCCCCACCCTTTCACCTTTCCCCTTTCTTAAAGCATCTCTCCCAAATCCCTCCCACTCGAGGGCTCTCCTCTCTCTGCACAGGTATGTTCTTCTTCCTCCTCCCTTCTTCCCCCTCACCATTTTCATGTCATTTGTTTTATTATTATTATTTTTCAGATTTGGGCCTCAAGTAGTAGACATTCACCCTTCCCAACTTAGGATTGAAGGTTTTTTTAAGGGAAATCTCCCTCTTCAAGGTATGTATCATACCCTAGATCTACTTCTATTCTTTCATTTTTTAACATTTGGAAGGAAGATTTAGGTTGGAAGCTTCAATATAAGTGTTTAGTAGTTATTTGGAAGAAGACAATCTAAAGATCCATGCGATTTTAGGGATGACTTAGGGTTCTTCATTAATAAATCTGAATTTTTATTTTTATTTTTTGTTTATGATTTATGGCAACATGTTTATTTTGGTGTAGAAACATTGTAAGAGTATATAGCGATCATTTAAGTGCATGAGAGTGCATGTTTATTAATGTTCAGTAATTGGTGATTAGCGATTATTATATTATTTAATATAAATTTGACATTTTTAAGTAAAATGAATGTGTGATGATATGGAAAGAAGATAGATTACAATCTCAAAATGATGAAGAGGATTAGGTAAGAAAACTCATTTCTTGTTAAATGTTCGTATTTATATGTTAAAGAACTTGATCTTAATTTCAAATTTTTCATGCAGATGGCCAAGAGAAGAGTTGAAGAAGAAGGTAGAACCAAGGTTCAAGAACAAGGGGATCAGGGCCAGATCGGCCAGCCAAAAACTGATCGGATCGGTTGATCCCGATATGGGCCGATCCTGGCTGAGTCAAGGGTAGTTGGATCCCTATAAAAATTGTAAAAAATTAGAAAAAAAATATGAAAAAATAGAAAACATAAGGATTACATTTATTAATACATCAATATAAAGTGTATGGTACAATCATGTTAATGTATAAACGTAATCAATATGTATATGAATCATATAAGTGTATACTAATGTACAATATCTTATTTACCTGATGTAGTACAATATCCTATTTACCTGAACATCATTTAAATAAATGTTAGTATTTGTAGTTTCATTTACTTAAGATATTACATGTAAACAAGGAAGTATCTCTTATTTAAATCCAATAAAAATATTAAAAAAAATCATCTCTTACCAATGAAAAGTCAACTCTCTCATCCAAGAAGAAAATCGTGATTTTGATAATTCCATAAAAATAGCGTCTTTTTAATCCCTCATAATTTGACCTATCTAAAAATTTCATAATTCAAATAAACCTAATAGAACAATAAAAATTCAAAGTCCTGTGAAAGAAATCAAACGTGCATGTGACTTTTTCAAGGGAGTCACTGGTGGGGACACCCGAGTGTTGGACCGGGCCGACAGAGTCCAAGTTTACCACAGACAGAGGAGACGAGCAGTGACGACGGCGCCCATATGGCTGGGCGACTTGCTTCCGTGTCACTAGCATGTTTATTTTATGAGTAGGGCATTTAATTGATGTAATAAGACCCATATGAGGCCCATTAGTGCTTTTTTCCATTTTTGTGTATTTTTAGGTTCGAATTTGGGTTTATTTTAAGCTTGAGGGTATTTTAGTTCATGTTTGAGTCAATGAGGGCCATTAGGGTTCCCTCCCTATAAATAATGTGTAATCTCTTGTTTGAGAGGTTAATGAAGATTTGAAGGAAGCTTTGACAACAATCTCCTTGTCTTCTCCTTCAGCGGGGTGGAATCCCCAAGGTGGAAGCCTAACCAATTCAGTCCTCTTCTTCCTCCTCGCTCTGCCCCACCCAATTCTGTCCTCTTCTTCCTCCACACCTTCTATGCCGCATGTCACGTCCCGACGCGGAATATCGGAACGTGAGATAGTTGCAAGTAAGCGAGTATAGAGCGTAGAATAGACAACAAACTATTGGACAATTAAATAATGTGAAACCAAATACCTTTCATTGATAATTCAACTGATGTCTATTACATCAACTAACTCAGAGCCATAACATAGGGCCTAATTGACTCTAATACATAAAAAGGAAATAAAGACTAACTAAGACATCTAGAATAACATGGTGACGTCATTGCACTCGTGGATCACTCCTGGTCCTCCCCATCCTCGTGAATGTACTCATTCTCCTCAGCCTCACCTGAGAACACAATGACAAATAATATAGGGTGAGCGATAACGCCCAGTAGGATTTATATCTCATGGTGCGGGCAACTTTACATGATTATTAATGTATTAAAAGCAGAGTCACTATATGATAAGCAAGAGAGTCAAGTAATGCAAGAGATAGCACGATAGCATGTGATTGAAATAGCACAAGTTTTCAAATATAGCACAAAATGGAATGGCCATAGCACAAATAGCACAACGTATAACGATAGCACAACGAGTATAGTATAGCACTTTGATTGTCATTTAGATAGTCGAGATAGATAGCACTTGAGTGTAATGCCAGAACACTCTGGTCAATTAACTCCCGCGGGAAAATAGCACTTTTAGGCGCACCTCCCAAGACCAGACCGGGCCCTTTATATTGCCAGGCATTAGTTATATTGTTTATCTTTAGACAATCAGTCAAATGGCCAATAGAGAGTACCAAGAAATAGATGAGAGTACGAGATGAATAGACGAGATAGTAGAGAGAGTGTGAATAGATGAGCGAGTAGAGTATAGATGAGAACTAAGGGTCATTGCACATAAAACGTCGATTAAACGAGCGATAGTAACAGTTGCACAACACGCGCAATTGGTGTTGGCAATCAGGTGAAATTCACTACCCTTCCACTGGCCATGTTATGCACAGGTCCAAAGATCCGACGTGATTCAAGTCTAAGGCTGTTTGGATCATATTGATCCCTAAAGGTGTTATGGGCATTAGGGTACAACCAGCTCGGTCTCCATGAGGGAATCCACAAGAGTACGGAGTCTTATGGAGGTCTTAACAAAAGGTCCCTTGTCTACCAGAACGGAATGTCCAATAGAGAGGTTCCAACTTGTAAAGAGAGTAGTGTGTAGAGAAAACGAGTTGCTCGACATTCTAGAGGAATTCTAGAACAGTGGAGTGGTGATATCAATATTCCAAATCCACGTAAGAAAACGGAAAACAATGTCATTATTACCATGGTGAATAATGTACAATTATTAATGTAATTTACCAGATAAATTATACAAGTATTTTCTGCATGGTCTCATGGCAAGGATATACACATAGTGTGTGCATGTGAAAGAAATCATAGAACATGGAATGATCGTGCACATTAACTTTTAAATTAAATATAATATATGACATATATCAAAATTTAATCCCATGAAGGTTTACTGTTCATTACACAACGTTATAGGTCATAAACATACTTAACAAGTCTAATTAATCATTTAAATAACACAAGATTAGCTGCTGGAATAATACAGGTAAATCGCGACGGGGGTGATGGTCGCGTTTATCAAGCGGACAGAAACGCGACGACGAAGACCGTCGCGTTCATGCAAACCCTAATCGTTCAAAGGCCGCGATTTCCCAGAGGCAGGAAAAGAGTGAAACGCGACGACCTTAGCGGTCGCATTTCAGAAGTCTTCTAACAGGTCAACGACGCACAGTTTGAGGCGCGGGACGCGCCAAAACGCGTCGACATGGGCTGACGTTTTTCAGGTAATCGCGACGGCCAAAGCTGACGCAATACCAGTCACTTGAATCGCATCGCCTGGCTCGGTCGCGATTCAAGCTTCAAACCGAAAACGCAGAAAACATGTAGCGAATATGATGCAACGCTTATATCTCTCGAACTAGGGCACTTGGGACAAAGTGATGAACATGAAACTTGTAGGGGACATCAAGTAGAAGAGATCTATGCCCTTGGACCGAATCAATTTGGTCTCGTTAGGCGTGCAAACTAACATGAACAAGAAACGGGACAGATTTGCGCGACGATGGCAAAATGCTTATAACTCCATGGACACACAATGAAAATTGGGTAAATCACTTGCATATGAAACTAGACATGCAGCACTACAAGATAATATGAGTTTAGTTTCTCTTCAGCCCGAGAATAACTACCTTTGTGAAGATCTAAGACCGGGTTGTGCACAGGTCGCAGCAGAGCACGGTTGAGAAAGAAGTCTCGTTCTCTAGCCGTTCTCCTCTGCTCCTGATGCCCTAGGACAGCCTCCCACGACCCCAACACAATGTAGAACCTTCCCTCTTAGTCTTAGGACGAATACTTATAGGTCTAGGGTTTATTCCATGTCCTAACATAACTAGGAAACATGGGGTGCAGTTCTAGCTAGCTCCCTTCCTTGTTTTGATGATCTCCCCTCCCAAATGGAGTGGGATTGCCATTAGATGATGCTTGCATGGTGGGTCACGAATTTGATTTCCTTTCTTGGCTATTTACCATGGTTTACATCCCTTATTTACCCTTTTCTATTTTCCCTATAATTATGGTCACGAATTTCTTGGGTATTTTCCTCTTAACCGTACTGTGCAAGGGATTGTAGGTCGCATTGTGGCCTTGAAAAGGGTTATTCGTGAACCGAGGAGAGATCAAGTCGTTGCGAGATCCCAACCTCAACGCCCCCTTTCCCCTGTTGCCCCCTGTTGCTCCTCGGCACCCTCAGCCTAGGGCGGCCTTAGCTAGTGATTGGCGTGGTCGATACAATGACTACGACCGAGACAATTTTGAAGAGGAGATTGATGAAAACCCCAGGGTCCCTATTGCTCGTAGGTATGGGAGGTATGGTAGGAGACCAAATCGGGAGTTTGATGAGGATGAGCGATGGGCATATCGGGAGAGAGACCATGACATCCGGAATGCCCGCATCGAGGCTCCCAGTTTTGACAGTTCTTTGGAACCTCAAGAATACCTAGACTGGGAGGCTAGGATGAATCGCTATTTTGATTAGTTGGGAATGTCTGACCCTCGACGATCTTTCTTCGCTAAGACCATGCTAAGGGGTCGAGCATTAACCTACTGGGCCAATCTTGAGGAGTGTCTTGCTCAGAGGTATGAGGAGCCTATTGATATATGGGATAAGATGAAGGCCAGGCTTCGTGAGAAGTACGTCCCTGCGACTTACCGTCACCGATTGATTGATAGATGGCAGAACATCTCACAGGGCTCTAGAAAAGTGTCAGAGTACATTGATGAATTTAATGATCTATTATTGAGGTGTAGAGCCCATGAGGAGGGTGCATTAACCCTTTCTCGTTTCCGGAGAGGCCTGCATCGGACTTATCAACAAGAGCTTTTCCGTCAGCATGTGACCACTCTTGATCATGCCTATCAGGTTGTGCGTGAAATAGATCAGTTTGAGCAAGAGTGGGAGTCCTCTCGTGTTAGGTCCACTTATCATCATCCTCTGGACCCACGAACCGCCCTAGGGCCCACCCAGAAGGCCCCAACTAACTAGGTTCCGGAAGGACAACGCCCAGGGAAGGTTCCTCCTACCTTTACTGCCTGCCAAACGTGATGATAGAGGGAAGGTATGTATGAGGGAAACCATGCGTCCAGGTGATAAGTCCCACGATCGTTGTTATCGTTGCCAGGGGCTAGGACACCATGCGATTGATTGCCCCCACAAGGCCCTAGTTATTGGTAACGGCGAGTCTTCTGAGCAGGAGTAGCCCCTCGTGGATGTTAACTATGAGGGTGACGACTTGGCCAACGAATATGAGGACGAGTTTGCTGACGTCGGCGAGCCCGCTAACCTTGTGATAGCGCCTGAAGAAAACAGGCTAGGAGTGGTCCGATGTATCCTCGCCCATCCTAAGGAAACTGAGGATTGGGGTCGTACGGCCATTTTACAGACCTACTGCCATTTGGGCGGAAAGGTCTGTCGTGTCATTATTGATAGTAGGAGTTGCATCAACGTTATCTCCACCAGCATGGTTGCTCATTTAGGCCTCGCGACGGAGGATCATCCTCGCCCCTATCAAGTCTCTTGGGTGGACACCACCTCAATTCCCGTACGTCTGAGATGCCTTATGCCTATTCATCTCCAATTGTATGAGGCTCAGATCTGGTGTGATGTCCTGCCTATGAAAGTCGTAAGTGTTATCCTTAGCCGGCCATGGATCTATGATATGGATGCGGCTCTTTATGGTCGGTCCAACACTTGTGTCTTCAAGCATGGCGATCATCGCATCACTATCCAACCCTCTCGACCTCGTACTGTCCCCTCTCTAGAGAGCTCTGCTCCGAGCTCCCCTTCTAATGTAGCCACCCCTCAAATGGTTGCCCCTAGCGACCCGAGCTCTTCTCAGTTGAGCACTACCGCAAGTGCTTCGGTGCCCCTAGTCGGGAAGCCCCCTCCTGCTCGTACCCCTAAGATGAGCTCCCCTTCTGATGCAGTCACCCCTCAGATGTTTGCCCCTAGCGACCTGAGCTCTTCTCAACCGAGCACTACCGCAAGTGCTTTGGCGCCCTTAGCCAGCAAGCCCCCTCTTGCTCTTACCCCTAAGACGAGCTCCCCTTCTGATGTAGCCACCCCTTAGATGGTTGCCCCTAGAGACCTAAGCTCTTCTCAGCCGAGAGCTACAGCAAGTGCTTCGGTGCCCCTTGTTGGGAAGCCCCCTCCTGCTCGTACCCCTAAGACAAGCGCCCCGACATCTATGACGTTACAGTTGATTACCGCCCGAAAGTTCGAGCTTGAGCTCTTTGATTAGGACGTCATATATGCTCTCATGGTTAGGGAGGCTGAAGATGAAGGTGTCGAAGAGGCACCGAGTGAGCAGCCTGAGGATGTCGCCTATCTCCTCCATGAATTTTCAGGCATCTTCCCTAACGATCATCTTGAAGGGTTACGTCCGATGCGTGACATCCAACACGCCATCGATTTGATTCCTGGATCTTCCTTGCCCAACCTGCCCCATTATCGAATGAATCCCACTGAACACACCGAATTGCAAAGGCAGGTTGAGGAGTACTTAAAGCAAGGCCACGTGAGAGAGAGCATGAGTCCTTGTGTCGTTCCCGCACTGCTGGCTCCTAAGAAAGATGGAACTTGAAGGATGTGTGTGGATAGCCGTGCGATCAATCGCATAACGATGAGGTACCGGTTTCCCATTCTCCACCTAGATGACATGTTGGATATGATGGCGGGAGCAACTCTGTTCTCCAAAATTGATCTGAGGAATGGTTACCACCAAGTGAGGATCCGACCAAGTGATGAATGGAAGACCTCCTTCAAAACGAAGGACGGACTCTATGAGTGGTTGGTCATGCCATTTGGTCTTTCAAATGCCCTGAGCACCTTTATGTGGCTTATGAATCAGGTGTTGCGCCCATTTATCAGAGTGTTCCTCGTAGTGTATTTTGATGACATTCTCATTTATAGCCATACGAGGGTAGACCATCTGGACCACCTGAGGCAAGTTTGCACCACCCTGCGCCGTGAAAGCCTTTATGGTAACCTCAAGAAATGCGCTTTCGTGACCACTCAAGTTACTTTCTTGGGGTTTATTGTCTCTGGTATGGGTGGTTCTGCTGACCCGGATAAGGTCAAAGCAATTGTGGAGTGACCGGAACCGCAAAACCTTCGTGAAGTTCATAGTTTCCACAGTCTGGACACTTTCTACTGGCGATTCATTAGAGGGTTCAGCACTGTAACTGCTCCCATTACTGACTGCATGCGAAAGGGGACCTTTGTCTGGACAAAGGCAGCTGCTTTAGCCTTTTATGATCTTAAGGAGCTTATGACCCAAGCACCTATGCTTAGATTTCCGGACTTCTCTAAGGTGTTTAAGGTAGCTTGTGATGCCTCTGGTGTTGGCATAGGTGGAGTACTGAGTCAAGAGAGTCACCCCGTTGCTTTCTTCAGTGAGAAGTTAAGTGACGCCAAATTAAAGTATTCCACCTATGACAAGGAGTTCTACGCGGTAGTCCAAGCCCTGAGGTACTAGAGACACTGCTTGCTTCCGCACGAGTTCATGTTGTTCTCAAATCACGAAGCTCTTAGATTCCTCCACGCCCAAAAGAAGCTTAACCTGAGACATAGTCCTTGGGTGGAGTATCTCCAAGCCTACACATTTGTCCTCAAACATAAGGCTGGCGTGGAGAATCGTGTGGCCGACACCCTGAGTCGTCGCGCCTCGTTGCTGGTCGTCGTCTCTTCGAAAGTCACGGGATTTGAGAAGTTGCAGGATGACTACCCCAACTGTCTGGACTTTGGCCCCATCCTCTCATCCCTCCAATCAGGCCCATCCCAAATATACAATGACTTCGTCCTTCAGGACGGGTATCTTTTCCGTGAGAATAAGCTTTGCATCCCACGTACCTCTGTGCATGATTTCCTTGTGTGGGAAGTGCATGCTTCCAGGATGGCCCGTATCTCTCTCTGAGATCGTTCGTCTCTGCAGACTACCCAAGTCTATTGTGTCAGACATGGATGTGCGGCTTGTTAACTATTTTTGGAAGGCCCTATGGCACCTTTTGGGCACATCAAGAAGTGGTTAAACTGAAGTGGTCAATAGATCTTGATTTGTTACGCTGCTTAGTTGGTGAGAATGCTCGGACTGGGATTTGGTCTTACCTATGGCTGAATTTGCATACAACAACTCGGTCAATAGGTCTACTGACATGAGTCCATTTGAGATAGTCATAGGGTATAGGCCTAGGAGTCCTGTAGATCTAGTCCCCATGTCTCATCAGTCCTGGGTCTCTGAGTCTACACAGTCATTGGCTGAACACATTAGAGGTTTGCATGATAGTATTCGTCACCACATCGAGATTAGCAATGAAAATTATCGGGCAGTAGCAAATTTACATCGTCGCTTCCATGACTTCCAAGAAGGTGACTACATTATGATCAGGGTCAAGCCTAAACAGTTTCCCTCAGGAACTGTTCAGAATCTCGAGGAGCTGGGCCCTTCAAGGCTCTGAAACATATTGGATCCAATGCTTATGTCATTGATCTACCACCAGATTATGGTATGAGTTCCACTTTTAATGTCTCAGATCTGGTAGCTTATAAAGATCCCGCAGTGATTCCCAGTGATCCATTCGAGCCATCACTACCCCCTGTGAGTGACCCTACCCTTGAGTGTCCACCTCCAGCCATAACTCCTACACGGCGTGAGCAAATTGATCAAATACTTGATGAGCAGGTGGTCACCACTCAGAGCAGAGACTCTCAGCGTTATTTGGTTCGCTGGAAGGATCGACTCTCCACTGATGATGCGTGGATCACCCGCACGGAGGTACAGCAGATTGATCTTGACCTCTTGGAGCGCCACCAGAGCAGTCAGGACCCTTACTCAACAGGGTCGAGTTCTTCCCAGGCGGAGAGGATTGGTGGGGACACCCGAGCGTTGGACCGGGCCGACAGGGTCCAAGTTTACCACAAATGGAGGAGACGAACAACGACGACGGCGTCCATATGGCTAGGCGACTTACTTCCGTGTCACTAGCATGTTTATTTTATGAGTAGGGCATTTAATTAATGTAATAAGACCTATTAGTGTTTTTTCTATTTTTTGTGTATTTTTGGGTTCGAATTTGGGTTTATTTTAGGCTTGAAGGTATTTTAGTCCATGTTTGAGTAAGTGAGGGCCATTAGGGTTCCCTCCTTATAAATAATGTGTAATCTCCTGTTTGAGAGGTTAATAAAGATTTGAAGAAAGCTTTGACAGTAGTTTCCTTGTCTTCTCCTTCAGCGGGGTGGAATCCCCAGGGTGGAAGCCCAACCAGTTCGATCCTCTTCTTCCTCCTCGCTCTGCCCCACCCAGTTCTGTCCTCTTCTTCCTCCACACCCTCTGTGCCGATGCCGCATCAGTCACTCTCCTACTGACCTGACTTTGAATTTTTAGTGTTTTATTGGGTTCATTTGAATTATGAAATTTTTAGATAGACTAAATTATGAGGGATTAGAAAAATGTTATTTTGATGGAATTATCAAAATCGTAATTTTCTTCTTGGAAGAGAGAGTTGACTTTTTATTGGTAAGAGATATGATTTTTTTGATATTTTTATTGGATTCAAATGGGGGTACTTCCTTATTTATATGTAATATCTTAAGTAAATGAAACTACAAATACTAACATTTACTTAAATGATGTTCAGGTAAATAAGGCTTGAAATTATCTTAGACTCAACTTGGAATCAGCCTGGACTCGATCTCTAGCAGGGTTACCTCAGATCGGATCGGTCAGCCCAAAACCGACCCGAATCAGCCGATCCGATCCCAATCCGAACGATTTTTGATACCTTGGGTAGAACCATTCAAAGAAACATGTCACATTGGGTAACTTGACCATTTCATTTCCTTTATATGAATGATGTTTTATAAATGAATGAGAACACTACATGGAATCATCCTTAACTATTATTATGTGACATGTGAACTACTTTCAATGATTTTTAGAAATAGAAATGACACACTGAATTGTTCTTGTAGATGTAGAAGTTGAGGAACAGTGAAGACGAGATATCATAATTGCATTTGATTTGTAAGAAATGATGATTGCATCCTCATTATGTTTGTGTATGTGTAAGAGATGATTTTGGTATATTGGTATATGATGTATGATGAACACTAGATGATCATGTTGGGTTGACATGGATAGCTAAATTGAGTTTCTTATATTTTTCAACCTCTCTATGTCATGTTCTTATGTTTTATTTATTGTCTTTTGAATTTTGTCAATTTTCTGTATTGCTTTGGTCACAAATAAAAAAAACATCCTTCTTTATCACCGTATCCTAGCGGTGCGATACGGTATCGTACCGTACCACAGAGAATGTGGCACAGTCGATCCCCACGGTACGACGAACCTTGATCTCTCCAACCCTTAGATTAAGATCCAAATGTGGAAGCTAGAGTATGGCTATAGCATACCAACTGCCCTGGCCATACTCCAACGTTTCTCTGTATATGTAATCAAATACATATATATTAATGTACAAAGAAAATTAATACGTATGTCCTTATTGTATATATATCATATTAATGAACATGTGATACATATATATGTGAGTTAATGTACATACAATCATATATTAATATAAATATAATAATAATAAGTACATATATAGTCACTGCAATATGTATATATACATTTCTCTACATGTTTGTGTACTTAAATACACATATATGTAAATTAATATAGGCAATCATATTACACATATTAATTTGTGTATATACACATGCATTACTTTATGTATGTGAAATGATGGTGTAGTATATGTATTAATCAATATATACAAAAAAATTTGTTCAGCAGAATTAGCCAATCTGGTAGATTTGACCCAAGTAGGATCGATTCTAACTGACTCAACTAGAACTTTGTTGATCCAGGGGGCTACCCCTTGGAATCGGATCGCCTTAGGGCAATCCAAGTCCGGATCAGGTGATTCGGCAAACCATGAAATGTGTATGGAATAGTACACATCTCCTAGAGATTTTGGCAAAACACCAGACAAGTCTTCTACAATACAAGCATGTGCCAATTCCATTTTCCAGAATACCTAGGAACATTTAGATTACTACCCAAACAGTCTTCCTCAAACATTACTCTGATTTCAAAATGCTCTTTATGTTCTATTCTAGTTAGGAGTGTTCAAACTTCGGTTCAAACCGAAGAACCAAACCGGACCAAACCGAATTGGCCGGTTTGGTTCAGTTTAAATCGAAGTTCGGTTCAATTTGGTTTCACACATTATGAAATCGAATCGAACCGTTTAAACTGAATTTTAATATTATTATTATTATTATTATCATTATATATATATATATATATTATGTGCATTAAAAAATAATTATCTGACTAAATTTATTTATAGATACATATATTTTCAAGTTTATTCTTATTTTTAATGTATAAATATTAATAAATTTAAATCATATTTAATTAAATAAAAAAATCGGTTTGAACTGAACCAAACCGAAATAATTTCGGTTCGATTTGGTTTGGTTTGCCATCCCAATCGATTCGGTTCAAGTTGGCCAAAAATTGGCCAACCCGGACCTAACCAGACCATTGAACAGCGCTATTTCTAGTAACAACCTTCTTTACTGAAATATGCAAACTGTCCATCACCCTTCGTTGTGGATGACCTAGGTAAGGCTCCCACTTTTCTCGTCAATGATCCCCTCTAATCCAATGCACAATGATAATTTCTCTACTTCTAAAATGGCACATTGCCCAAAGAAGCAATATTTCAGATATCAAATCAAGAATGTTGACATTCAATTGTCAAGACTGGTAGGCAACAATGGCTTCGAGATGGCGCCCTACATAATGAAAAAAGAACCTGACAGACAGTTTGTGGTTGAGTGTCCCTGTCTATGTGTCTGCATACATTGGCTAGTTATTTTTTGTGGAAGATCGTCAGTTCTCCACATATATCTTGATGTCAAATTTCAAACTTACATGCTTCTTAAAAAATGTTGGGCTATGCAAACGTTTCCCAATCTTTCGCACAAACTTATAAAGCATAGATCTCTAAGCCATTATTGATAATTGAAGCTTGTCATATGCTCTTTCCTAAAATATTCCCTTTCAGTTATATTGCTAACAGGTTTAGCTTTGACATTTACCAGTCTTGTCTGCTTGTCTACCTCCAGACAAAGGAAAATGGGATGGCAGAGAGAAAAAGGTCATCTCCACGTTGGATGTTCATCATTTGTCAATAATTGGAACCAGAACATGTCCAACAGGAGGCAAAACCTTCATTAACACAAATCATTATTTCCAAGTCTGCACAATATTAGTTACTCTTGACCTCGTTTGTCCCTTTCATTCCGTAGATGAAGATGAGCATTTTCGCATCCTCACCTCCTACACAGGTTTCAGCTGCCTCGACTGATCCAGCAGACGACCTTGTACTCACAAATGTGTGGATTCTCAATGATATGTCGGCCAATATAATATGCATTTATCCTCAGTTATAAACTACGGAATTTGTGAACGCGATCCCTTCTTACACGATCTCCTCCAGTATATATGAACAGCTAGAAGCTTGACAACGAGAGCAGCATGCCGAACTACCTTCGAAACAAGAATCCCACCAAGATCACCTCTCCACATCCATATTTCTTTAAGAGACCGTCACGTTAACGCCATCAACGGCCGTGCCGCCTCAGCGAAAGGAGCCAGGACCAGAAGCATCCACAGCATTGCGAAGAAGATTCAAATTCAAATGGTCAACGGTTCTCTAAACAATCCGTAATAGACAGGAACTGATCGAATGGCAACCTTATAGTCCATGATAGGAAAGATCGATCCCGTAAAAACAAGATGAAGAAGAATAGGCATACCTGCACGCCACCTTCGCCGAGGTTGCAGGGGGCAAGGACGGGGCCGGCGTGGGGTCTCGTCGTGGCCACGGGGACCTGCAGGCTGAAACCCCTCCGGGCGGCAGAGGGGGGCGGCTGAGCCTCGCCCTTCTCAGCCGCAGGGTTGTCGTCTTCGTCTCCATCGCCGTCGGCGGCAGCGCCGTGGAGAAAGCCGAGGATGCTGGCGATCCTCCTGAGGAAACCCATCGGTGGCTCGGCCCAAGGCGGCCACAGAGATGGGTGGGAGGGGTAACAACGGAGCAGCAGGAGGTGGGAGAGGGGACTGGTGGAACGTGGCAGTTCCTGCTGCTGAGGTCGTCTTCTCCAGCAGAGAACAGCGAGTTGAGCCGTCTCCGCCGCCTCCGTCCAACAGGAGATCCAAGTTCCCGAAAGTGCCCTCTTACGTGGATGATGCTTCTCACACAGATTCCTCCTGCGGAGCAGATTTTTGAAAGAGGAATATTTAGTGCAAGAACACATTTATGTTTGACTTGTAAGAGAGGGTTTTTATTGATCCACTTAGGATAATCTAGTATACCTTGATAAGTTATTTTATGAGTTTAAGTTAAATTTTGTTGGTCCAACTTAAATATTTATGGGTCGACTCTAAACTTTCATGAGCTCTCTTGCAACTAAATGCTTCTTCTTACACAAGTTCCCTTTTGTAGACCCAGATTATTTAAAGAGAAATGTTTAATACTAGAGTACACTTGTATTTTAGTTATAAGAGGGAGCTCTAATTGATCCACTTACGATAATCCAACATATCTTTACACGTCATTTTATGAGTTCAAAATTAAGTTTTGTGAGTCCAATCCAAATATTTATGAGTCCAAATTTGTATGAGCTCACTTGTAATTGAAATTGTGGAGGTTATTTTCAACTTCCTAGGCCCATAGGCCCATCATGACCCAGCAAGGTGGTCTGACTTCAGCCGTCCGGTCACGTGTCCTCCGGTCCAGCTGTAGGCTTCCGAACATACCTCAGCCACTAAGCGCCTAAGGGTTTCCACATGGCCAACAACGTTGTGCGGCTCTTCTCTTACCATAGCAGTTAATGGGACGGCGTAACACGCCTCCCCACGATCCGGAGCAATGACGGCATGAGATCCCAAGGGATGTCTCAAATGAACAACCCCCGCTTTGGGAACTCAACTGACACATCCCTTCGGTTATCATTGGAGAAGGAAGCATCTAGACCCTTCATGTCCCTAACCTATAAAAGGAATAGGTAACCTTCATGTAAAGGTGTGGGACATCTCTTCCACACACTCGTCTACGTGCGAATCCACACACCAAGGAACCTTCCTTTCCTACCATCTTCAAACAGTCTGACCTGACTTAGGCATTGAAGGGTTCCTCTTAGTTCTTCAATTGGGCCCCCCTGACGTCCTTTCTGGTCTTACAGGCCTTCGTCCGTACCAGCGACCGATTGTTCCCTTTCTTTTAGTGGAGGCCCGTTCGGCCCACTACCGAAGAAGAAATACCACCACATTTTTGGCGCCGTCTGTGGGAAACGACAACTGCCATGGCTCGCGGACGAACCTCTCACCAGAATCCCGGCAGTAGGGCAACGCGATCTCGCCAGTCGCGCGGGGACTCGCGTGACCAAGCCCCTCCCGCCAACGACAACACTGTCGCCGCCAGAGCGACTACTAACAGACCTGCGGTCGAAACTCTAATTTTGGCTGAGGAGGTAGCCGAGCTCTAGGGATAGGTGCAGTAATTGATGGGGGTCTATTAGGGACTTCAAACCCAGTTGGCAAGGCAATCAGCCCCAACAGTCCCCCCGCCACCGGAGCAATAGGTGGAGTCGTCCTGGCAACAACCGCCAGCTCCATCGGCACACCATGAACGTCGCAAAGAGTCAACCCGACGGTTGCGATGAGCCTCATCAACCCGTCGAATGCCAGAACAGCGGGACAACTCACCCCGGAGGTCTACTGCGGATCCTCCTCCTCCGCGTTCCGTCGTCGGTGCAAACTCCCACGGGTCCAGACAAGAAGGCTCTACGCATTCCGACCAAGGATTAGCCAGACGTCTTTATTGCATCATCGACCTGGAACGACGCATGGATGCGATGGTCCAGAGGGCTGAGGGCAGAGCTCCAGGGGACGATGACCCAGACTTCCGCTCCCTATTTGTCGCGGAGATCTTGGAGGCCCGGGTCTCCCTGAGGCTGCCCCTACCTTCCATCGCTCCTTACAATGACACCACCAACCTAGCGGATCCCATTCACGGGTTTGAGTCGCACATGGTGTTCCATAAAGCATCAGAAGCGGAGAAGTGTCGGGCCTTTCCGACCACTCTAAAGGAGACCACAAGGGCTTGGTTTGAAACCCTCCCAGCGAGCTCCATCACCTCCTACCACCAGTTGAAGAAGTCCTTCTGTGGAAACTTCTTGATTGGGAGGTCCCAACCCCGCACGACGGCCTCTCTTCTGTCTGTCTGACAGAAGAAAGGTGAGGCTCTCTAGGACTACATCAAGTGGTTCTAGACCGAGGTGCTACGCATCCCACGTCTGGACGTCTCGCTCGCTACCAGTGCCCTCATACAGGGCACCCACGATGGGTTCCTCCAAAGAACACTGGGGGTGCAAAAGCTGATGACCCTGGCCGAGCTCCTCTCCACCGCTCAGCAACATGCTGCGTGCGAGGAGAGTCTAGCCGTCAGGAGAGCTGAACAAGGTGATCCGGTGGAGAAGAAGAGGCCTTCCGACAATGGTTCCGACCGAGAACGGAAGAAGAGCCGGCACAACGGGGATTTGCCACGCCGACCACGCCCCTTCACCGACTGCCCTCCCCTCACGACGGCCCATGAATAGATTCTGGCTGAGATCTGGGACTAGCAGTATGTTCGGTGGCCGCCCAAGATGCGCTCTGATCCCCGCAGGCGCAACCAGGACAAGTACTGTCACTTCCATCACGACCACAACCATGACACCTCTGAATGCTACCAACTCAAGGATGAGATTGAGTCCTTGATCAAGCGCGGTTATTTAGGACGGTATGTATGCCAGAACAAAGACCGCTCGAGGCGCCGAGAGCGAATCCCCGAGCAGCCCATCAACAACGAGCCGAATGGGTAGGAGATCAATGTGATCGCAGGACGTCTTGTAAGGCCCTCGAATTTTGTTACATTATTGAATTGCATGTAAATAATTCATGTTGTGTATGTATGTATGTATGTATGTATGTATGTATGTATGTATGTATTATGTATGTATGTATGTATGTATGTATGTATTATGTATGTATATGTATGTATCTACGTATGTATAATTAGTATACTTATGTGTGTATGTGTATAATTTAAGTATAAATAATGTATGTATTGCTTGATGGTAGTGTGTGTACAATACCATATAGATATTAAATGTATATATACATGATGTGCATGGTTTCTGCATGTTTTAGAGTTCTGGCCGAAGGCCAGATTGGCGTCAATATCCGTAGACGTCGATGTTGTGTCGGCGTCAACCCATGGACGCCAACACTAAGTCCAGCGTCCAGCGATGTGGACGCCAATTTCTCTGACCTGCATGCTTTGCAGACCCGAATTCTGGAAGCAAGCCACCCCAACCATTGGGGAGCTGTCCCCAACGGTCTGAAAGGCCATCTTGTCACCCCTGCATGATAGGAGAACCCCCTCTCCTATATACAAACCCATTTTTACAACCCCAAGCCTTCTCTTTGCCCCTTTGCAAGAGAGGAAGAAGAGAAAGGAGTGAAACCCTATTTTCGGACTGTGAGAAACCCTCACCTTTGCAACCCAAATCTGAAGTTCTGAAGCTTGATCCGGCCATCTGCTGCATCAAGGAGCTTGCTGGATCATCGAGGAAGGCATCCCCGACCTCGGATTGCACTGGAGCTTGCTCAAGAACCCGGAGGAAGGCCATCTTGGAGGCTGGTTGGGAACTTCTTGGGACAGCCCAAGGAGAGCTTCACCAAGCCTTTTGATCCCTTTGGAGTATACCTAAAAGGCAAGTACCCTACCCATAGTGTTCATGTATGTGTCTAGGATGGTTTTACTTTTTTATGTATTTTCCTCGTGTCCTAGACCCCCAAATTCACCCCATCTTGGAGCTCGGGTCTGTGTTTTGCACAGACCTGACCTTAACGGCAATATCCCTTGCCGTTAAGATCATTCTTAGCGTCCAGCGATTGTGCCGTTAACTCCTTGACGGCCAAGGATTGTCGTTAAGTTCTTCAGAACAGAACAGAAAACTGTTCTCTCCTCTTATACAACTATTTTCGATGTGTTTCTCGTGATGAGGATATATTGTAGCCTTTATGTACTATGTATACTAGTGAATGTGGTGTGTGGATGGATTTTTGTGCAAGGTGGTAAATGATAGAGTTTATTTATTCCATGGAAATACATGTATGATGAGTTGCTAATCTTGTCAACCCTTTGTTTGTATGATTTAGGACGAGTCTGAATGTCCTACATTTTATGGGTCATGCATGTATTAGTCAGTCTCTGTTCTGAAATTCTGAGATTTTTCCCATGCTTGTGTGAATTAGTGAAAATGTTGTTTGGGAAATAGAAATCATGCGTAGGTCATGATAAATCTTCGGTAAATCATGTATTGCCCACAAATTTCAGGAATAAATTCTGTAGCTCCATGCCTGTTAGGGCTCAGACAGTGAGTTGTTAAAATTGTGCTTGTGTTCAACTCCATGTTAAATCGAATTGCGGATAGCATGTGGAATTAATGTTAGATTTTCTGTAATTTCGTTTTAGCTTAGAAAAATCTGAAATTTTGCATGAAGAACCCTAAACCCGAAATTAGCCTGTGGTTAAAATTTCAAGTCATTTGGACCAGTATATGATGCAATATGAATTTTCCATGTAAAAATGTGAAACTAATGCATGCCGTTGTAAAAATGATTTGATTTTGTATATAGCAACCTGATTAGTGAAATTTCCTGAGCACTAAATTTCTGTAATTGTAGTGCCATGTTAGGAAAAACAGAGAAGTGTGCATGTGAGTGAGAAAGTGAATGAAATGAGAGTGACATGTGTAAACATGTGTTAAAATCAGTAAAATGTGTAATGTGTAACTTGTGCCAAATGTGACACTGCTTCCGTAGAGGGCAGTGGAACCGTATCAGGGAAAAGTCCCCCTGAGAAGGTTCAATGTGTTGTGACCCTAAGGGCATTAGGGGGAAATCCTGGAGGTGGACAAGTACCACTGGTTAGGGTGGAGACTTGTTCTCCCGGTCTGCGCAGTCCAAGAGTCGCCATTGTATTGCCTAGATGGCGTCTATGTGATGTGATGTGTTGTGTCCTTCTTTGGTGGTTTGGACTATGTGTCACGGCACTAAATGTGAATGTGTAATGTGTTCATGTGAAAAATGTGAATGTGAACAATGTGTAAAAGTGCATGTGTAAAGTGTGAAATATGCGAATTTGAAATTGTGTAAAAATGTGAAACCAAAATGTGAGGATGTGAGTTTGTAATCCATGTTATGACAATCTGAAATCATGCTTAAACAGTAGCTTTACTATGTTATGATCATGTTTATGTATGCAAAATGCCTAGAATCCATGCTAGGGATAATTGTTAAGCATATATAAACAACTTCCATACTTGGTTGTTCATATGTTGTGATTTAATCGTTGTTGTAGCTCTCATGTGTTAGATTATGGTTGCTAAAGCATGTAAAACCAGCAAGCTTAAAGCATGTAAAATGGTTACGTATATGCGTAGGAATGTGTAGATTCCATGTTAGGTATGTTTCCTTTCATGCATGCTCGGGAATTCATGTTAATGGCTTTCATGTCTTAGTTGGTTGAAGGTAGATTTTTATGTGAGGAATGAATAGAAAGCATGTGATAGGTGATTCTATTTTAGGAAATCTGAAAGCATAGTCCATGTGTTTAAATTGTAGATTCACCATGATAGGTTGTAAAATTTAATGTCAAGCATGCTACATGTTGTGTCTTGTGAATGTGTATGTAGAACCTACTATGATATGTGCATGTACGGTATGTGTAGAATTACTTGCGAGTCTTTTAGACTCACTACTTGCTTCGGCGTACAGGTGTAGTTGGTGACGAGACACTTGTGGAGGAGACGTTGGAGACCGACTCCGAGCGCGGAGATTAGAGTGTTGGAGTACTTGTGACATTTTGTGATTTTCATAGTATGTAAATTGAACATTGTACTAGCATTATCATGGAAGAATGTATAAGTATGGACATCTATGTATTTGATTTTCAGCAATTTAAATTATGTGGACTTTTAGTTCTTTAAATGTTATCGAAACATGTATGTTAAATGTGGATGATGAATGAAATGAAGACAGTGGTTCTTTTACTTCCGCTACTCTGTTCTTATATTCACGTGTATCTCAGCTGAATGTCATTGTTGGGTAAATGTCCCACTATGATGACGCTCGCTATACCGACGTGGGTTGGTATAACCGTACCGGTATAATGAGGGTCATCGCAGAGATTGGTATCAGAGCAACCGGTTGAGATTGCACATGAATATACCTAAGTCATCATCCCCATTACATGCTATGTCTACATAGGAATGTCCACATTTGTAAAATTGATTAATAATGAATGAAAAGTTGATAAGAAATGGTTAGAAAACTTAGTAACCTAGCTCTAATGGTGGCTGAAATTTATTACAGCCATGGCTTCGAGAGGTAGGCGTGGCGGAGCGCCGGCCCGTGAGGACGAGCCGAGACGTGACGAGCGGGCGGAGCAGCAGGCCCCGGCACCGCAAGGTCCTGTACTTCCCCCACCGCCGCCTGTGGATTATGGAGTATTCATGCAAGGTCTGGTGCAAGCCATGCAGACGCAGGCTCATACCCAGGCAGCACTCCAGGCTCAGTTGAGGCTCAGGTTAGACTAATAAAAGTTAATAGTCTGTTTTATTTAATTATGTGATATTGTGTTGATTGTGTATTGTTTGCTGTGATGTAGCAGGCTCAAGTACCAGCTCAGGACCATGGTGGACCTTCTACCATGGAGAGATTCAAGAGGATGCTGCCACCCTCTTTTAAGGGGAGAGCGATCCGTTGTTGGCTGAAAGCTGGATGAGGAGATAGAAAAGATCTTCCGAGCCATCAGGTGTGCAGATGAGGATAAGGTTACATTGGCCACCTACATGCTACAGGTATGCTTTAGTTTATATGCTTGTATGTTTTAAGCTAGATTTTTAGATGGTGCTTATGAGCGTGTACTGCAGGAAAGCTGATGTATGGTGGGCTTCATTGCTGCGTACCCGTTTGAGGACGGAGCTATCGATGTTGCTTGGGACGAGTTCGTGAGGCTCTTTCGGGCCAAGTTCGTCCCCGAGCATGTGCAAGATCGGATGGAGCAGAATTCCTATCTTTGGCTCAAGGCTCCATGACTGTGCTGGAATATGAGGCAAGATTTCTGAACTCTCTAAATATGCACCTCACATCGTGGCAGACGAGCGCAGAAGACAAAGAAGTTCGTGATGGGACTCAAGCCATCACTGCGGACGAGACTCGTGGCATTTGACCACCGCACGTTGGACGAGGCCCTCAGTGCTGCTTGTAGGCAGGAGGGAGAGATGGAGCAATACCTGGAAGAAAGAAAGCTTCGCAGAAGAGGCCAGCAACGACATTCCAACGGCAAGACAAGAAGAAAGTGTGTACCAGACACCGCAGCGATCCGTGGCAGTCGGCAGTTCTCAGGTACCTCTGTACGTTCCCCTGGTGTGAAGAAAGAGTGTCCCCACTGTGGGAAGACACATGGTGGTACCGAATGTTGGATGATTACGGGCAAGTGCTTGAAGTGCGGAAGCAGCGACCACAAGATCAAGGATTGCCCAAGACTTCAGCAGGGAGTCCAGCGCGGAGCGCCAGCCCCAGCGTAGCGGCAGCAGCGCCAGCTACAGGAAGACCAGGAAGGCCTCGAGCCCCAGCTCGAGTGTTGCTTTAGCTCGCGAGGACGCCGAGCAGGCGGAGCATGTCACCGAAGGTACGGTTTTGCTTTTAGGTGTGCACGCTCGGGTTTTTTGATACGGGTGCTACTCACTCGTTCATTTCCGAGCGGTTCGCTAGGCAGTTAGCCCTAGAGTCAGGCATAGAGTCTGAGGATTTAGAGGTCCCTTTGTCTGTGCACACCCCTGCGGGTACGGTATCGACTAGGAAGTGCATTCCGTCGTTACCTGTGTGCATTGAGGATAGAATCCTAGATGGGTGTTTCTTCTTGCTAAAGATGAAGGACTATGATGCTATTCTTGGTCTGGATTGGCTAGAGGAGCACTATGCGTTAGTGGATTGTCGTCGGAAGAGGATTGTTTTCCGCATTCCTGGTGAGGACGAGTTCTCTCATCCCTTGCCAAGGAACTTGGCGGGAAAGTTAGTCATCTCTGCCATGAAGGCGATGCGCATGGTGAACAAGGGTTGTGACGCTTTTCTTGCCAGCGTGGTACTAGTGCCAGAGGCTGATGAGTCACCTACTCTTGCAGAGATTGAGGTAGTGCAGAATTTTCCAGACGTCTTTCCTGATGATTTGTCTGGTTTGCCACCGAATAGAGAGATAGAGTTTACCATAGAGTTGCTTCCGGGCACCTCTCCTATCTCGAAGGCTCCATATCAGATGGCACCTGCGGAGTTAGCCGAGTTGAGGAGGCAGTTGCAAGAGTTGCTTGATAAGGGATTTATTCGCCCTAGTGTTTCCCCTTGGGGCGCACCTGTATTGTTCGTCAAGAAGAAAGACGGGTCACTTAGGTTATGCATTGACTACAGGAAGCTGAACCAAGTGACTGTGAAGAACATGTATCCCTTACCTCGTATTGATGATTTGTTTGACTAGTTGCGAGAGGCATCAGTCTTTTCTAAGATTGATTTGCGATCTGGTTATCATCAGTTGAGGATTCGGAGTGAGGATGTGTCCAAGACGGCGTTTAGAACCCATTATGGACATTATGAGTTTTTGGTCCTTCCTTTCGGATTGACCAATGCCCCTGCAGCGTTCATGGATCTCATGAACAGGGTGTTTAGGCCTTATTTAGATAGCTTTGTCGTGTGTTTATTGATGATGTGCTGGTTTACTCTCCGGACGAGGCCACACACCGTCAGCATCTGAGGTTAGTGTTAGAGGTTCTTCGTGAGCACAAGCTGTATGCTAAGTTCAGCAAGTGCGATTTTGGTTGCGCGAGGTTCATTTCCTCGGGCATGTTATCTCTGGTGCTGGTGTTGCAGTGGATCCAGCAAAGGTCCAGGCAGTTATGGATTGGGAGGTTCCCAAGACCCCTTCGGAGATTCGTAGTTTTATTGGTTTAGCTGGTTACTATCGGCGATTTATTGAGGGATTTTCATCCATCGCCGCCCCTTTGACTCAGCTTACCAGAAAGGGAGTGAAGTTTGTTTGGTCCGAGAAGTGTGAGAGTAGTTTTCAATTATTGAAGACTAAGCTCACGACAGCCCCGGTGTTAGTCTTACCGAGCGGTGTAGAGGGTTTTGCTATCTACACGGATGCGTCTCGGATTGGTTAGGCTGTGTGCTAATGCAGCAGAAAAGGGTAGTGGCTTATGCTTCTCGTCAGTTGAAGGAGCATGAGAAGAACTATCCGACTCATGACTTGGAGCTCGCAGCAGTGGTTCATGCACTAAAGATCTGGAGGCACTATCTTTATGGTGTCAGATTTGAGGTGTTTACCGACCACAAGAGCTTAAAGTATCTTTTCTCCCAAAAGGAATTAAACCTGAGGCAGAGAAGATGGATCGAGTTCTTGAAGGACTATGACTTCGACCTTCAGTATCACCCTGGAAAGGCGAATGTGGTAGCGGATGCTCTGAGTAGAAAGAGGCCATCTCTCCAGCAGGACTGGAAGATGTTGGAGGATGCGGCTTGCGCGTTGACTGAGTTAGAGCCATCGCTATGCCAGGCTTTTGTAGCTCAGTTATCTCTTAGGTCCTCGGTTTTGGATGAAGTGATCGAGCAACAGGGAGCCGACCCTAGACTCTTAGAGTTAGTGGGCAAGGCAGGCATTGCTCGTGATGAGGACGGTGTGATTAGATTTCAGCACCGTGTTTGTGTCCCTGATTTAATAGACGTCCGTGAGCATGTGTTAGCGGAGGCTCATAGATCGCAATTCTCTATTCATCCAGGTAACACAAAGATGTACCAAGATTTGAAGAGATCTTTTTGGTGGTCTGGCATGAAGAGGGATGTAGCGGATTATGTATCCCGATGCTTAGTGTGCCAGCAAGTGAAGGCCGAGCGACAGCGACCATCCGGTCTTATGCAAAGGATGGACATCCCAGTGTGGAAGTGGGAAGCTATCACTATGGACTTTGTTTCGGATTTGCCTCGATCTAGAAGGGGCAATGACTCGATTTGGGTAGTTGTAGATAGATTCTCGAAGACTGCTCATTTCTTGCCTATGAAGAAGAAGCAGTCAGTAGAGAGTTTAGCTAGATTGTATGTTAGTGGTATCATTAGATTGCATGGTGTGCTGAAGTCGATCATTTCGGATCGAGATTCGAGATTTACTTCGAGGTTGTGGAAGGGTCTTCAGGATGCTTTAGGTTCGGAGCTGAAGCTCAGTTCGGCGTTTCATCCCCAGACTGATGGACAGTCCGAGAGGACTATCCAGACGCTCGAGGATATGTTGAGAGCGTGTGTTTTGGATTGGAAGGATGATTGGGAGCGTCATCTACCTCTAGTGGAGTTCGCATACAACAATAGCTTTCATGCAAGTATTGGTATGGCTCCATTCGAGACGTTGTATGGTAGGCCCTGCAGATCTCCTTTATGTTGGGAGGAGACTGGTGATAGGCAGTTGATCGGTCTGGAGTTAGTTCAGGAGACTTCAGATAAGATCCAGCTTATCAGAAAGAGGCTTGTTGTGGCACAGGATAGGCAGAAGAGTTATGCCGACAACAGAAGGAAGGATTTGGAGTTCGAGGTTGGCGATCATGTCTTCTTGAAGATATCGCCCACTCGTGGTGTCGTCAGATTTGGCGGCATAGTAAGTTGAGCCCTAGGTTTATTGGCCCATATGAGATTCTCAGACGTTTGGGCAGTGTGGCATATGAGCTAGCCTTACCCCCAGCTTTGGCTAGTGTTCATCCTGTGTTCCACGTTTCGATGCTCAAGAAGTATGTCCGAGATCCGTCTCATGTGATTAGTCATGAGCCAGTGGAGATTCAGCCAGATCTGTCGTATGTCGAGCAACCAGTAGCTATTCTTGACCGGAAGGTTCAGCATCTCCGGAACAAGAGTATTGCGTCGGTGAAAGTTCTCTGGCGGAACTTCTCGCGAGAGGAGGCTACTAGGGAGCTTGAGGATGCGATGAAGAAGAAGTATCCCCTTTTGTTTGAGTAGCGTCGTTCTAACTTCGAGGACGAAGTTTCTTTTAAGGGGGAGAGGGTGTAAGGCCCTCGAATTTTGTTACATTATTGAATTGCATGTAAATAATTCATGTTGTGTATGTATGTATGTATGTATGTATCTACGTATGTATTAATTAGTATACTTATGTGTGTATGTGTATAATTTAAGTATAAATAATGTATGTATTGCTTGATGGTAGTGTGTGCACAATACCATATAGATATTACATGTATATATACATGATGTGCATGGTTTCTGCATGTTTTAGAGTTCTGGCCGAAGGCCAGATTGGCGTCAATATCCGTAGACGTCGATGTTGTGTCGGCGTCAACCCCATGGACGCCAACACTAAGTCCAGCGTCCAGCGATGTGGACGCCAATTTCTCTGACCTGCATGCGTTGCAGACCCGAAATTCTGGAAGCAAGCCACCCCAACCATTGGGGAGCTGTCCCCAACGGTCTGAAAGGCCATCTTGTCACCCCTGCGTGATAGGAGAACCCCCTCTCCTATACACAAACCCATTTTTACAACCCTAAGCCTTCTCTTTGCCCCTTTGCAAGAGAGGAAGAAGAGAAAGGAGTGAAACCCTATTTTTGGACTGTGAGAAACCCTCACCTTTGCAACCCAAATCTGAAGTTCTGAAGCTTGATCCGGCCACCTGCTGCATCAAGGAGCTTACTGGATCATCGAGGAAGGCATCCTCGACCTCGGATTGCACTGGAGCTTGCTCAAGAACCCGGAGGAAGGCCATCTTGGAGGCTGGTTGGGAACTTCTTGGGACAGCCCAAGGAGAGCTTCACCAAGCCTTTTGATCCCTTTGGAGTATACCTAAAAGGCAAGTACCCTACCCATAGTGTTCATGTATGTGTCTAGGATGGTTTTACCATTTTTATGTATTTTCCCTCATGTCCTAGACCCCCAAATTCACCCCATCTTTGGAGCTCGAGTCTGTGTTTTGCACAGACCTGACCTTAACGACAATATCCCTTGCCGTTAAGATCATTCTTAGCGTCCAGCGATTGTGCCGTTAACTCCCTTTGACGGCCAAGGATTGTCGTTAAGCTCTTCAGGACAGAACAGAAAACTATTCTCTCCTCTTATACAACTATTTTCGATGTGTTTCTCGTGATGAGGATATATTGTAGCCTTTATGTACTATGTATACTAGTGAATGTGGTGTGTGGATGGATTTTTGTGCAAGGTGGTAAATGATAGAGTTTATTTATTCCATGGAAATACATGTATGATGAGTTGCTAACCTTGTCAACCCTTTGTTTGTATGATTTAGGACGAGTCTGAATGTCCTACATTTTATGGGTCATGCATGTATTAGTCAGTCTCTGTTCTGAAATTCTGAGATTTTTCCCATGCTTGTGTGAATTAGTGAAAATGTTGTTTGGGAAATAGAAATCATGCGTAGGTCATGATAAATCTTTGGTAAATCATGTATTGCCCACAAATTTCAGGAATAAATTCTGTAGCTCCATGCATGTTAGGGCTCAGACAGTGAGTTGTTAAAATTGTGCTTGTGTTCAACTCCATGTTAAATCGAATTGCGGATAGCATGTGGAATTAATGTTAGATTTTCTGTAATTTCATTTTAGCTTAGAAAAATCTAAAATTTTGCATGAAGAACCCTAAACCCGAAATTAGCCTGTGGTTAAAATTTCAAGTCATTTGGACCAGTATATGATGCAATATGAATTTTCCATGTAAAAATGTGAAACTAATGCATGCCGTTGTAAAAATGATTTGATTTTGTATATATCAACCTGATTAGTGAAATTTCCTGAGCACTAAATTTCTGTAATTGTAGTGCCATGTTAGGAAAAACAGAGAAGTGTGCATGTGAGTGAGAAAGTGAATGAAATGAGAGTGACATGTGTAAACATGTGTTAAATCAGTAAAATGTGTAATGTGTAACTTGTGCCAATGTGACACTGCTTCCGTAGAGGGCAGTGGAACCGTATCAGGGAAAAGTCCCCCTGAGAAGGTTCAATGTGTTGTGACCCTAAGGGCATTAGGGGAAATCGTGGAGGTGGACAAGTACCACTGGTTAGGGTGGAGACTTGTTCTCCCGGTCTGCGCAGTCCAAGAGTCGCCATTGTATTGCCTAGATGGCGTCTATGTGATGTGATGTGTTGTGTCCTTCTTTGGTGGTTTAGACTATGTGTCACAGCACTAAATGTGAATGTGTAAATGTGTATGTGTTCATGTGAAAAATGTGAATGTGAACAATGTGTAAAAGTGCATGTGTAAAGTGTGAAATATGCGAATTTGAAATTGTGTAAAAATGTGAGGATGTGAGTTTGTAATCCATGTTATGACAATCTGAAATCATGCTTAAACAGTAGCTTTACTGTAACGACCCTCTTCATACCGGTACGATTATACCAATCCCCATTGGTATAAAGGGCGTCGTCACAGTGGGACATTTACCCAACACTGGTCGATAGGTTGATATGTACCTGGATAGCAATAGAGTACAGCGGAATAAATAAACAACTCAACTCTTAACCCGTCACCAACACACATTTCCACAATCTAAATAGTGAAATGGAAAGACAATGTCCACATTAATACAAAATAAGAGAACTACAATGTCCAAATATTGTCCATACAATAATCCTTTTTGTGCAAAAGAAAAGTACAACTGGTAACAGCTCCACAAAATAGTCTTCTAATGATGATCCTCGCCACGCTACCTTCTAGTGCACGATACCTGTCAACTTGTACGCCAAAGCAAGAGTGAGTCCAAAGACTCAGCAAGCGACACTACTCATGATATACACATACAAGTCTTAGTGGTTTCTACATGCACTTTTACAATTAACAACACATAGCATGCTAGTCAATTCAAGTTTTCTACCTATCATGAAAGTTCTACAATTTATACATAACTCATGCTTTCAGATTTGTAAAATGAAATTCACCTATCACATGATCTCTATTCCATTTGCTCAAGAACTTTAGTCTTTTAAAGAGCTAAAACATGAAAACTATCGACATGAACAATTTACACACATGAAAGGGGACACAACTAGCATGGATTTCACCTAGTTTTAAACACATACACGAACCTTTTCACATGCTTTAGATTGCTGATTTTATATGATTCAATGACTATAAATCTACACATGAGAGCTACAATAATACATAAAACACATCATGTGAATCAAGTAATCAAGCTATCTTGCACTCATTTTCACTAATTATCCCTAACATGGATTCTAGGCATTTGTGCACACATAAGCATGATAATGACAACATGAGTTTACTGATTTCACATGGTTTCCAATAACACATTCTCACATTCTCGGTTTCACATGATTTCATACTTACTCATTCACGTTGTTCACTTTTACACATTTGACACGTACACATGTTCACACTTATACAATTTACTCATTTCCACATCATTTTCTCTTTCACTTTCACTTATCACATATCATATCGATTGCACTTACCACGTGCGTCTTGGGCACTTACCACGTGCCATATTCACATATTTCACATTTTACTCATTTTTCATTACTTAAACAATTTGCCATGACACATAGTCCTAACCACCAGTAGAGGACACTAACAAATATCTCATAGCTCGTGCTCATTCCTTAGCACAGCTCTCAACACAACTCATAACACAACACATGACACAACACTTACACACTCATACACATACTCACCACCTAGGCAATACAGCGGTGAATCTTGGTAACTGCGCAGACCGGGAGAAGCCCTCTCCACCCTATCCAGTGGTACTTGTCCACCTCCGGGGTTTTCCCAATGCCTTTGGGACAAACTTATATCACATGGAGCCTTCTATAGGGACTTTTCTATATACGGCTCCCGATGCCTCTAGGGTAGCAATGTCACATAGGCACAACTTTTACACTTTTACACATTACCGTTTTACACATGGTTTTACACATAACTCTTCTCATTTCAATCACTTTCTCACTCACATGAACATTTCTGTTTTTCCTTAACATGGTACTACAGAATTTCAAGAGTTTAACATACAGTAACCACACTAATCATGTTGGTTTTAGACCATAATAAGCCACATTACAATTATATGCACGAATTATCACATTTCACATGAAAACACATAACTTTTTATTTACTGTTCCAATTGACCTGAAATTTTAACCACATGCTGTTTTCGGGTTCAAAATCATACCCTCAATTTTTCAGATTTTTATGAGCTAAATAGGATTTACAGAAAATCAAACACCTAATTAGCATATTATTCACAACTTAAGCTAACATGGGTCTAACACATTTTGCAATTTATCCACTTACTGTTTTGCACAAAGACTACTAATATATGCATGATTTTAGAATACAACATCACCCTAATTCATACATCTATAAATCAATTACCACAAACCATTTTGCATGTTTTTATTTTACCGAACCGAACTTATTTACAATTTCTCAAGCATGGATAAACTACTAAATTTTGCAAACACATATGCTGACCCACTATTCTTCATGATCAAACCGAAACCAAGGCATTCACACAAACCCTAATCATAAATCATGAATTTTACAAGATTGTCTACAAGTCATGCTCACATGTTTACAAGATATCATTATCCCACATTCACCAACACAACCACATTCATCCACAACCACAATGCACAATATACATAGAGTATAAGGTGTACAATATATCCTCATCGCATAAAACATACCGAATTTAATGTATAAGAGAGACAGAACAGCTCACTGTTCTGTCCAGAAGAACTAGACGGCGGTCTCTGGCCGCTGACTCAGGGTCAGCGGCATGATCGATGGACGCCAAGGATGAACTGGGCGTCCAGGGACCCTGCCGTCTACTTAGGTCTGTGCAGAAACACAGACCCGAGCTCTAAATCTTGGGTGAAATGGAGGGTCTAGGACTCGAGGAAAATTCCATAAAAATATCAAAACCCACCTAGACTCATACGGGGATACCATAGATAGGTCACTTGCCTTTCTAAAATTCCTCCAAGGGATTTGTGGCTCGAAGAAGACCTCCTTGGGTAGTTCCAAGGAGTTGCAGAAGTGTCTCCAAGATCGCCTTCCTCCGGGTTCCTGGGTGATCTCCACGCCGAGGGGATGATGGGGAAGCCTTCTCCTTTGCTTCAGCCTCCTCCTTGTTGCAGTAGATCTCCAGATCCAGCTTCAAAGGGTCGGATTTGAGGGTTCTAGAATGGGGTTTTCTCACAGAATGCTCTAGGGTTTTTCTTTCTTCTCCTCTCCTCTTGCAAGGGTGAAAATGAGAAGTGGGGAGAGGCCAATTCGGGTTCAAGATGTAGGGAGTCCCTCACCCACTCACCATGCCGATTAGACAGCCTTAGATCCGTTGGGGAACATCCCCCAATGGGTGGCCATGCCTTGTTTCAGAAGACAGCAGCTCTGCTGCGCATGCAGGTCAGAGAGGTTGACGTCCACATCGCTGGATGCCTGGGTCAGGCTTGGCGTCCAGGTCTGGACGTTGACTCCACATCGGCGGCCAGAGGTTGACGCCAAGGTGGCCTTTGGCCAGAACCTTAATTTATGCAGAAACTATGCATACCAAGCTTATATACAAGCAACATGTATATGGTATTATACTCATACTATCACCAGGCAATACATACCTTATTTATATTTAATATAAACACATGCACATTAATTATACTAATTAATATGTACATAAATATCTATATACATACACAAGCATACATAAGCATACTAAGATAAAATGTATGTAGACACCTACCTGTACGTACGTGATATTCTACACATGTATGACTCAACACACGGCAATTTAAATGACGAGAATTATGAGGGCTTCGCAAATCATTAGGAGGTGATATGATTTATGCTAGCTAGGAATAATCCATTCGATAAAATAGTCCTTGCATACACACACTTGGTTTGACATATATATATAGTATACACACACTGGTATAGCATACTTATGTACATTATGATTGAAACAGATAGGTACAATATGCGCACCGGTAATTAGATTAACTTACACAACTTTACCTAACATTGCTTAGGTATTACATGTATAGGATTTCTTAATATATATACTATATGCATAATTTATCCAATTGACTATTCTCACCTAATCATCATAAAGATACATGCATGTTATCCATGAGGAGTATAGAATCCCAATGTAAACTACTAAACACACCTACCATGCTTGGACTCTTTATGCATATGCAATGTACGTAGTAGAATATTCACATTAGCTAAACCATGCAAATGAGCAACGCTTACAACTAATCATACACATGCATACACAAATACACCAAGGTGTTATGCATGTAGAATTAGGTATACAATCGTCACACGCATAAGATAACGTACATATACATATCTACTTCCTATATTCTCATACAAAATTCCATGAAATAGGTAGTATAGGATATTCTTCAATATTTAGATAGCACACGCATAGTACTATTCAAGTATCCTAAGTCAGAGATTCTTGGTATTCATAATACACTTCTAATTAGCTAATTGTTCACTTCCACATTAATCATCATATACACCTATGTATACATATATAGATATTCGCACATGCTCATGCTCAAAAGAAGGATAAAACTTATAGTAGACACAATGAAACACGCATGCTAAGCACACAACAACCGAACACCCAACACACCATTCATATACATACAGATATATAAAGAGAGTAAAAAATCCGGGGTCTTACATTTACTATGTTATGATCATGTTTATGTATGCAAAATGCCTAGAATCCGTGCTAGGGATAATTGTTAAGCATATATAAACAACTTCCATACTTGGTTGTTCATATGTTGTGATTTAATCGTTGTTGTAGCTCTCATGTGTTAGATTATGGTTGCTAAAGCATGTAAAACTAGCAAGCTTAAAGCATGTAAAATGGTTACGTATATGCGTAGGAATGTGTAGATTCCATGTTAGGTATGTTTCCTTTCATGTATGCTCGGGAATTCATGTTAATGGCTTTCATGTCTTAGTTGGTTGAAGGTAGATTTTTATGTGAGGAATGAATAGAAAGCATGTGATAGGTGATTCTATTTTAGGAAATCTGAAAGCATAGTCCATGTGTTTAAATTGTAGATTCACCATGATAGGTTGTAAAATTTAATGTCAAGCATGCTACATGTTGTGCCTTGTGAATGTGTATGTAGAACCTACTATGATATGTGCATGTGCGGTATGTGTAGAATTACTTGCGGAGTCTTTTAGACTCACTACTTGCTTCGGCGTACAGGTGTAGTTGGTGACGAGACACTTGTGGAGGAGATGTTGGAGACCGACTCCGAGCGCGGAGATTAGAGTGTTGGAGTACTTGTGACATTTTGTGATTTTCATAGTATGTAAATTGAACATTGTACTAGCATTATCATGGAAGAATGTATAAGTATGGACATCTATGTATTTGATTTTCAGCTATTTAAATTATGTGGACTTTCAGTTCTTTAAATGTTATCGAAACATGTATGTTAAATGTGGATGATGAATGAAATGAAGATAGTGGTTCTTTTACTTCCACTACTCTGTTCTTATATTCACGTGTATCTCAGCTGAATGTCATTGTTGGGTAAATATCCCACTGTGATGACGCTCGCTATACCGACGTGGGTTGGTATAACCGTACCGGTATAATGAGGGTCGTCGCACGTCTAGATGCGGGCAGAGAGAGCACCCGGAACCGACACAGCTATGCTCGGAGGGTGCATCAGGTCGAACGGTCCCAACCTTCCCGCCCGACTCCTTATCCACCAAGCCCGACACGCACACAATCCGAGGAGGCTATCACCTTCTGGGACAATGACCTTGTAAGACCCAGACCCCTTGGGCCATTGGCCACATCCTCAGGGTCGCGACGGGGGAGCCCGTCGCGACAGGGTTTGTGTGGCGACACACCTGGTCATCGCGACATGGTTGCAACAGGAGTGGGCATCGCGTTCTTGTCGCGGTGTCTGGTGGCGTCGCGACTACTTTTCTGATAAACTTGACTGCTGTCCCGTCTGTCAGAACGGTCTTGTCGGGTGTCAGGTGCGTACAGTGTTGACGCGACCTAGTCATCCGTCGCATTCTGGTTTCCCGGTCTTTGAGGTTTGACCGCCTTTTAGGGTCGTGCCAGGAGCGGTCGTTGCAACATGGTCGTGACGCTTAGGGGCATCGCAACATGGTTGTCATCACGTCGGGCTGTCCCGTCGCATCTTGGGGCCCATCGATTTAAAACCGAGGGTTGTGCCCCATTTCCCTCTCTCGCCTTTTCCTTCCTCTTCTTCCCCCTTCTTCTTCCTCCTCCGAGCTCTCTCCTCTCCGGCGGTTTCGTGGCATGCTTGAGGTGCTCGTGGTGGGAGGTGACGCCCCGTTCGTGCAGGCGGCGTGATCATGGAGCTTGGAGCGAGGAGGAGGTGGCCATTCCGACGTGAAGGCCCCAACGGTTCGGCTCTACACTTGGAGGTAGGGACCCTTGACTCCTCTCGCCCTAGCATGCTCCTGTCCCCCTTGAGATCGTGTTCTTCTTGTGATTTGGGTTGTGGGAGTGTGAGGAATCATGCTCATGTTGAGTGAGATATCCATCGAGCGTAGATTCGTTATAATCCATGTTCTGTGGGGTTTAAGGGTGGTTTGTATGATTTATAAGCTTTCCCATGTGTTTTCCATGCTCCCCTCCCCCTGTGGAATGTGAAAGTATCGGTTTCAGGGTGGTCTCTGGGAGGATCATCTCGGAACCCCCCCTAGGCTGAAGGCACGACTGCTGTAACGCCCCTCTTGGACCTAGTACAGTTAGTCCAACTCACATTGGATCCAATAGAGGTATTACAGTGGAAAATATCTAACAATAGTCGGTACAGATTGAGATATACATAAATGACAATTTAAATTCCAACAAGTTGCAACGGAATATGGAACCAAATTTTCAATCAACAATGTATCCAATTACCAAGTCTAAAGCATAAAGGAAGGATTGCAATAGTCTAAATTATTACAATTCATTAGTCCAAATACATAAAACTCAAAGTACATCTTATTCCCACATACATAATCTCTCAAGCACACTCAAAGAAAAAGCACTAAGCCCCCACGTCCTCACGCTCTGAGTCGGAGTGCACTAACTCCTGGGTATCCTAAGTCTCTCCTGAAATGTTAATCAAGTGTGAGTCTAAAAGACCCAGCAAGTCACATGAAAGATAGTTCAAGATATATTATATACTAAGTTTAAAAACATGGTAGCATATTTCTTTTCACATCCTTGATACCATATAGCTCTTCCTATTAGCATGCACTAATTCGTTTGGCAATCATTCTTTACATGGCATGATTATTTATCGTGAAAAATAAAACAATTTCATGTAACTTATGGTTCACATTTCATAATTAAACAAATGATCTAAGCATTTTCATGTGGCATGGAATTTAGTCAAATTCTTATAACATGTGTTCAATGTCATGTAGCATGAAATCAATTTCAAGTAACATGTAATCTATATCATGTAACATGCAGTTAATCATCATGTAGCATGTAGTCAATTTGCATGTAGCATATAGTTCATTTATCATGTAGCATGTAGATCATTTATCGTGTAGTATAGTTGCCAAGGCATAGCCCCACTATTAATAGAGATCACGTAGCATGTAGTCATTCACTTATCACCTAGGCAAAACAGTGATGAAGTCTTGGTTATTGCGCAATACCGGGGAAAGTCCTTCTCACCTTAACCAGTAGAACATGTCTACCTCCAGGATTTCAATCCGTTGCCCACGGATTCAGTAGTCAATTCATGTAGGTGAACCATTACCATAGGGCATTCCATGGTGTAGTTCCATATAGGTATCTCTATAATAGCAATGTCTCATTGGCCAATTCATTTCAGAAATGCAATAACACATATTCATGCAATTAACATTTACATGTAATTCTATCATGCTTCTTTTCAAAAATTCATGCATAATTAGTAAGATAACAACACAAGATTACACAACATATTACCTCAGTTCTGAAATCAAAACTCTACTATACACAACAACCTATCATGATACTACTTTTACTGATTACATCAAAATCTAACATGCATATACATTCTCCTATCTATTAATTTCAATGTACATTTTATCATTCAGAAAATCATAACAGTACGTACGGTGCTCTAAAAATTCCAAAATTTTGACAGTAAATATATTTCTAATCATGCTACGCACATGTAAATTTTCATAATTTTCTGATTCCTATATCACTTTTTCATGATCAATTCTCATAAACTCAAACTAATTCATATGGTACAACAGTGAAAAGATCATGCAATTACTATGTAATACTGAGTACAATAGGTATGTAGTTTCATCCAACAACTGTACAATTTCTAATAAAACACTACAATATGGATCAAACTTGCATCTATTTCATTTTCCATTTATTAAATCAAATAGAATTCTTTAAAAATAACTGCACATAGCCCATACATCATTGCAATGACATGCCTATTGTATAACAGTACTAATTTACACAGAACATAACCTGACCGAAAAACCTCGCACATGCATAGATCATAGTTGAGGAACAACAATCAGATTTGCAGAAAAACAACACTGATAAACTTAACAGAAAGGTATGTGATGTTTACACAGAGTTAACATCAACATATCTTGTCATTAACATCAGTTGACGGCGGCACATAGCGCCATTAACATATAGTAGGCGTCCAAAATCTTAACGTTTACAGAAATTAAACGGCGATCGATGTTTTCGTTTACATAAATTAAATGGCAGTCGATGTGGACATTGAGTTCATCCGTCCAGAAAACACAGAAACTCGTATATAAAATGACAGAACTGAAACCCCTTCCCACATGTTATTTGATGGATTTAAAAATACATAAAAATGGTAAATATAAAGAGTGTACTATCCTAAACCGATCCCCCATGCTACTTGCTTCTAACCCTCCTTCTAGAGTGACGAAGATAGATTCGAAGATGCCTGCCTTGGCAACAAGACAATCCTTCACTCCGTCTTCAAACGCCTAAATCCAGCCTCTCGCACAGCTCCCACGCTTGGAGATTCTTCTGTCCAAGATCCTTGATGTTCCCCCTTGGTCCAACTCGCTCCAGATCACACGAACCACGCTCTGCAACCCTTTCTCTCGGCCCTCTTTTCTCTCTTCCGAAACAGTGCAAAAACCCTCTCCCAAAGGCTAAATCCAGGTCTTAAAAGGATCCATACGGATTGTCCTAGCTTAATCCTAAACCTTGGATTAGAAAACGCCCCGATCTCCCCATTAAATGCATGGAAAACGGCCGACATTCTCTCCCTCGGAACGGTAACAACAAAAACAGGCAAGTCAGGTTAACGTCAACCAGTGCTGTCGTCGACCAAGAGATTGACGTCCATCAATCATGTCGTCAACTTACTTGTCTGAAAAACCAAATATTCCAGAAATAATAAATGACACAATCACCTGTCGTTAACAGATAGTAGACGACAGTCGATCATGCCGCTAATTGTAGTCAACGTTAGTGGATATTGACGTCATGTTTATCAAAATTACAGCACACTTGTTAAATGCAAAAACATATGCACAAATGCATCATACACTTTAGTAAAATTCTAGGGCACTACACTCTCTCCCCCTTAAAATAATCTCCGTCCTCGAAGATTGAGTTAGAATACTTACCAAACAACGACGAATATTGTTTCTTCATCATCTCTTCAAGCTCCCAAGTTGCTTCTTCACGCAAAAAATTCCTCCATAAGACTTTCACGAAAGGAATGGACTTCGATCTTAACTCTTACACCTTCCAATCCAGAATCTCTACAGGCTGCTCCGTATAGGACAAATCTGGCTGGAACTGCATCGGTTCATAACTAATCACATGAGCCGGATCCCGAACCTATCTTCTCAACATGGACACATGAAAGACCGGGTGTACTCTTGCCAAGGATGGTGGCAAAGCTAGCTGGTATGCCACATTCCCCATCTTCCTCAATACTTCAAAGGGACCAATGAATCTCAGATTCAATTTACGTCTCTGCCCAAATCTCACTACACCCTTGGTTGGTGACACCTTAAGAAATACATGATCTCCTACATCAAAAGCCAAGTCTTTCCTCCTCGAATCCGCATAACTCTTTTGACGATCTTGATCTGCCTTTAATCTTTGCACAATCAACTGGATCTTCGCTGATGTTTCCTGCACCACTTCTGGTCCAACCATATGCCAATCTTCTGCTTCTTCCCAACGCAATGGGGATCTACAAGGTCTCCCATACAAAGCCTTAAATGGCCCCATACCTATACTTGAATGGAAACTATTATTATATGCAAATTCCACAAGATCTAGGTGGCGTTCCCAATCTCCTCTCCAATCAAGAACACAAGCCCTAAGCATATCCTCCAACGTCTGAATAGTCCTCTCGAACTGTCCATCTGTTTGTGGATGAAATGCCGAACTCAACTTCAATTGGCTGCCAAAAGCTTGCTGCAAACTCTGCCAAAATCTCTAGAAGTAAATCTCGGATCACAATCTGAGATAATTGCCTTCGGAATCCCATGCAACTTCACAATGCCATCAATGTATAGCCTAGCCAAACTCTCTATGGACTGCTTCCTCTTCATAGCAAGAAAATGAGCACTCTTCGAGAATCTATCAACAATTACCCATATAGAGTCATTCTCTCTAGCTGATCTAGGCAATCCAGTCACAAAATCCATAGTTACCTGCTCCCATTTCCACTGAGGAATATCCAGCTTCTGCATCAAATCGGAAGGTCACTGACATTCTGCCTTCACCTGTTGACATATCAAACATTTAGCTACAACATCCGCCACATCTCGCTTCATGCCGGACCACAAAAAAAAATGCTTCAGATCCTTATACATCTTTCCACTGCCTGGGTGAATAGAAAATTGTGACCTATGCGCTTCCTCCAAAATCTCCTTCCGCAGATCCACATCATTAGGGACACACATCCGATGATTCAAATGAATCACACCATCTTCATCTCTAACTATGCCAGATTTCCCAATGGCAAAGCAAGAACCCTATCATGCACAGAAGACCTAATGGTCAACTGAGCTAAGAACATGCTGCACAATTGTGGCTCTAGAATGGCCAATGATCCTATTGCATCTTCCAACATCTTTCAGTCTTGCCGCATCATTTGCCTCTTCCTGCTTAATGCATCCGCCACCACATTGGCTTTCCCTAGGTGGTAAGTAAGCTCAAAATCATAGTCTTTCAGAAACTCAATCCACCTCCGCTGCCTTAGATTTAGCTCCTTCTGAAGAACAGATATTTAAGACTCTTGTGGTTAGAGAAAAGCTCAAATCTCACTCTATACAAATAGTGCCTCCAGATTTTTAAAGTAAATACTACTACTGCCAGCTCCAAATCATGAGTTGGGTAATTATGCTCATGCTCCTTAAGTTGCCTAGAAGCATATGCAACAACTCTACCTCCCTGTATCAAAACACAGCCAAGCCCAATCTTCGAAGCATCCGTGTAGATAGAGAAAGAATCCACACCATTGGGCAACACAAGCACTGGCGTTGTAGTCAATCGAGTCTTCAGCTCCTGGAAACTTCTTTCACAAGCTTCAGTCCACTCGAACTTAACTCCCTTCCTAGTTAACCTTGTCAAAGTAGCCGCAATAGAAGAGAAACCCTCAATGAACCTTCTATAATAACCAGCTAAGCCAAGGAAACTCCTGATGTCAGCAGATGATCTCGGTGTCTCCCAGTCAAGGACAGCTTCCACCTTTGCCGGGTCCACAGATACACCATCTCCAGAAATAACATGCCCCAAGAAGTGAACCTCCTTCATCCAGAAATTGCACTTACTGAATTTGGCATACAGTTTGTGCGCTCTCAAGACTTCAAGCACAATCCTCAAATGCTCCCTATGAGTCTCCTCATCAGGTGAATAGATCAGCACATCATCAATAAAAACCACAACAAAAGAGTCAAGATACTGTTGGAAAACCCTGTTCATAAAATCCATAAAAACCACTGAAGCATTCGTCAAACCAAATGGTAAGACCAGGAACTCGTAATGGCCATATCTCGTTCTAAACGCCATTTTAGAAGAATCCTCCGGCTTGATTCAGAGTTGATGATTGTCACACCCCGACGCGGAATATTGGAACGCGAGGCAGTTGCAAGTAAACGGGTACAGAGCAAGTACTAGACATCAAACCATTGCACAATGAATAATAATAAAGAAAATCTTTCTCATTAATAACTTTCCACTGTCTAGTTACAACCACTAATATTAGAGCCATTTATAGGGCCCAATTACATTGAATATAAAGCAAAAGACTAAATTAAGACTCTATCACAGTACTAGGATGCTAGGGCACTCTTGACATCACTCCTGGTCATTCCTGTCCTCTTGAGTGTACAGTTCATCCTCGGTCTCACCTGAGAACACAACGACAAATAACGCAGGGTGAGCGATAACGCCCAGTAGGACTTAAATCTCAATAGTCAAGCAGGCTTTAAATGATTAATGTATTAAAGGCAGAGTAACTAATGATAGAGCGAGAGAGTCAAGTAAAAGATAGCAGGTTAGTACATGATCGAAATAGCAAGACTTTCCAAATATAGACCTTCCAATCATAGCACAAGTGTCGGGAATAGCACAAAAATAGCAAGATGGCCATAGCACAATGGCACAAAATATAGCAATAGCAGAACGAGTATAGTATAGCACTTTTTGTCAATAGACAACGAGAGAATATAGAACTTTTTGATTGTCATTAGATTAATCTAGATAGCATGGCACTTGGATGTAATGCCGACATCCTAATCATGTTAACTCCCATGGGCAAATGGCACCTTCGGGTGCTCCTCCCAGGACCAGATCGGGCCCTATTGCACATGCATTGGTTATATTGTTTATCTTTAGGCAATCAGTCAATGGCCAATATAGAATACCAAGAAATAGATGAGAGCACTAGATGAATAGACGAGATAGCAGAGTGAACGTGAATAGATGAGCGAGTAGAGTATAGATGAGAGCTAGTGGACATTGCACGTAATACGTCGAGTAAACAGGCGATAGTAACAGTTGCACAACACGCACACTTGGTGTTGGCAGTCAGGTGGAATTCACTACTTTTCTGCTGGCCATGCTACGCACAGGTCCAGAGGTCCGGCGTGATTCAAGATGAGAGTGAACTTCTAATGGCCGTTTGGATCGTAATGATCCCTAAAGGGTTTCATAGGCGTTAGGGTACAACTAGCTCGTCGACCATATGGAAATCCATGGACAGAGGAGACTTACGGAGGCCTTGAACAAGGATTCACTAGTCCGGCGGAAGGAATATCCGATGGAGAGTTCGTCCAAGTCAAGAGAGTGTGTATATAAGGAAACAAGTGCTCGACGTTCTAGAGGAATTCTAGAACAATGGAGCGTCGAGATCGGTGTTCCAAAGCATCGCACAAAAACATAAACAAGTTCCTTTAAAATAGGGCAATTTAATTACCTAAATTACCAGATATGTTATGTATCATGTTCATGTCAATTAAGCCATAAATGGGTGGTTCAAAGTGTGTGCTTTGTGTAAGAGAAATCATAGACATGACAAGAATCAAGTGTATGTCTTTTAAGCAATTATACCAAGTAAGATTTTAATAGTTTATTTACTTCGGTGATGACTATTAACAGATGTATAGACACTGTAAGGAGTTCGAGTATGAAGAATCAAGGGTTTTTCTGTAAAAGACCCAGATCGCGACGCACCCCCATGAGGGTAGCGACGGGGTCAAGGCAGATCGCGACAAGGGCTTGCACTGAACGCGACATGCTGTTCAGAATAGGCGCTGGGATTGCGACGGGGTCTTGTAAGGATCGTGACAGGTTGGTCATGACAGATGCACGGATAGCGGCGGCATTGTCTGTCGTGTTCAGAACACGATGGGTGATGCTGTCGCAATGAGACCCCTGAACGCGGCCTATCGGGCCGTCGCGTTCACAGGGTCTGCGCCTGTGTCTGACAGGGAACAAACATGTCTTGGATTGTGGTCCAGACTTGCCTTTCTTCGACATAGGGTGATTCAAAAATCAAGAACAAAAAGTACAGTCGATGAAAAATCATGGAATCTATTTTAAACTACTCTAGACATGCAAGAGTACCCCCCAGTAAATAAGAATTGATAAACAGTCATGGTTTCGGCAGGGTTTAATCAGATCAAACATGGATGATAGAATACTGGAAACAATTGGGATGCAAGATTTAATTCGCAAGACATGGTGGATGGAATTTAGGGCTTTCAGGGGCCAAAGATCCCTAATAGTCGTTAGTATCTCCAATAAAATTTTTGTAGCACGAAGTCAAGTGTACATGGAGAACAAGAGCTAACAAGGGGGTTCGGGGTCATGTAAGTTACAGAACATGGAAAATCAAGAAGTAATTATTGGCATGATGATCAATCACGAAACCTAAGGGGTTTGTTCCTGTCACATGGAACAACCTAAGGTCGAAATATTTTTAATTTTGCTCTTAAGAATGCCTACCTTTCACATTTTTCCTCTTCTAGGGTTTGAAGATGAAAAACTCGGGAAGAAGCTTGAAAGATCCTTTCTCCCCACGATTTCTCCTCCTCTTGGCCTCTCCTCCTGGTCCAGCAACCTCTTGGCACAAGCTAGGGCCAACCATGAGGGTTTTAGAGAAGTATTTAAGCTTCTCCCCATTCCCTTTCCTAGTTTAAGTCTAATTCCCATTTAATTCTGAGTTTCCTATTTTCCTCTCCCCTTTTTAAGCAAGAGATCTCCTAATTGGGTTAAGAGAGAGGGGATTTCGTGGCCAAGCAATTGGGGTAGGTTTAGGATTCCAAATCCAACTCAAATCACTTATTTTAATGCATTAAATACCCTCTTTTTATTTAAGTAATAGTTTAGTTACGAATTTTGGATATCTTTCTATTATTCCCCTTTTAAAATCTCTATTTTAGCTCACTAATTTCTAATGGGTCCATTTAACAAAGCCCATTAATTCATTTCTTTTAATGGGTTTTATTTAATTCTCTTTTATTTGATTTTCTAATTGCTTTTATTTTTTATATAAATTATTAAATTTTATTTTCCAAAAAATCCAGGTTGCTACATCCTTCCCCTCTTAAAAAGAATTTGATCCCTAAATTCATATGATCATAATGGAGGAAATGTCTTACCGAAAAGATCGGGGTAGTTTCGTCTGATGACTCCTTCCGGTTCCCATGTGGCTTCTTCCACTCTGCGGTTATTCCATAAGACTTTAACCACGTGGATGGGACGGTTCCTGAGCTGTTGAACCTTCCGTTCCAGTATCTTGACCGGCTTCTCTTCGTATGTCACATCCTTGTTCAACACCAGCTTCTCGTGGCGAATGATATGTGTAGGATCATAGACATATTTCCTGAGCATGGAGACATGGAACACATTGTGTACACATGCCAGATCCGGTGGCAATGCCAGTCGGTATGCAACCTCACCAATCCTTTCGAGTACTTCAAAAGGACCGATAAATTTAGGACTGAGCTTTCCTTTCACACCAAATCTTTGGATGCCACGAGTAGGTGACACCTTTAAGAACACATGATCACCGACTTGGAATTCTAAGTCTCGCCTTCTTTTGTCAGCATAGCTCTTTTTTCTGGACTGAGCAGTCTTAAGCCGGTCTCTAATCACTTGTATGTCCTTTATGGTACGTTGCACCATGTTCGGGCCTAGCCATTGCTGTTCTCTAACCTCATTCCAGCATGCGGGAGATCTACAATTCCTTCCGTAGAGTGCTTCGAACGGTGCCATCTTGATGCTCGCCTGGTAACTGTTGTTATAGGCGAACTCAATAAGGGATAGATGCTCGTTCCAATAACCTTGGAAGTCTATGGTGCAAGCTCTCAACATGTCTTCCACTATTTGGTTGGTTCTTTAAGTTTGCCCATCAATTTGTGGATGGAATGCGGTACTAAAGTTGAGTTTAGTACCCAGTGCACCTTGCAGTCCTTTCCAAAAATGAGATGTAAATCTCGGATCATGATATGAGACTATGGATGATGGAACTCCGTGCAGTCTCACTATTTCCTTGACATATAGGGCAGCTAGTACCTCCACCGACCACTTTCTCTTTATAGGCAGAAAATGGGCAGATTTGGTTAGTCGGTCTACAATGACCCATATGGCGTCGAGTCCACCACAAGTCTTGGGTAAACCCATGATGAAGTCCATGCCAATGCTTTCCCATTTCCATTCCGGAATATCTAGCGGTCTGAGTACACCCACAGGGCGCAGGTGTTTCGCTTTTACTTGTTGGCAAGTAAGGCAGTGTGCGGCATGTTTAACTACCTCTCTTTTCATGTTCGGCCACCAAAACGTTCTTTTCATGTCTTGATACATTTTGGTACCTCCTGGATGAATAGTATACTTCATCTTGTGAGCTTCATCCATTAGCTTCCTCTTCAGTTCTTCATTGTCAGGGACGCATGTCCTCCCTTGGAAGATAAGCCTTCCATCCTCTGTCATAGCGAAGTCCAGTCTTTCAGTTAGAGTTTCTTTGACATGAACTAAGAATGGATCATCATCTTGTTGAGCTTTGATCTCTTCCAACAAGTCGGATTGAATCTTGATATTTGCAACCAAGACTCGATCATCCCTATGTTCAATATTTAAGTCTAACCTTGCGAATTGTTCTAGTAATTGCATCTCGCCAAGGACTAGACTTGAAACAGATGCCATCGGATTTCTACTAAGAGCATCGGCCACGGCGTTTCCCTTGCCTGGATGGTATTGAATGTTGAAGTCGAAGTCTTTGAGGTATTCCAGCCATCTTCTCTGTCTCATGTTGAGTTCCTTTTGGGAGAATAAATACTTCAGACTTTTATGGTCTGAGTAGACAGTGAATTTCTCTCCATACAAATAGTGTCTCCAGATCTTCAAGGCGAAGACCACGATAGCCAACTCCAGATCATGCATGGGGTAGTTGGCTTCATGAGTCTTCAGTTGTCAAGAAGAGTAGGCGATGACTATCTCCTTTTGCATCAGTACACACCCTAGCCCAATCCCTGAGGCATCGGTGTAGACAGAGAAACCTTCTCCCTCTATTGGCAGAGCGAGAACAGGTTCTGAGGTAAGACGGTCTTTAAGAGTTTGGAAATTTTCTCACACTCTTTATTCCAGGAGTAGGGATTCTCCTTTCGTGTCAGTCGCGTGAGAGGAACGGCGATCTTTGAGAAGTCCTTGATGAACCGCCTGTAATAGCCAGCCAGCCCCAAGAAACTTCTAATTCCTGTGACGTTGGTTGGTCTCTCCCAGTTGAGTACAACTTCGACTTTGGAGGGATCAATGGAGATTCCATCTTTAGAGATGACATGGCTCAAGAAGGACACTTCTTCGAGCCAGAATTCGCACTTGCTTAGCTTTGCGTACAGCTTGTTGTCTCGCAAGACTTGTAGTGCTATCTTCAGGTGTTCTTCATGCTCTTCCTTGGTCTTGGAGTATATGAGGATGTTGTTGATAAAGACGGCCACGAACTTGTCGAGGTAGGGCCGATATATGTTGTTCATGAGTTGCATAAAGGCTGCAGGAGCATTGGTTAGCTCAAAAGGCATAACAACGAATTCATAGTGCCCGTACCTGCTCCTGAAAGTCGTCTTGAGGATATCGTCCTCTTTGATCCTCATTTGGTGATAGCCATATCGAAGATTGATCTTGGAGAAATATTGAGCTCCAGATATTTGGTCGAACAGTTCATCGACTCTGGGCAAAGGGTACTTGTTCTTGATGGTGAGTTGATTGAGTTGTCGATAGTCGATGCAGAGCCTCATCGATCCATCATTCTTCTTGATGAACAACACAGGCGCTCCCCATGGGGAAGTACTTGGTCTGATGAACCCCTTTTCTAGTAGCTCCATCATTTGCATCTTCAACTCCTTTAGCTCGGTAGGTGACATCCGGTATGGTTGACGCGATATCGGGGCAGCTCTAGGGATAACCTCTATGGCGAAGTTGACATCACGTTCCGAGGGAATCCTGGCAGATCTTCAAGAAACACATCAGGGTAATCCTGAACTATGTGAATGTCTTCTATCTTAGAAACCTTCTTTTCAACAACTACGGCTACTAGGAAAGCAACACAGCCTTTCCTTATCATATTGTGGGCTTTTATGGCAGAGATCAGAGACATTCATCTCTTATGTCTAATCCCAGATAATGCCAATTTAGGGAAGTCACTAAAGGTAACCTTCCCTTTCTTACAATCGACACTTGCCCCATATGTGGACAACCAGTCGGCTCCCAAAATTACATCATAGCCTTCCATGGGCATACACACCAGGTCGGCTTTTTGGTTATGATCTCCGATCATTACATCGGCTGATGGAAAATATTTGTTCAATTTCTCCTTTTCCCCTAGTGGCGTTGTGATGGAGAACTCACAACCCATGGATATAGGTTTTGCAGTTAGGGTATCAACAAAGTTTTGAGATATAAATAAATCAGTAGCTCCAGTATTGAATAGAACAAATGCTGATAAGGAGAAAACTTGTAAGGCACCTTCTACCATGCCTCCTTCCTCTGTGGTTTCCTCATTATGCAGGGCTTGTAGCTTTCCTTATTTCTTAGGCGCATTAGGGCACCTCTCATGCTCTTTTAATAGCCGGCACTCGGGAATGCAGTGCTTGCGGCTTCCGCAATGCAGACACGCTCCGGCTTTCCTCTAGCATTCTTCAACTGAGTGACCCGACTTGTCACAGTGCTTGCAGTTGCCTTTAGTTGGAGTGTATGAGACTGTAGCTTTGGGCTTCCTTTCTTGGCTAGGTCCGTCCGTAATGTTGAAGGGACGCTTCTTGCCATTGGTAGGCTTAACAGATGACTGACCTAAGGTCATTTCCTTTTTCACGAACTTCCCTTTGATACGGTCGGTGAAGTCCGTAGCATCTTCCAGCAGTTGAGCTTTCTTCACCATCTCGGCGTAGGTATGGATGTCGAGAGGTGCTAGTTGGGTGATGTATTGGGGCCTAAGGCCATTGAGAAAATGTTTAGCCTTCATCCTTTCAGTGTTCACTAGGTGTGCAGCATACCGCACCAGCCTAGAAAGCTGGGCTTCATACTCGACCACAGTCAGGTTCCTCTATTTCAGAGCAGCGAATTCCGCAGCCTTCCTTTCTTGGACATGCTCGGAGAAGTACTTGGAGTTGAAAGCTTCTTTAAATTCGGTCCAGGTGAATTGACCGTTCTCCCGAGTCGCTTCCATTGACTCCCACCAAGCGCGGGCAATCTTCTCCAGTTGAAATGTGGCCAGTAGCAGCTTATCCCCTGCACATTGCATAACACGAAAAATTCTTTCCATTTCCTTCAACCAGTGCTTGGCTTCATCCGGATCCGTGGATCCACTGAACCTAGGCGGGTTCAGACTTCTGAAATTACGATGCAGATCGCCTGCACCCGCACGATTACCCCCACCTTGGGTAGCTTGCATGATGGCATGAGTCAACTCTTGGATGGTTTGTTGCATGCCCCTCATTTGAGCACGTTCAACAGTCATCTTGATTGCTTAGTTCCTACAAAAATAACTTATTATTATGATATAAATACAGAATTATAATTCGTGCGTGCATGAGTTCATTTTAGCTAGTTACCCTTGGCTCTAACCACAACTCACATAGGTAGGATAATTGACTCTAGTCGAGGCAGGTTAACCTAGATCATCCTATACTTAAGAACAACCTAGGCTCTGATACCACAAAACTGTCACGCCCCGATGCAGAATATCAAAACGTGAGGCAGTTGCAAGTAAACGGGTATAGAGCAAGTACTAGACATCAAACAATTGCACAATGAATAATACTAAAGAAAATCTCTCTCATTAATAACTTTCCACTATCTAGTTACAACCACTAATATTAGAGTCATTCTATAGGGCCCAATTACATTGAATATAAAGCAAAAGACTAAACTAAGACTCTATCACAGTACTAGGACGCTAGGGCACTCTTGACATCACTCCTGGTCGTTCCCGTCCTCTTGAGTGTATAGTTCATGTAGTGCCCTAGAAAATTTTCTTGAATTTATTTTGCAAATTGTATGTTTAATACTGCATGTATTTGAGTGCTGTTCTGTGGTGAACTTGGCGTCAACATCCTTTGGCGTTAATACCTGTTAGCGGCAAGATCGCCTGTCGTTTATTTTCTATTAACGATAGACTATTGTGTCGTTTATTATTTTCCAAATTATTTAAATTTTTGGGCAAGCCTGTAAACGACATCATCGATGGACGTTTACATTGAGGCTGACGACAATTTCCATTGACGTTAATCTGACTTGCCTGTTTTTGATATTTCCGTTCGGGGAAAGAGAGATCTACCATTTCCAGGGGGTTTTAATGCGATGATCCGAGCGTTTAGGATCTGAGGGTCAGGATTTAGGCTGGCCATTGCGTGGGAGGTATTTATAAGACTGGATTCCGTGATTAGAAAGGGGTTTTTGCTCTGGTTTTTGGAGGAGAGAAAGAGGGCCGCGAAAGGGCGATTCTGTGCTAGTTCGTGCGGATTGGAGGCTTCTGAACCAAGGGGATTCGACCAGCTTCGGGATCAGGAGCACATCCAAGCAGGAGAACTTGCATAGGTGGCTGATTGAAGCATTTGGAGTCGGCGAGAAGAACTGCCTCACAGACGAGGCTGACTTCTTCGGACTTAAGATCGTCACTCCTGTAGGAGGGTTAAAGGCAAGTTACATGGGGGTTCAATTTAGGATATGATACACTATCTATTTACCAATTTTCTGTATTTTTAAAGCATGCAAATAACCTACAGGAAGGGGTAGAAGTTGCGTTATTTCATGTAGGGTTTCTGTGTTTTCTGCGCTTAAGAATTTGACGTCCAGATCGCTGGTCGTCTATATCTTGTAAACGGCGGCAACAACTGCCGTCTACTTCATGTGATCATCGTTCTTTTTCTAAATTTTATTATATGTAAATGGCGCTATGTGCCGCCGTCAGTATGTGTTAACGGCGCTATGTGCCGCCGTCTATTTAGGCTTAACGACAAAGTATGTGGACGTCTACATCAGTAAACGCCACATACCTTGCCGTCAAGTTTATTAGTAACATGTATTTCCAGAAAACTGATTCTAATTGCCTATATATAATCCATGCTTGTATGAGTTTCGGCCATGTGATGTTTAGGGTGTTTATTTACTGTTATAATATGGACCGATTATTGCAATAGTAAACATGCCATTTATATATATATATATATATATATATATATATATGAATGTTATTGATGTTAGATTGACAAAAGACAAGTGTAATGGATTGTAAAATGATGTATGTTAGAATATGAATGGTTGAGGACTGAATTACAGTGAGAGATACAGCATGCCAGTGGTTCTCTGTTTTATATAAAAATTCCTTGATCTTTTACTAAATGTTGTACCACATTAATTAATCAAATTGACGGTATTAATTCATGAAAAATGGTTACAGAAATCAAAAAATTACGAAATTTGGCATGTGCATAGTATATCATGATTCTGAATTTTTGTTAAAATTTTGAAATTTTTAGACATTTACACATTTTGTTATGAATTTCTGAATAATGAACTGCATGTAGAATTTAAATAAAAATGCAAGTATGTACATGATTGAATGTGCTGCATTTAGTATCATGATAGGGGTCTGTCATGCAGAAAATAGAATTTCAGAACTGAAAGGACATGCTATAGGTTATTGCATTGTCATATGTTAAAATTTCATGAAATGTAAATTAAATGGTATCATACATGTTAGTGCATGCATTGAAAAGAAGTGCCAATAAAGACATTGCTATATTAGAGATTCCTACAAGGAACTACACCATAGATGCCCCTATGGTAATGGTTCACCTATATGTAAATGAATGAATGAATCCATGGGCAACAGATTGAAATCTTGGAGGTAGACAAGTTCTACTGGTTAAGGTGGGAAGGGCTTTCCCCGGTTTTGCGCAAATACCAGGACTTCATCACCGTTTTGCCTAGGTGATAAGTGAATGACTATATGACAATGTGCTATATGATCTCTATAATAGTGCAGGCTATGTCTTGGTGAATAAATGAAAATGACTACATGCTACATGACCTACATGCTACATGCCTACATGAACATTGTCTACATGATTTCATGCTATATGCCAATGTGTTAAATGTTACATGAATTACATGCAAATTGATATATGAAAAAAATTGCTACATGTTTAAAAGGTCCATTGTCATATGACAACGGTTACATATTGCATAATGTAGCATAAGGTTTTTATTAAGATGGTTTATATATTACATGACAATAAGTAGATTCCATAATAATTAGAATGCTATGAATGAATGATTGCCAATTGACTTAGAACCATGTTAGTAGGAAGAGTATATGATATCAATGAAATGAGTGATAATATGTTACCATGATTTAAACCTATTATATTTATAATATCGTGAACTGTCTTTCATGTGATTTGCTGAGTCTTGTAGACTCATACTTGCTTAACATTTCAGGAGAACCAGAGGACACTGAGGAGTTAGTTCACACTGACTCGGAGCGAGAGGACGTGGAGACTTAGAATGGTTGAGAGATTTTAGAGTGACTCTTGTATGTGAGGACTATATGTACTTTCCTTTATGCATTTGGACTATGAAATGTAATAAGTTTGAGACTATTGTTATGTCTCTTTTATGCACTAGACTTTATATTTGAGTATAATGTTGATTACAATCATTTAGTTCCATATTTCGTTGCTTATTATTTGAATTGAGTTGTCATTTGTGTATATCTCAACCTGTATCGTCAATTGTTGGATTTATTCCACTGTAATACCTCTGTTAGATCTAATGTGAGTTGGTATAACTGTACTGGGTCTAAGAGGGGCGTTACAGAGATTGGTATCAGAGAGTTCCAAGTTGAGCATGTACATAAATGAAATATCAACATTGTATTCATATTTTAAGTCTGCATAAAGAATTAGTCCAAAATTATGTAGAATAATAGGTTATGATAATTGATGATTGTTTTGCAGACTATTACTATGGCGACTCGTGGACGTAGAGGAGTTGGCCCGTCTAGGGGTGATGAGTCAGCAGGAGGTTCGCAGGCTCCAGCTCAGCAGTCTCAGGACCAGACTGGAGTACCTTTGCCACCCCCACCACCACCTGTGCACTATGGAGCATTGATGCAAGGATTGGTGCACGCGATGCAGACTCAGGCTCAGACTATAGCGGCATTGCAGGTGCAGGTGCAGGTTCAGCTTGGTAGATGTAAGAGTTATTCAAGGTGTTAATTGGAAGAATTGTTAGCTAAGAGGTTGTTTTGGATTGTAGGCGCAGGCACCTGCTCATGAGGCAGCCTTTGGAGGAGTACCTATGATGGAGAGGTTCAGGAGGATGACCCCACCTTTCTTCAAGGGGGAGAGTGATCCTATTTTGGCAGAGAGTTGGCTCCGAGAGACGGAGAAGATCTTTTGTGCCATCTGATGCGCGGAAGAGGAGAGGGTGACTTTTGCTACTTATATGCTGCAGGTAAAGGTTGGTTTTTGAATGATTATGCATGTTGTTTGGAATGTACCCTTAGCTGTATTGATCTTTCTTCTCAGGAGTGTGCCGATGTGTGGTGGTCCTCTGTACTACGCACACAGTTTGCAGACGGGGCTATGGAGGTTGCTTGGACTGAGTTCGTCCGTTTGTTCAGGGCGAAGTATATTCTGGAGCATGTGCAGGATCGTATGGAGTAGGAGTTTTTGACCTTGACCCAGGGGTCAATGAGTGTGCTTGAGTAGGAGGCGGGATTTGCGGAGCTGTCCAAGTATGCGCCCCACATAGTGGCAGATGAGCGGAGGAAGGTAAAGAAATTCATTATGGGGTTGAAGCCATCCCTGAGGACGAGACTGGTGGCTTTGGGACATCGTACCATGGAGGAGGCTTTGTCAGCGGCTTGCATGCAGGAGGCAGAGATGGAGGTCTACCTAGAGGAGAAGAGGGCTTCATTGAAGAGGCCAGCATCAGCATTCCAACATTAGGACAGAAAGAGGAAGGTCTCAACTTTCCAGTAGAGAGCAGTTGTACCAGAGAGAGTGGCTGCACCGACACCAGGCGGAGCTACAATTGCAGAGAAACTAGTGTGTACCCAGTGTGGGAAGCGTCATGGAGGCGAGGTGTGTTGGGTGACTTCTGGGAGGTGCTTGAGGTGTGGTGATAAGAACCACAAGATCAGAGATTGTTTGAAGATGGCACAGCAGACTGCAGTGGCAGCAGCACCAGCAGCAACTAGACCGGCACCGAGGGTAGCAGGGAGACCGAGGGCTCAGGCTCGAGTGTTCACTTTGGCGAGAGGCGAGGCAGAGTTGGCAGAGCATGTCATAGAAGGCACAATTTTAATTATGGGAATGCATGCTAGAGTCTTGTTTGATACCGGTGCCACGCATAGTTTTGTTTCCGAGGGATTTGCCAAGGTATTAATGAAGGATGATGGTTTAGTTCCGAAAAAGTTGGAGGTTCCCTTGTCTGTGCATACTCCAGCAGGAACTATTTTGACCGAGCAGTGTTTTTCGTCACTTCCGGTGAGCATTGAGGAGCAAGTTTTGCCTGGTAGTTTCTATTTGCTGAAGATGAAGGATTATGATGCCATTTTGGGCTTGGATTGGCTCGAGGAGCATTATGCTCTGATGGATTGTCGGCGGAAGCTTATTATTTTCTGGATTCCTAGTAGGGAGGAGTTTGTTCATCCTTTGCCTAAGAACATGTCGGGCAAGTTCATCATTTCTGCTTTGAAGGCAGCTCGGATGTTGAGCAAGGGTTGTAGGGGTTTTCTGGCTAGTGTGGTTGTGTCCGAGGATTCGAAGAAGGTTTTATCTGTGGAAGATATTGAGGTGGTCAGGGATTTCAGCGATGTTTTTCCTGAGGATTTGTATGGTTTGCCCCCGGCTAGGGAGATTGAATTTGGCATTGAGCTAGTCCCTGGCTCAGCACTTATTTTCATTGCGCCTTATCGTATGGCACCAGCGGAGTTGGCAGAATTGAGGAAGCAGCTGCAAGAATTGCTTGATAAGGGATTCGACCGAGCGTTTCACCATGGGGAGCACCTGTTCTCTTTGTGAAGAAGAAGGATGGATTGATGAGATTGTGCATTGATTACCGCAAGCTTAATCAGGTAACTGTCAAGAATAAGTACCCTTACCTCATATCGATGATTTGCTTGATCAGTTGCGAGGAGCTTTGGTGTTCTCTAAGATTGATCTTCGTTCTGGCTATCATCAACTTCAAATTAAGCCAGAGGATTCTGCTAAGACGGCTTTTAGGACGAGATATGGCCATTACGAGTTCCTTGTCTTACCCTTTGGTTTGACAAATGCTCCAGCAGTTTTCATGGACCTGATGAACAGGGTTTTTGGCAGTATCTGGATTCTTTTGTTGTAGTCTTCATAGATGATGTGTTGATCTATTCGCCTGATGAGGAGACTCATAGAGAACATTTGAGGATTGTGCTGGATATCCTGAGGGAGCACAAGCTATATGCTAAGTTCAGCAAGTGCAACTTCTGGATAAAGGAGGTCCATTTCTTGGGTCATGTGATATCAGGTGAAGGAGTGTCTGTGGATCCGGCTAAGGTGGAAGCTGTCCTTGACTGGGAAACACCGAGATCATCAGCTGACATCAGGAGCTTTCTCGGCTTGGCTGGCTATTATAGGAGATTCATCGAAGGATTCTCTTCTATTGCAGCTACCTTGACGAGATTGACAAGGAAAGGAGTCAAGTTTGAGTGGTCAGAGGCTTCTGAGAAGGCATTCCAGGAGCTGAAGACTCATCTGACCTCAGCGCCAATGCTTGTTTTGCCCAATGGTGTAGATTCTTTCTCTATCTACACAGATGCTTTGAATATTGGGCTTGGCCGTGTTCTTATGCAAGGAGGTCGAGTTGTGGCGTATGCTTCTAGGCAACTCAAGGAGCATGAGCGCAACTACCCGACTCATGACTTGGAATTGGCGGCAGTGGTCTATGCTTTGAAAATTTGGAGGCATTATCTATATGGAGTTAGATTTGAGCTCTTCTCAGACCACAAGAATCTCAAGTATTTGTTCTCGCAGAAAGAGTTGAACCTGAGGCAGCGAAAGTGGATAGAATTCTTGAAAGATTATGATTTTGAGCTTTCTTACCATCCAGGGAAGGCCAATGTGGTGGCAGATGCTTTGAGAAGGAAGAGGCAGTTGATAAGGCAAGATTGGAAGATGCTAGAAGATGCTTCGAGTTCTTTGGCTGTTCTAGAGCCTCAGTTGTGCAGCATGTTCATGGCTCAGTTGTCATTGAGATCGTCTATTCTTGATCGAGTTATTGCTTTGCAAAAAGATGACCCATTATTGCAGGAGTTGGTTGGAAAGGCCGGTATTACCAGAGATAGGATGATGTGATTCGCCTGAATCTTAGGGTGTGTGTCCCTAATGATGCTGATCTGAGGAAGGAAATTTTGGAGGAAGCGCATAGGTCTCAGTTCTCTATTCACCCAGGCAGTGGGGAAATGTACAAGGATCTGAAGCGTTCCTTCTGGTGGTCCGGAATGAAGCGAGATGTGGCTGATGTTGTGGCGAAGTGTTTGATTTGTCAGCTAGTGAAGGCAGAGCGTCAGTGACCTTCAGGTTTGATGCAGAAGCTGGATATTCCTCAGTGGAAGTGGGAGCAAGTGACCATGGATTTTGTGTCTGGATTGCATAGATCGGCTAGAGGAAATGATTCCATTTGGTTGATCGTTGATAGATTTTCAAAGAGTGCGCATTTCCTTGCCATGAAGAAGAAGCAGTCCGTAGAGAGCTTGGCCAGACTGTACATTAATGGCATTGTAAAGCTGCATGGGATTCCGAAGTCGATTATCTCAGATCGTGATCCGAGATTCACTTCCAGGTTTTGTGTCACGCCCCTCCAATTTAGCAGCGGAATAAATCGGAGGAGAACGTGAACAACGAGTATGGTAACGACAATTGAGCATACTTTCGCAAATATCAGAGCATCTAATAAACAATAATTGGAATAAACTCTTTATTTCATTATAAAATCACTAAGACTATTACAACCACTAATTCAGAGCCACACATAAGGCTCAATGACATCATTACATTGAAAAGAAATCTAAAGCAATAACTACTAGACTCCATTGTACTAGGGCAACTTCATGACTTGACTCCGGGTCACTCATCACTCGGGTCCTGTCCCATTGGTGTGTGTAACATCATTGTTCGACTTACCTGAGACACAATAACAAATAACGAAGGGTGAGCGATAACGCCCAGTAGGACTTAAATCTCAGGATCAAGCAGGCTTAAAGTGATTAATGCTTTAATGGCAGAGTAACTAATGATAGAGAGAGTCATGTAAAGTCGAGAAAGTAATAGAACAAGTAACATGGTTCAAATAGCAGATGAATCAAGTATAGCACGATGATTAAAGTCAAGTCACGATAGAAACGATAACAACGCAACAGCATGTAGCGACAATGGCAAGCAATAGCAAGCGACAGGTATAGCAAGGAGATATAGTAGTTGGTCATGTAAAGAGTAAATTGCACTTTGATTGATTTTCATCAATCGAGATAGTATAGCACTTTTGATTAACTTTTGTCAATCGAAATAGTAATGGCACTTTGGTTATCCGTAGATAGCCGAGAGAGTATAGCACTTTTATTGTCATTAGACAACGAGAGAGTAGAGCACTTTGAATGCGATTAAGTCACGATAGTACGTAATAACTCAAGATAGCAAGTATCAAGTAGAGCAAGTAGAGCGTATGACAAGATAGCGTGTATGGTTGCACAAAGGTGCACTAGTAGAATACGGCAATAGTCTTCTAGGACAGTAGCCGTTCAGTAACAGTTTGCGATAGCACAGTAATCGCACAGTATGTCTGAACTCTTCAGACTAATAGTATAAAAGTTTGTGATAGCACAGTAATATCACAGTACGTCTGAACTCCTCAGACTAAAAGGATAGTAGTCAGATGTCTAGCCAATACAGTATAGTCAGAACCGGTGCAATGCAGAACACCGTCAATAGCCCCTGCAGGTATTTTCGGGTGGCTCTCTGCCCCCAGAACTAGATTGGAGCCCCTCGGACACTCTCTGTGCCCTGCACAGTATGCATTGGATACAGTAGAGTCACAAGACCCATTTTATAGCGCTAGACAGTCATGAACAGTACAAAACAGTAGGAGCCACACAACTCAAAGAGTACCAAGAGAGTACTAGATGAATAGACGAGATAGATGAGATATTAGAGTGAACTTGAATAGATGAGCGAGTAGAGTGTAGCTGAGATCTTATGGTCATTGCACGTGAAACGTCGAGTAACAAGAGATAGTAATAGTTGCACAACATACGCGTACGGTGTTGGCAGTTAGGTGGAATACACTACCGTTCCGCTGGCCATGTTATGTACAGGTCCAGAGGTCCGGCGTGAAATCAAGATAAGAGCGAGAGCAACTAAGGCTGTTTGGATCTTGTCGATCCCCAAAGGGTATCATAGGTGTTAGGGTACAACTAGCTCGTCAACCATGTGGGAATCCATGGACAGAGGAGACTTACGGAGGTCTTGAACAAGGATTCACCAGTCCGGCAGAAGGAATATCCGACGGAGAGTTCGTCCAAGTCAAGGAAAGTGTGTATATAGAAACAAGTGCCTGACGTTCTAGAGGAATTCTAGAACAGTGGAGCGTCGGTAACAGTATTCCCAAAGAATGCGAGAAACGAAGACAAGTTCATTTAAAATAGAGCAATTTAATGTACATTATTGCAATAAATTAACCAGATACATTATGAGATATTTTGTGCCAAGTCAAGCCATAATTGGATGGTTCAAGTGTGTGAACGTGTGAGAGAAATCATAGATAGAAATATGTCGTGTTATTACATTTTAAATCATTCAATATGACTCTATTTTATAACATGTGTTTTTAACAAGTTTGATAACAAGGCAAGAAGTGGATAATCGACAAGTAGAGAGCATGATCATGAACTTAAAATCAATTAAAAATTATGTAAACATGTTTTAACTTTGATATGGGTTGAAAAATGCATGTTAAGGACTTTCTAGAACCTTCTTAGAAGAGATCAAACTCACACATGCAAAGAACAACACAAAACGATGGAAACCAAGACGTATGCCCCTTAGAAGGCAATTGTTGTCCCATCTCTTCACTTCCTTAGGTCATAACTCATTGATTTTTTTATTCAAATCTCACACATGAATATACCATATTGAATCCCTTTGAATGAGGAATCCAGCAAAGAAAACGGCTCGTCAATCCGAGCCCTATAGAAAAAGTTATGGCCAATTAAGTGGACATAGGCAGAAGGCGACACAGTGCCCGTCGCCTTCAGAACATGAAGGCGACCATGATCTTGTCGCCTTCTGAAAAAGACCACGAAACAGCCTGATTTTTGGTATGGGTCGCGACCATGATGTTGTCGCTTTATGGTAGCGACGTATCGACCTGTCGCTACCTGAAAATGACGTTTGGGTTACTTTTTCTACCTATTTCCAACTCCGACTTGGATTGGGTTTGATAGCTGTGGGTTTGAAAAATCAAAACAAATGCTAGGGTGATTCAAATCGAGTGAAACCACCTTTGTTAGTTAGATTACTTCCAATACTTTGTACAGTAGCAAATAATTGAGAAACAAAGGTCATTTGACTAGGTAATAAAATGTATTGTGACTGACTGTGTGAATCTGACATAGTGGTAATGTTCGGACTAATATTCTCACTACAGTCAACAAAAATTGGGGAAACCAGTGCCAAATGAAAGTAGACGCATGAGGTAACAAGTTCTCTGTTGAACAAGTGGTCTAGAAACAACTCCACAAAGAGGTATGGAACTTGTAACACAAGTCAAAGTTAAACTGCAACAGTACATTATCGAAATCATGCAAGATTTAATTCGTGACAAAGGATGGATAAAAATTAGGGCTTTTAGGGGCAAAATATGCCTAACATCCATCAGTAACTCTAGTTAAAATTTGAGAGCACGAGGTTGAGTATACATGGAGATCAAGAATAAAGAAGAAGGGTCGGATTCATCATATTTGCAGAATTTCAAAAATAGAGATCAAAAGATTGGCTCGATGAAAAAGAGTGAAACAAGAGGGCTTTTGTTCCTGATGTATGGAACAATCTACATATGGATTTAATTGAGTTTTGCTCATGAGAATGCCTACCTTTAGTCGTTTTACTCTTCTAGGGCTAGAACTTGAAGAACAAAGGAAGATGCTTGAGAGATCCTTCTTCCCACGAATTCTCCTCCTCCTTGGCCTTCTCTTTACGTCCAGCAAGCCCCAGCAAAGTTTCAGGGCCGGCCATGGAGAGTTAAGAGAGTATTTAAGCTAGTAAGGGTTCCTATTCCTACTACTACTCAAATTTCTCTTTAATTACAAGATTTCCTAACTCCTTCTTTCCTTCCTTGCTTTCCAACTTCTATTTGGGTTAGGTTGAGGTCTAAATTCGTGCTAAACCATATGGGGTAGGTTTAGGAATCCAATTCCATCTCAAATTGCTTATTTAATGCATTAAATGTCTCTTTTCTATTTAGGTAATATTTAAGTTGTGAATTTAGGGTATTTTCCCATTATTCTTCTTTTAAAATCCTTATTTTGGACCACTAAATTCTAATGGGTCCATTTAACCAAGCCCATTATTTATTGGAATTTGTCTTATAGGTTTTTCCCTTTTTAATTAGGGAATAATAGAGTTATGATTTTTATTGCATTTTCTTATTTGAATTTATTCATAGGCTATGAGAGGTCCATTGGTCCAAACCCGATAATGGTTATTCATTTCATGATGTTGAAAATCTCTTTGACATGTTCGTTTAATTTATGGGCGTGTTATTTTTCCATGTTAACGATTTTCTGACTTAATTTTCTAATTTGGATAATTAGTCACGTTGTGACGTACGTTTGGCCAATTGGATTTTTCGTTGCATGAATTCATTCGTGGAACACTTAGGGATAATATTTGGAGTTGATTTACAATTTTTACGAAATTTTTAGATGTGTTCTTGCACATACGATAATGGTACGTATGTTTCTATTATTCTGTTTTTATATAAATTTATTATTTCAAATTTTTAAATAAGAAAATTTCCGGGTTACTACATTTTGGCAGAGTTTGCAGCAGGCTTTTGGCAATCAGTTGAAGCTAAGTTCGACATTTCATCCACAAACGGATGGACAGTCTAAGAGGACTATTCAGACGTTAGAGGATATGCTTCGGGCTTGTGTTTTGGAGTGGAAAGGTGATTGGGAGCGCCACCTAGCTCTAGTGGAATTTGCATATAATAACAGTTTCCATTCGAGCATAGGTATGGAACCTTTTGAGGCTTTATACGGGAGACCCTGTAGATCCCCGTTATGTTGGGAGGAGTCAAGAGATCGGTATCTAGTTGGACCAGAAGTGGTGCAAGAGACTTCTGCGAAGATTCATATGATTGTGCAGAGATTAAAGGCAGCTCAGGATCGTCAGAAGAGTTATGCGGATACAAGGAGGAAGGACTTGGCTTTTGAGGTTGGAGACCATGTTTTTCTTAAGGTATCGCCAACTAGGGGTGTAGTGAGGTTTGGAAAGAGAGGCAAGTTGAACCCGAGATTTATTGGTCCATTTGAGATTTTGAAGAGGATCAGGAATGTGGCGTATCAGTTAGTCTTGCCACCATCTTTAGCAGCAGTGCATCCAGTATTCCATGTATCCATGCTGAGGAGGTATGTTAGAGATCCGGCTCATGTAATCAGTTATGTGCCAGTGCAGTTTCAGCCAGACTTGTCTTATGCGGAGCAGCCTGTGGAGATTTTGGATTGGAAGGTGCAAGAATTAAGATCAAAGTCTATTCCCTTCGTGAAGGTCATATGTGATGACCAGTCTGTCCTCATGTAATTTTAATTAATTACATATACATATATATATATATATATTTTGATGATTAACAAAACCAAACAAAAGTTTATCAATTATATATAATGAATATTTCATAAGTCTTAAGTACAAGAAAAATACCAAGGTCAAACAAGCCAATAAAGGTATGCATTACTTCTCTGAAGCCTTAATCTTTTCAACATGATATTTCTCTAAGTCCATATCGACTTCTATTGAAGACTATAACGATTTCTTTATAAGCATATCGATTTCAATAGAATTATCATAATGATTTCCTTTCTGGCTGAAAAGTCATGTTGTTTCAAACAAATCAATGCCGTAACGATTCTATAAGTGATCGCAACGATTTCCTTATAAGACTAAAAAGTCTTGTTATTTCAAACAAGTCGATGTCACAACGACTCTATAAGTTACCGTAACGATTTCTTTAGAGCCCGTAACGAATTGCTCGTCACAACGACTCTATAAGTTACCGTAATGATTTCTTTAGAAACTCGTAACGACTTGCCTGTCATAACGACTCTATAAGTTATCGCAACGATTTCTTTAGAAAGTGCAACGACTTGCTTGTTGTAACGATTTCATAAGTTACCATAACGACTTCTTTAGAACTCGCAACGACTTGCCTGTCATAACGACTCTATAAGTTATCGCAACGATTTCTTTAGAAAGCGCAACGACTTGCTTGTTGTAACGATTTCATAAGTTACCGTAACGACTTCTTTAGAACTCGCAATGAGTTGCTTATTGTAACGACTTCATAAGTAACCATAACGATTTCTTTAGAGTTCATAACGACTTGATAACTATTCATAACGATTTCTTTAGAATTCATAATGACTTGCTTTGTATAATGATTTGTTAAGTATTTCACATCGATTTCTTCAGAAACACAACAATTTTCTTTGTGCAACGATTCATTAAGTGTTCATGATATATCTTCTATCACATAACGATTTGCTATGACTCATAACGATTTCATAAGTCATATAGTCATCGATTTCATATCTTGATATCTTATTCATCTTAAAAGCGTTGACTAGTCAAAGTCCACATAGACATCTCTCTGACGCTTTTGCATTTATGAGATCTGAACATATCTCTGCATCCATGCAGACCATATCGTGCCTACTCTGATTACGTCCTTTAGACTTAAGCTATTTTGCACTACTATTTTCATGTCTATTGCTACTGACGTTGACTGACATCAGAGACAGCTTAGCTGTCTGCTATTTGAGATTGACATTTGTGCAGACCTCTGAACTAGCTTCATAGTACAACGTTAAACAAATAGAAGCCAACAGATATTTCTGAAGATCTATCTCTTTGCATGCTCAAGTGATCAAAAGACTGTTGACTGGAAGCTTCCAAGACTCCAGATGTCATTCAGTCTAACGACTACTCAAAAGAGAGACAACGGACACTTCAACGTCTATATTTCAAATTGAAGATATAAATTCAAGTCAGAAGAGCAGAAAAGATAGACATCGCGCATTCAAGCATTCAAATTCTTCTGAAGAAAGTCCAGAGCCAAGAACCTTCATTCCACTTAGCTTTTGCTCTTTTGCTCTCCACTAGTTTGTGAAAATCTTGAGAGAGCCTGTATAGTTCTGAGAGTGTGCCTTGTTTAAATCTCTTTGCTCTCAGTTCTAGTTGCTTCAGATCCTTGCTTGTCAAAAGCTTGATCTAGGGGCTTAAATTTCATTTACTCTCTTTGTGTTGTTCCCTTCGGGTGTGAAGGAAGACCTGGTGGTATCCAGGGTGTTGTTCCCTTCGGTTGTGAAGGAATACCTGGTGTGGTATCCAGGGTGTTGTTCCCTTCGGTTGTGAAGGAAGATCTGGTGTGGTATCCAGGGTGTTGTTCCCTTCGGTTGTGAAGGAAGACCTGGTGTGGTATCCAGGGTGTTGTTCCCTTCGGTTGTGAAGGAAGACCTGGTGTGGTATCCAGGGTGTTGTTCCCTTTGGGTGTGAAGGAAGACCAGCTGAGCTGGGTGTTGTAGCATCCTTAGGGGGACTGTACCCTAGTTAGTGAAATCCTGAGTTGTTGCTCAGGGACTGGACGTAGGACTCCTAAGGAAAGGAGGTCCGAACCAGGATAAATCTTGTGTTGTGTGATTGTCTTCTTTGTGTGTTTGTTATTTAAACTAACTATCACTAACCAACTTCGAAGAACGTTTGTGTGAATGTTTTTAGTTACAGGTATCTTCCAGATTAATTTTTAAAGACCCATTCACCCCCCCCCCTTCTGGGCTCGTCAACTGGGCAACAAGTGGTATCAGAGCGAGTCTCTTCGACAAAGAAAGGATCCAATGATCTGAAGAGTAAAGATCCATGGCAGCCCAAGGTAACTTTGAAGATCAGTCTGTCAACCGACCCCCTCTCTTCGATGGTGAAGATTATCCTTACTGGAAGACCAGAATGGAATACTTTCTACAAGGGCACGACTATCAAATTTGGTCCATAGTAGAAGAAGGTGATCTGTTAGTCACAAATGAGAAAGCACAATGGACAGATGATGACAAGAAGAAGATTTCCCTGAATTGCAAAGCAAAGAGCATCCTATGCTGTGCTCTAAGTAAGAAGGAATTCAACAGAGTTTCAGCCTGCAAATCCTCAATGGAAATGTGGGAAAAGCTCAGGATTACTTATGAAGGCACAGACAAAGTAAAGGAAACAAGAATCGACATTCTTGTCACTCAATATGAAAGATTTCAGATGCAGTCAAGTGAGTCCATAACTCAAATGTTCAGCCGGTTCACTGACATCACAAATGGACTAGCTAGTCTGGGGAAAACCTATGAGATAGGAGACATGGTGAGGAAGATACTTAGATCCTTACCGTCCTCATGGACCCCAAAGGTCACAGCAATAGAAGAAGCTAATGACCTGAAGAGAATGTCTGTAGAAAAGCTCATTGGGTCCCTCATGGCCCATGAGATCAACATGGAAAGGCTAGGAGAGTCCTCTAGCAGAAAGAAGCACTCCAACGCCTTAAAAGCTGAAGAAGATTCACCAGAAGTAAGTCCAGCTGAAAGTGAAAGTGATGCAGACAGCGAAAATGAGGAAGCTATGCTATCTAGAAAATTACAGCAAATTTTGGCTAAGAAGAAGAAATTCCAATCTGGAAGAAGGCACTTCAAAAGGAACAAGGAATTCAAGAAGCCAGATGGAAAAGAAATAAAGAAAGGAGAACCCGTCTGCTATGAATGTAAGAAGCCATGACACATTAAAACTGAGTGTCTAAAGTTAAAGAAGCCGGAGTTCAGGAAGAAGGACAGTTCCAAGAAGTTCAGAAAGTACAAGAAGAAGGCGATGGCAGCAGCGTGGGAAAACAGTAGTGACTCAGACAGTGAGTCAAGTTCTTGCAGTAATGAAGAAAAGGCCAACTTGGCCTTCATGGCAAATACTGAAGATAAGGTAACTTCTGACTCCTCTTTTGATTCATGCAATGATTCAGATTCCGATAGCTTAGAAGAGGCTTTCAACGAACTATATGAAAAATATAAAGAGTAACCAAATTATTAAAAGTAAGCAAGAAAAACATAGTCTGCATAGAAAATACAAACTCAGATCTAAAATCAGAAAATGAACAATTAGAAAGTCAAATAACTGAACTTAAAAGAAGAAATGAACTGTTATGTGAAGACCTAAAAGCTAAGAATGAACAAATAACTAAATTAGAGAAACCAAGTAAGTTCAGATGAACTGAAAACTGAAATCAAAACACTAACAGAAGAAAATATACAATTATCTAGCACATTAGAAAAATTCACTAATGGTAAAACTCCCTCATATTAAAAGGTGCTAGAAGATCAGGTAAGAAGAAAAATGGATTAGGATATACACCCCCAGATAATGAAGAAACCATAATTTATCCTAAAATATCCAACACCAAAATTTGTACCTGAACAAGATACAGCATACAAAGCTGATTTCAGATATATAGAAAAAGTAACCAAATTATCCTGCTGTAGTCACTGTAACAAGTTAGGACACATCATAACGACATGCCCAACAAGACATAAGAAATGGATAATAAAAGGCAAAATAAATGATACTAACCCATCAGGACCCAAAAGAATTTGGGTACCTAAAACTTGATGTTTTTATTTCAGGACATCTCTCGAGCATCCAAATGGTATTTGGATAGCGGGTGCTCAAGACACATGTCAGGAAACCAGAAGTTATTCTCTCATCTCCAAGCTGAAGAAGGAACAGTTACTTATGGAGATAATGGGAAAGGAACCGTGATAGGCAGTGGCTCTGTGAATAACAAAGGAAAAACAGTCATAGAAGATGTGCTATTAGTCAAGGGATTGAAGCACAATCTCATTAGCATTAGCCAGCTGTGTGACAGAGGCCATCAGATCAATTTTCAAGAGTCGAAGTGCAGCATACTGAAGGATGGAGCAGTCATCTTTGAAGCTAATAGAGAAAAGAATTTGTATGTGCTCTATCTTGAAGAACTCAAGGTTCAAAATGTTTGCCTGGCAGCAAATAAAGATAAATCTACAGAATTACGGCACAGACGACTTGGACATTGCAGCATAGATGGCATGAGAAAACTGCTGAAGAAGAATCTTGTGGAAGGTCTACCTAAGGTTAGTACAAAATTGGATGGTGTATGTAAACCTTGTGCTAAGGGAAAGCACACAAAGGCTCCTTCAAGTCAAAGACGGTGGTGACCACCTCAAAACCCTTAGAGCTCCTTCATATGGATCTATTTGGGCCAATGAGGACTACCAGTCTTGGAGGAAAGAATTTTGGATTTGTCATAGTGGATGACTACTCAAGATTCACATGGGTATCATTCCTAGAGCATAATTTCTCAGCACCAAGGACACCAACAAAATGGTATTGCTGAGAGGAAGAACAGAACCCTATTGGATATGGCAAGAACTATGCTCTCAGAATATGATCTGCCAAGATATTTTTGGGCTGAAGTAGTCAACACAGCAAGCTACATTATCAACCGAGTAATGATCAGGCCAATCCTGAAAAAGACTGCATATGAACTATTCAAAGGGAAGAAGCCAAAGATCAGCCACTTCAGGACTTTTGGATGTCCTTGCTTCATTCACAACAATGGAAAAAGGGACATTGGTAAGTTGGATGCCAAATCAGATGAAGGCATCTTTATGGGGTACACCTCTAAACCCAAAGGCTATAGAGTATTTAACAAACGTACTTTATTGATTGAACAGTCTGTACATATTATTTTTGATGAAACTAACCCTTCCTTGAGAAAGGAAGTAGATAGTGACAATGATGATGCAGATGAACTGTCCAAGAAACTAAAAGATACATCAATTGAGGACAAGGATGATCCACCTCTGGAAGAATTGCAACAAGAAGAAGTTACTCATGAAAACCTTCCAAAGGAGTGGAGATACAAGAAAGATCACCCACTTGAGAATATTATTGGTGATCCATCCATAGGGGTAAGAACAAGAGGTAATGTTATTCCTTGTGATTACCTAGCTTTTGTTTCTCAAATAGAGCCTAGGACAGTCAATGAAGCTCTCTCTGATGAATCTTGGATAGTAGCCATGCAAGATGAATTAAATCAATTCAAGAGAAACCAAGTATGGTCACTTGTTCCTAGACCATCAGACCATCCAGTCATTGGCACCAAATGGGTGTTCAGAAATAAACTGGATGAAACTGGTGCAATCTTAAGAAACAAGGCCAGATTGGTAGCTCAAGGCTATTCTCAAGAGGAAGGCATAGATTTCGATGAAACCTATGCACCTGTAGCTAGACTTGAGGCCATTAGAATATTACTTGCATATGCATCTGCTTTGAACTTGACATTATTTCAAATGGATGTTAAATCCGCATTTTTAAATGGTTTTATAAAAGAGGAAGTTTATGTGGAACAACCTCCGGGTTTTGATGACACAGAATTTCCCAATCATGTTTTCAAACTTCATAAGGCATTATATGGTTTAAAACAGGCACCTAGAGCCTGGTATGAAAGGCTTAGCTCTTTTCTTTTAAACCATGGTTTCAGTAGAGGTCAAGTAGATAGTACCCTTTTCATAAAGTCAAAGGTCAAACACATTCTATTAGTCCAAATTTATGTAGATGATATTATCTTTGGGTCTACTGATGAATCCCTTTGCAAGTACTTTGAAAAGTTGATGCAGGGAGAATTTGAAATGAGCATGATGGGAGAACTTAATTACTTCCTTGGATTACAAATCAAACAAGGAAAGGAAGGAACTCACATCTGTCAAGTAAAGTACACAAAAGAACTCTTAAAGAAATTTGGATTCGAAAATACCAAGCCACTGTCAACACCGATGAGTACATCAACAAGGATGGATAGTGACAAAGATGGTAAGAAAGTAGATCAAAAGATCTACAGAGGTATGATTGGTTCACTACTTTATTTAACAGCTAGTAGACCAGATATACTATTTAGTGTATGCATGTGTGCTAGATATCAAGCTGATCCTAAAGAATCACATTTAATTTCGTGAAAAGAATATTTAGATATTTAGCAAGATCTCATGACTTAGGTCTATGGTATCCAAAACATTGTGAAATTAACTTAGTAGGTTACTCTGATGCTGACTATGCTGGATGCAAATTAGATAGAAAAAGCACCAGTGGTGGTTGTCAATTTCTTGCAGGATGTTTAATATCTTGGTCTTCAAAGGACTATCCACTGCTGAAGCTGAGTACGTAGCTGCTGGAAATTGCTGTACACAACTCTTATGGATAAAGCAACAACTTGAAGATTTCGGATTAAACATCAAATCCATCCCACTGCTGTGTGACAACACCAGTGCCATTAATCTCACCAAGAATCCAGTCCAGCACTCAAGGACCAAACATATTGAGGTTATATATCATTTTATTCGTGATCATGTTGCAAATGGAAATATTGAAATATCCTTTATTGATACAAATGGCCAATTAGCAGACATTTTCACAAAAACCTTACCTGAAGAGAGATTCACATCTCTTAGAAGGGAATTAGGCATGTGCAATTTGTGATAAAAGTTTGCTTACAAATGGCACATTAAATTTCAGAATTAAGTAATTTTTTTCCCTCCATGGAGTTAAGCAAAAGAAATTCAAATTATTCTTTGTAACCGCTCTCTCATTGAAGTCGGTTTGAATAGTCAACACCTTTTGTCGTTTTCCACCGCCTTTTGGCGCCTCACTTTCCACATCGCATTAATTTATTCATAAAATCAATGGCAGAACGATTCGTATCTCATCGTCTACCTTTTCCCCTTTTCATCCTGTCGCATGAGCCGATGCCCTAACAACTCATATCTCAACCCTCTGCAAATTTGAACCTTCCTCCTCCTTCCCGCAAAATTTCTTGAGGATTCCTTCTCTTCCCCTTCCGTTTCAACCCTCCAGAGACTTTCCCACCTGAATCCATGGCCGCACCAGTCATCGCCGGCAGTTTGGGTGGCTACAGCGCCGAGTTTCTCACTCCTGAGCAGCAGGAGAGGTTTACCTTTGTGAAGACGAAGCTCTGTGGAAATAAAGAAGTCGATGTTGCTAATCTGAGGAAAAATGGAATGAGCAGTGTGGTAGATTTGATCAATCAGATGCAGTGGACAGGAGTCTCCACCTTTTCAGAGGTCAGTTATCCGGACTTGGTAAAAGCTTTCTTCGTGTGTATGAGAACAGAGGAAGATGGGTCCCTAGTCTCTTCAGTAAAGGGAACCCTGATTAGAATAGACCCTGAGTTGCTGAAGATGCTGTTTGATGTGAAGACTTCGGATTTAGTGGGGTTCACACCGTGGACGCCCAAGTGAAAGGTTTGGGAATTGTAGGGCCGGGCTTCAAGCTAAGGGATGGCAAGCTGGATATAAATCAACTATCTGCTTTCAACCGCCTCCTTCATTTTATTGTCTGTCAAATCTTAGTTCCCAGAAGTGCAACATTTTCTTCTTGCACAAAGGCCGACTCAGACATGATGTACTGGGCCATTCAAAATAAGGAGATAAATATGGCCGCAGTGATGATGGAAAGAATGAAATTTGCCAGAGATCAGATTTGGGACACCAAGAGTAAGTTAAATGTGTCCCTGCCATATGCCCACCTACTTACCAAGATCTTCAAACACTTCGGTGTTGATCTTTCTGGGGCAGTTGTAGAGAAAATGGGCCAAGCAATCAGGTCCAGGAACCTAAAGAAGAGTGGCTTCTCTGTGGAAAATGGTGTCTGGTTCAAGGCTTCAGTTGCTGAAGGCGAAGCCATCATTGACGACACCTCAGTTGTTCATCAGGAGATGGGATCAGCGGATATGATTCCAGAATTGCCAGTGGAGTCAGTTTCAGTGCCAGTAGTTGGAGCAGCATAATCATCAGGCCCCTCTTTAGCAGAAGTTCAGTCTGAAATTGCAGTGGAAGAAGAAAGAGTATCAGCACCAGCTTCAGAATTTCCAGAAGAATTAGCTGTCAATTTTGCAGAAAGGAGAATTGAGGATATTCTCCCAGAGGATATTATTTCAGTTGAGGACCCACTACCCTCAACTGTGGTTGTCCATTCTTTCAGACATTATTGATTCAATTCCTTTCACCTCTAGTGCTCCAGAAACCAGTGGCAGAGTTGCAGAAGAGACTGTGGCATCAGGCCACATTGATGAACCAATGGAAGATGTTCAAGTAGAGGTAGAGCACCCAGCTGCTCAAGGTGACTCTGTGATGGAAGATGCTCCCATTCAGGGGGAGCAAGTATCAAATGAAGAAGATGCTCCTATTGAGGGGGAGCTATCAAAAGAAGGTTCAGCAAAAACAACTCCAGTTGTTGATGGTCAGGAGGAAAGGCATAGAGATTCTCAAAATCTGGATGACAGAGAAGGAGAGATTGCAAGCTCTTCGAGCTCAGATGATGATCAACCTCCTCCAGCAAAAGAAGGCAAGAAGAAAGGAAAAGAAGTTGCCTCTGAAGTTCCTCTCCTGGCTGATACACCTTTTGAGAGGCAGGTCAAGTAGAAAATTGTCATAAATTTGAAACCAGTGATTGAAAGGTTGAATGTGCAAGGTGAGCTATTATGTACTCTCCAGTCAGATGTAAATTCTATATTTCTAAGCCAAGCTTCAGCCAACAAAGAATTGGGACAAATCAGAAATGCTATGAAATGGTTTAATAAGGAGATGAGCAGCATGAAAGGCATGCTCTCGGATATTATCAAGGCAGTTGGAGTTCAAGCTCCTCCTCCTCCAGAAGTAGCAGCAGCACCAGAAGCAGCAGCAGCTCCAGAAGTAGCAGCAACACCAGAAGCAGCAGCAGCACCAAAAGAGGTAGGGCCAACAGGGCCAGCTGATCAGGTTGAAGGGCCAACAGGGCCATCTGAACAAGGGTCAGGGCCATCAGGGCCATTGGAGAGTGAGTCTGTGCAGATAGAGGCAGAAGAGTTCTTGGCACCCAAGCCCCCAGCTCCCTCTTCTCCCTCTCACACACCTATTCCTCCAACTCCACCCTCAGCTCCTACAGCACCTCCTGCTCCTCAAACATTCAAGAAGCCTCAATCTAGACCAATTTCTTCTCCTACACCATTTCAGTCCACCTCATCTCCTGCCTCCTCTACTTCCATTCCTTCTCCTTCTCCTATACATGAGGCCCCTCCAGCATCCTCAGCTGGAGCATCCTCCTCCTCCTCTGGTCCCTCCCTTGGACCAATTGATGACCTTCCTACTACTTCCCACTCTTTTCTTCATCCTACTCCTCCACCCTCTTTCATCACTATCATACCTGAAAGAGCCCAACTTAACTCTCCCTTTATGGAACAAATAAAGGATGAGTTTGAGGAAGGGATCCTCAGGTCTGTGTTGAAGGTTGGGGAACATGTTCATAGGGCAGACCCTTCTAGTCCTGCCCCCAAGAAGAGGAAGCTTACTTCTACTTCCTCCCTCTCCTCTGAACCCAAATACCCACCTTTGTGGTTTTCTCTCACAGTGGACAACAAACATCCCTCACTGTACAGAGAATATCTCTCAAAGGTTGTTTTTGCAACCATCATTAACCTTCCATTTCTTGATCTCACAGATCATTTGCACACCATTCTACCCTACACTTCTCTTTGCAAATCCGAAAAATCCAAAATCTTCTCTCTTGCCCACTCCAAATCTGAAGAGCAGTGGGGCAAAGGTCACAAGGATCTCCTAAAGAAATTCATTCTTGCCAAATCTGCTAGATTCCCTCCAAGGGACCACTCCCTGACCTTATCAGAGTGGTTCAGGATCTACCATAGGGAGCTTTGGGCACCCTATATTCAAAAGGAAATCAAAATGATCAGGCACCTCATGCTATTCAACAACTACAGATATATTCATAGACTTCCAGAGGTTCAGCTCAGTCAGTTCAAAATGGTCATTTCAGCTCTGACTCTAGATATCTCTCAAACTTCAGATGTTCAGGTAGATTTTGCTACCCTCCAAGTACCTGAACAGATAGTCCTTCCTCAAATTCACTTTCTAGTGATGGAGTCCTCTGTAGGATCCATCATCTTTGAATGTTTTGCCAGAGTAATGGCAGAATTAAAGTTCAGAAAGGCTGCCTGGTTGCTTTTTCTAGATTCCTATTTAGGGAATATCACCAGGGGCATGTAAGTGCTGAAGTTCTAGCCCCTATTCTGTCTGAATGTGAAAGGCTGACATCTTCTGAATGGTCCAAGTTCTACCCCCTGTCAGCTCAGCAACTATTTGAAATCAATGAAGTTCAGGCCAGAGAAGGCAAACCAGCCATTTCTCCAGCTACTTTCCTAGATATGAACTCCATTCATCTTGTTGATGACCCCTTCAAGGTCTGGGAGGAAAGATACAAAGTGTATGTGGCTATGCACAAAGCTCTCAGAGATAACCACAACCATTATCCTGTCACCATGGACCAATTCCTCACCTGTGCCAGCTTTGGGACTTGTCGATTTCTCAAGATGAACATGGACAAGAATGCATATGCTGACCTTCTCTATCAACACCTAGATCTTCATCTCAAAAGGATGGCTTCCACCATGGGACCCTCCTACTCTGTATCATTTGGAGTCTTCAAAACTCTTTTTGAAGAGCAGGAAGCACATGCATGGGAAACCATATCCCATTTTGCCTCTCTTCTGTCTCCTACCTTCTATTTACTAGTACCTCCACAAAGTTAATGAAATGACCTTCTTTGTATACTCTTGTTCTCTTTCTCTCTTCTTTCTTTGTCGAAGATTGTCTTTTTGCTCAATGACAAAAAGGGGGAGAAACTTAGCATGTCTGAAACATCTATAACATCTATATGCTTTTTTTTTCTATGCTTATTGTTCAGTTTTGTCATCACCAAAAAGGGGAGATTGATGACCAGTCTGTCCCCATGTAATTTTAATTAATTACATATACATATATATATATATATATATTTTGATGATTAACAAAACCAAAAAAAAGTTTATCAATTATATATAATGAATATTTCATAAGTCTTAAGTATAGGAAAAATACCAAGGTCAAACAAGCCAATAAAGGTATGCATTACTTCTCTGAAGCCTTAATCTTTTCAACATGATATTTCTCTAAGTCCATATCGACTTCTATTGAAGGCCATAACGATTTCTTTATAAGCATATCGATTTCAATAGAATTATCATAATGATTTCCTTTCTGGCTGAAAAGTCATGTTGTTTCAAACAAATCGATGCCGTAATGATTCTATAAGTGATCGCAACGATTTCCTTATAAGACTGAAAAGTCTTGTTATTTCAAACAAGTCGATGTCACAACGACTCTATAAGTTACCGTAATGATTTCTTTAGAGCCCATAACGACTTGCTCGTCACAACGACTCTATAAGTTACCGTAACGATTTCTTTAGAAACTCGTAACGACTTGCCTGTCATAACGACTCTATAAGTTATCGCAACGATTTCTTTAGAAAGCGCAACGACTTGCTTGTTGTAACGATTTCATAAGTTACCGTAACGACTTCTTTAGAACTCGCAATGACTTGCTTGTCATAACGACTCTATAAGTTATCGCAACGATTTCTTTAGAAAGCGCAACGACTTGCTTGTTGTAACGATTTCATAAGTTACCGTAACGACTTCTTTAGAACTCGCAACGACTTGCTTATTGTAACGACTTCATAAGTTACCATAACGATTTCTTTAGAGTTCATAACGACTTGATAAGTATTCATAACGATTTCTTTAGAATTCACAATGACTTGCTTTGTATAATGATTTGTTAAGTATTTCACATCGATTTCTTCAGAAACACAACAATTTGCTTTGTGCAACGATTCATTAAGTGTTCATGATATATCTTCTGTCACATAACGATTTGCTATGACTCATAACGATTTCATAAGTCATATAGTCATCGATTTCATATCTTGATTTCTTATTCATCTTAAAAGTGTTGACTAGTCAAAGTCCACGTAGTCATCTCTCTTACGCTTTTACATTTATGAGATCTGAACATATCTCTGCATGCATGCAGACCATATCGTGCCTACTCTGATTACCTCCTTTAGACTTAAGCTATTTTGCACTACTATTTTCATGTCTATTGCTACTGACGTTGACTGACATCAGAGACAGCTTAGCTGTCTGCTATTTGAGATTGACATTTGTGCAGACCTCTGAACTAGCTTCATAGTAGAACGTTAAACAAATAGAAGCCAACGGATATTTCTGAAGATCTATCTCTTTGCGTGCTCAAGTGATCAAAAGACTGTTGACTGGAAGCTTCCAAGACTCCAGATGTCATTCAGTCTAACGACTACTCAAAAGAGAGACAACAGGACACTTCAACGTCTATATTTCAAATTGAAGATATAAATTCAAGTCAGAAGAGAAAAGATAGACATCGCGCATTCAAGCATTCAAATTCTTCTGAAGAAAGTCCAGAGCCAAGAACCTTCATTCCACTTAGCTTTTGCTCTTTTGCTCTCCACTAGTTTGTGAAAATCTTGAGAGAGCCTGTATAGTTCTGAGAGTGTGCCTTGTTTAAATCTCTTTGCTCTCAGTTCTAGTTGCTTCAGATCCTTGCTTGTCAAAAGCTTGATCTAGGGGCTTAAATTTCATTCACTCTCTTTGTGTTGTTCCCTTCGGGTGTGAAGGAAGACCTGGAGGTATCCAGGGTGTTGTTCCCTTCGGTTGTGAAGGAAGACCTGGTGTGGTATCCAGGGTGTTGTTCCCTTCGGTTGTGAAGGAAGACCTGGTGTGGTATCCAGGGTGTTGTTCCCTTCGGTTGTGAAGGAAGACCTGGTGTGGTATCCAGGGTGTTGTTCCCTTCAGTTGTGAAGGAAGACCTGGTGTGGTATCCAGCGTGTTGTTCCCTTCGGTTGTGAAGGAAGACCTGGTGTGGTATCCAGGGTGTTGTTCCCTTCGGGTGTGAAGGAAGACCAGCTGAGCTGGGTGTTGTAGCGTCCTTAGGGGGACTGTACCCTAGTTAGTGAAATCCTGAGTTGTTGCTCAGGGACTGGACGTAGGACTCCTAAGGAAAGGAGGTCCGAACCAGGATAAATCTTGTGTTGTGTGATTGTCTTCTTTGTGTGTTTGTTATTTAAACTAACTATCACTAACCAACTTCGAAGAACGTTTGTGTGAATGTTTTTAGTTACAGGTATCTTCCAGATTAATTTTTAAAGACCCATTCACCCCCCCCTTCTGGGCTCGTCAATTGGGCAACAATATGGAGGAACTTCTCACGTGAAGAAGCGACGTGGGAGCTTGAAGAAAGGATGAAGAAGCTTTATCCGTCCTTGTTTGGTGAGTATTCTGACTCAATCTTCGAGGACGAAGATTATTTTAAGGGGGAGAGGATGTAGTGCCCTAGAAAATTTTCTTGAATTTATTTTGCAAATTGTATGTTTAATACTGCATGTGTTTAAGTGTTGTTCTGTGGTGAACTTGGCGTCAACATCCTTTGGCGTTAATACCTGTTAGCGGCAAGATTGCCTACAGTTTATTTTCTGTTAATGACAAACTATTGTGTCGTTTATTATTTTTTGAATTATTTAATTTTTTGGAAAGCTTGTAAACGACGTCATCGATGGACGTTTACAATGAGGCTGACGGCAATTTCCATTGACGTTAATTTGACTTGCCTATTTTTGATATTGCCGTTCGGGGAAAGAGAGATCGGCCATTTCCAGGGGGTTTTAATGCGATGATCCGAGCGTTTAGGATCTGAGGGTCAGGATTTAGGCTGGCCATTGCATGGGAGGTCTTTATAAGACCGGATTCCGCGATTAGAAAGGGGTTTTTGCTCTGGTTTTTGGAGGAGAGAAAGAGGGCCGAGGAAGGGCAATTATGTGCTAGTTCATGCGGATTGGAGGCTTCTGAACCAAGGGGATTCGACCAGCTTCGAGATCAGGAGCACATCCAAGCAAGAGAACTTGCGTAGGTGGCTGATTAAAGCGTTTGGAGTCGGCGGGAAGAACTGCCTCACAGACGAGGCGGGCTTCTTCGAGCTTAAGATCGTCACTCCTGTAGGAGGGTTAAAGGCAAGTTACATGGGGGTTCAGTTTAGGATATGATACACTATCTATTTACCATTTTTTCGTATTTTTAAAGCATGCAAATAACCTACGGGAAGGGGTAGAAGTTGCGTTATTTCATGTAGGGTTTCTGTGTTTTCTGTGCTTAAGAATTTGACATCCAGATCGCTGGTTGTCTATATCTTGTAAACGGCGGCAACAACTTTCGTCTACTTCATGTGATCATCGTTCTTTTTCTGAATTTTATTATATGTAAACGACGCTATGTGCCGCCGTCAGTATGTGTTAACAACGCTATGTGCCGCCGTCTATTTAGGCTTAACGACAAAGTATGTGGACATCTACATCAGTAAACGCCACATACCTTCCCGCCAAGTTTATCAATAACATGTATTTCCATAAAACTGATTCTAATTGCCTATATATGATCCATGCTTGTATGAGTTTCGGCCATGCAATGTTTAGGGTGTTTGTTTACTGTTATAATATGGACCGATTATTGCAATAGTAAACAGCCATTTATATATATATATATATGAATGTTATTGATGTTAGATTGACAAAAGACAAGTGTAATGGATTGTAAAATGATGTATGTTAGAATATGAATGGTTGAGGACTGAATTACAGTGAGAGATACAACATGCCAGTGATTCTCTATTTTATATAAAAATTCCTTGATCTTTTACTAAATGTTGTACCATGTTAATTAATCAAATTGATTGTATTAATTGATGAACAATGGTTACAGAAATTAGAAAAATACGAAATTTGGCATGTGCATAGTATATCCCGATTCTGAATTTCTGTTAAAATTTTGAAATTTTTAGACATTTGCACATTCTGTTATAAATTTCTGAATAATGAATTGCATGTAGAATTTAAATAAAAATGCAAGTATGTACATGATTAAATGTGTTGCATTTAGTATCATGATAGGGGTCTGTCATGCAGAAAATAGAATTTCAGAACTGAAAGGACATGCTATAGGTTATTGCATTGTCATATGTTAAAATTTCATGAAATGTAAATTAAATGGTATCATACATGTTAGTGCATGCATTGAAAAGAAGTGCCAATAAAGACATTGCTATATTAGAGATTCCTACAAGGAACTACACCATAGATGCCCCTATGGTAATGGTTCACCTATATGTAAATGAATGAATGAATCCGTGAGCAACGGATTGAAATCCTGGAGGTAGACAAGTTCTACTGGTTAAGGTGGGAAGGGCTTTCCCCGGTTTTGCGCAAATACCATGACTTCATCACCGTTTTGCCTAGGTGATAAGTGAATGACTATACGACAATGTGCTATATGATCTCTATAATAGTGCGGGCTATGTCTTGGCGAATAAATGAAAATGACTACATGCTACATGTCTACATGCTACATGACCTACATGCTACATGCCTACATGAACATTGTCTATATGATTTCATGCTATATGCCAATGTGTTAAATGTTACATGAATTACATGCAAATTGATATATGAAAAAAATTGCTACATGTTTAAAGGTCCATTGTCACTTGACAACGGTTACATATTGCATAATGTAGCATAATGTTTTTATTAAGATGGTTTATATGTTACATGACAATAAGTAGATTCCATAATAATTAGAATGCTATGAATGAATGATTGCCAATTGACTTAGAACCATGTTAGTAGGAAGAGTATATGATATCAATGAAATGAGTGATAATATGTTACCATGATTTAAACCTATTATATTTATAATATCGTGAACTGTCTTTCATGTGATTTGCTGAGTCTTGTAGACTCATACTTGCTTAACATTTCAGGAGAACTAGAGGACACTGAGGAGTTAGTTCACACTGACTCAGAGCGAGAGGATGTGGAGACTTAGAATGGTTGAGAGATTTTAGAGTGACTCTTGTATATGAGGACTATATGTACTTTCCTTTTTGCATTTGGACTATGAAATGTAATAAGTTTGGGACTATTGTTATATCTCTTTTATGCACTAGACTTTATATTTGAGTATAATGTTGATTACAATCATTTAGTTTCATATTCCGTTGCTTATTATTAGAATTGAGTTGTCATTTGTGTATATCTCAACCTGTACCGTCAATTGTTGGATTTATTCCACTGTAATACCTCTGTTAGATCCAATGCGAGTTGGTATAACTGTATTGGGTCTAAGAGGGGCATTACAATTCATCCTCAGTCTCACCTGAGAACACAACGACAAATAACGCAGGGTGAGCGATAACACCCAGTAGGACTTAAATCTCAATAATCAAGTAGGCTTTAAATGATCAATGTATTAAAGATAGAGTAACTAATGATAGAGCGAGGGAGTCAAGTAAAAGATATCAGGTTATTACATGATCGAAATAGCAAGACTTTCCAAATATAGACCTTCCAAACATAACACAAGTGTCAAGAATAGCAGAAAAATAGCAGGATGGCCATAGCACAATGACACAAAATATAGCAATAGCATAACGAGTATAGTATAGCACTTTTTGTCAATAGACAACGAGAGAATATAACACTTTTTGATTGTCATTAGATTAATCTAGATAGCATGGCACTTGGATGTAATGTAACGACCCTCCTAATACCGGTACGGTTATACCAACCCTCATCGATATAATGAACGCCGCTACAGTGGGACATTTACCCAACAATTATATAATAGGCTGAATATACATAAATACATTCACATAACAGCGGAATTGAATATGACTGAAAAGTAACTCTTATTCCATCATCCACATTCTATTCACAGTCTATATAGAAGAAAACAAAACCAAACTTTTCATAATTTAGAAATAAAATAAATAAAATGTCCACATAGGACTACGCAGAGTCTTTATACATACTTATGAAAATGAAAATGCAATGCTGAATCTAAACAAGGTCTCCTACTCCCGCTCCGAGTCACTCCTAACGATCTCCTCGGAAGAAGTAGTAATCTCTGCACCTGTACGCCGAAGCAAGAATGAGTTCAAAGAACTCAACAAGTAACACCAACACACTAAACTTACATGCATCACGTAACTTTCACATTTTCCTACTACGCAATGATATATATACATGGATTTAACAATTAATTCAAGTAAAGACCCTAAACATGCTTTCTACACTCTTTTCAATATATTAGACTAAGTTCATTCAACCATATTCACACACTCACATGCTAAATATTAGTCATTTTAAACATGAAATCTGTACACATAAATAAGAGATAATTCTAACATGGATTCTAAAAGCATTTTCACATGAATAACATATTTATACATATGGAAAGCTTGCTGTTTTGCTATATACATAACACTTTCATTTAAGAGGTTATCAATTTTAATACATGATGTCACAAGACTTCATATTAACACCTGATCACTTACACAATTTCACAATTTACACATTCACTATCACTTAAACACAAGTTCACATTTATTAAATGCCATGACACATAGCCCAAACCACCTTTTAGAAGGACACACACTAATCACATCACATATCTATCACCTAGGCATTACAGTGATAAATCTTAGCTACTGCGCAGAACCGGGAGAAACACTCTCCACCCTAACCAGCGATACTTGTTCGCCTCCAGGATTTAATCCCAATGCCCGTGGGACATCACACACATTGAACTTTCCCGTGGGGACTTTACCACAGTACAGTTCCACAGCCCTCTAAGGTAGCAGTGTCACCCATTGGCACAATTACACATTTTCCAAACTTTTAACGCACACTTAATGCACAATTTATCATATTTATACTATGTTCACATTTTCACATACTTCAGTATTACCTAGCATGGCACTACTGTTTTCAGAATTTAAAATTTTCAAAATAAGTCTAATCATGCTGAAAATTTCAGATTTTTAATATCAACCACATTAACATGTTTTAATCTATCAATAGGTCACATGAAACCGGAATATATAGTCACTGTCATCATTTCATTACAAAAGTTTAACCAAAAATCTATTACAGGTCAATCATCATGTATACCAAATTTTGCATTTTTCTGAGTTACACACAGTTTCTGAAAATTCTAACAGTGGTATTACATAATATTAAAATAGTCAAACTAGAATGAAATATCATTATTTGGACTCAAAATTCATTCTATACTTGAAAATTGACAATTTTAAGCATATGTCAATTTCTAAGAATTTTACTGTTTTTACATTATTTATCTGAATTTTTACACTAATAAAACATACTCACGATATTTCAGTTCAGAAAATATATAAATTTACATAGTCATCAGAAAATTTCCAAATTTTAACAACATGCTCTAACATCGATTTAAGCACCAAAGACACCTAAATTCCACAAGGATAACATAAACAGTAATTTACAATATTCAGAACCTGTTTAACATGTATTTCAAAATTTTTAGTAATTAATACACTTAACGAAATTTCACAGAAATTACACAACATTCTCCACTACACATATTACATAACATATAAAATTTACCATATATCCTCATGCGCAGAAATCCGAAAAATAGCTTACAAAGGCAGATAGTCCACTGCTCTTGCCTGAAGAACTCAACGGCAAAGGTATGGCCGTTTACTCATGTTAACGGCAACATAGGGTGCCGCCAGCTCAGGATCTTAACGGCAAGGTATCCCGCCGTTAAGTTCCTGTCTGTGAAAAACACAGACTGAACACCCAAAAGATTATGTGAATGGGGTTCTAGGACACGAGAAAAATCTGTAAAAATTCCTGGGACATAGTAGACACATGTAGGGATTATGTGGATGGGGTACTTGCATGTAGAAAAATTTTCAATCGATGTTTTGAGTCGAAGAAGCCCTCCTCAGCCTGAACCAAAGAGTCCTCAAATCCACCTTTACCCGATTTCTGTGTTGATCTCCTCAGCACACCAGTGTGGGGAAGTTGTTCCCGGATGTATTGACTCCTCTCCAGTCGTTGTAGAACGCTGGATGAAGTCGCCAGTCGCCGGATCTCAGAGGTCCAAGTCGGGGTTTCGCACATAAAATATTAGGGTTTTTGACAAAGAGTCAAAAGGAGTCAGATCGGCCCACGAGGGTGTTTATATAAGGGCAAGAGTTGGAGATGTGTTTGGGTAAGGCATAGAGCCGTTGGGGTCGGTTTCTAAAACAAAAGGCTGTGTTTCCGGAGATGTTTTCGGATCTGAAAAACGTAACTGATCTGGGATATTGACGTCAACATCTCTGGCTGTCGATTCAGAATAGGCGTCCATCGATATTGCCGCCGATTCACAGTCAACGTCAACTGATGTTGACGCCAACTAGTTGACGGAACAGACTTAAAACGTGCAGAACTATATACACCACACACATATAGATTTATACATATATACAATGTATACATTATCATAACACTAATTCATGCAATACATATAAATAAGTACTACGCACAATAAAATTATTCACACAAGCAATTACTCAAAAAAAAAAAATCATGGGCCTCACACCCTCTCCCCCTTAAAGAAACTTCGTTCTCGAAGTTAGACCAACTCTATTCAAACAGCTGAGGATACTTCTTCTTCATTGCATCCTCAAGCTCCCAAGTAGCCTCCTCTCGCGAGAAGTTGCACCATAAGACTTTCACTGACGCAATGCTCTTGTTCCGGAGATGCTGAACCTTCCGGTCAAGAATAGCTACTGGTTGCTCCACATAAGAAAGATCTGGCTGGATCTCCACTGGCTCGTGACTAATAACATGATATGGATCTCTGACATACCTCCTGAGCATAGAAACGTGGAAAACAGGATGAACACTGGCTAATGCTGGGGGTAAAACTAGCTCATATGCCACGCTGCCCAATCGTCTGAGAATCTCATACGGGCCAATAAATCTAGGACTTAACTTACCATGCCTGCCAAATCTAATTACACCACGAGTAGGCAAAATCTTTAAAAAGACATGCTCACCTACTGCAAACTCTAAATCCTTCCTCCTGTTGTCGGCATAACTCTTCTGCCTATCCTGTGCCGCAACAAGTCTCTTCCTAATCAACTGAACCTTATCCGAAGTCTCCTGAACTAACTCCGGACCTATCAACTGCCTATCGCCTGTCTCCTCCCAACACAAAGGAGATCTACAGGGCCTACCATACAAAGCCTCAAATGGAGCCATACCAATACTCGCATGAAAATTGTTGTTATATGCGAACTCCACTAAAGGTAAATGGCGCTCCCAATCGTCCTTCCAATCCAGAACACACGCCCTTAACATATCCTCGAGTGTCTGGATAGTCCTCTCGGACTGTCCATTTGTCTGGGGATGAAACGCCGAACTGAGCTTCAACTCCGACCCTAACGCATCTTGAAGACCCTTCCATAATCTCGAAGTAAATCTCGGGTCTCGATCCGAAATGATCGACTTCGGTACTCCATGCAATCTAATAATACTACTAACATACAATCTAGCTAAACTCTCTACTGACTGCTTCTTCTTCATAGGCAAGAAATGCGCAGTCTTCGAGAATCTATCTACCACTACCCAAATCGAGTCATTACCTCATCTAGATCGAGGTAAACCCGTAACAAAATCCATAGTGGCAGCTTCCCACTTCCATACTGGGATCTCCATCTTCTGCATAAGACCAGATGGTCGCTGCCGCTCGGCCTTCACTTACTGGCAAACTAGACATCTAGACACAAATTCTGCTACATCTCTCTTCATGCCAGACCACCAAAAAGATCTCTTCAAATCCTGGTACATCTTAGTGTTACCCGGATGAATAGAGAATCTAGACCTATGAGCTTCGGCTAATACATGCTCACGGACATCCACGATGTCAGGAACACAAACACGGTGATGGAATCTAATCACACCATCCTCATCACGAGAAATGCCCGCCTTGCCCACTAACTCTTGGAGTCTAGGGTCGGCTTTCTGTTGCTCGATCACCTCATCCAACACCGAAGACCTAATGGACAACTGAGCTACAAAAGCCTAGCACAATGATGGCTCTAACTCAGTCATCACACATGCTGCATCCTCCAACATCTTCCAATCCTGCTGGAGAGATGACCTCTTCCTACTAAGGGCATCCGCTACGACATTTGCCTTTCCAGGATGATACTGGAGGTCAAAGTCATCGTCCTTCAGAAACTCAATCCATCTTCTCTGCCTAAGGTTTAATTCCTTTTGGGAGAAAAGATACTTTAGGCTCTTGTGGTCAGTGAACACCTCAAATCTGACACTATAAAGATAGTGCCTCCAGATCTTCAGTGCATGAACCACTGCCGCAAGCTCAAGATCATGAGTCGGATAGTTTCGCTCATACTCCTTCAATTGACGAGAAGCATACGCTACTACTCTTCCTTGCTGCATCAATACACAGCCAAGGCCAATCCGAGATGCATCCGTGTAGATAGCAAAACCCTCTACACCACTCGGCAAAACTAACATAGGAGCCGATGTGAGTTTAGTCTTCAATAATTGAAAACCACTCTCACACTCCTCAGACTAGACAAATTTTACTCCCTTCCTGGTTAGCTGAGTCAATGGTGCGGCGATGGAGGAGAATCCCTCAATGAATCGCCGATAATAACCCGCCAAACCAAGAAAACTCCTAATCTCCGAAGGAGTCTTAGGAATCTCCCAATCCATAACAGCCTGGACCTTTGCTGGATCCACTGCTACACCAGCACCGGAGATAACATGCCCAAGGAAATGAACCTCGCACAACCAAAAATCACACTTGCTGAATTTGACATACGGCTTGTGCTCACGGAGAACCTCTAACACTATCCTCAAATGCTGACGGTGTGTGGCCTCATCCAGAGAGTAGACCAACACATCATCAATGAAAACTACCACAAAACTATCTAGATACGGTCTAAACACCCTGTTCATGAGATCCATGAACGCTGCGGGGGCGTTGGTCAGACTAAAAGGAAGGACCAAAAACTCATAATGTCCATAACGGGTTCTAAAAGCCGTCTCGGACACATCCTCACTCCTAATCCTCAACTGATGATAACCAGACTGCAAATCAATCTTAGAAAAGACTGATGCATCATGCAGCTGGTCAAACAAATCATCAATCCGAGGTAAGGGATACCTGTTCCTCACCGTCACTTGGTTTAGCTTCCTATAATCGATGCATAACCTATGTGACCCATCCTTTTTCTTCACAAATAAGACAAGTGAGCCCCAAGGGGAAATGCTAGGGCGAATAAATCCCTTATCTAACTAATCTTGCAATTGCTTTCTTAGCTCTGCTAATTCTGCAGGTGCCATCCGATAAGGTGCCTTCCAGATAGGAGAGGTACCTGGAAGCAACTCTAAAGTGAACTCTATCTCTCTAGCCGGTGGCAATCTAGATAAATCATCAGGAAAAATATCTGGAAACTCCCGCACTACATCAATCTCCGCAAGAGTAAGTGACTCATCAGCCTTGGGTACTAATACCACACTGGCAAGAAAAGCGTCACAACCCTTGTTCACCATTCTCATCGCCCTCATGGCAGAGATGACAAACTTCCCTGCCAAGTTTCTTGGCAAAGGATGAGAAAATTCATTTTCACCAGGAATGCGGAAAACGATCTTCTTCCCACGACAATCTACTAACGCATAGTGCTCCTCTATTCAATCCAGACCAAGAATAGCATCGTAGTCCTTCATCTTTAGCAAGAAGAAACACCCTTCTAGGACTCTATCCTCAATGCACACTGGTAAAGACGGAATACACTTCCTAGTCGATACCGTACCTGCAGGTGTGTGCACAGACAAAGGGACTTCTAAATCCTCAGACTCTATCCCTGACTCTAAGGCTAACTGCCTAGCAAAATGCTCGGAAATGAATGAGTGGGTAGCACCCGTATCGAACAAAACCCGAGCATGAACACCTAAGAATAGAACCGTACCTTCGGTGACGTGATCCGCCTGCTCGGCGTCCTCACGAGCTAACGCAAACACTCGAGCTGGGGCTCGAGGTCTCCCTGGTCGTCCCGTCGTTGGCGCTGCTGGGGCTGGTCCACGCTGGACTCCCTGCTGAAGCCTCGGACAATCCTTGATCCTATGCTCGCTACTCCCGCACTTCAAGCACTTCCCCGCCAGTTTCCAACATTCCGTACCACCATGTGCCCTCCCGCAATGAGGACACTCCTTCTTACCATTAGGGGAACGTTGAGAAGATACCTGACTACTTCCCGATGCCACGGGATGCTTCGGTGACTGAAAAGTCACCTTCTTTCTCTCTTGCCTCTGAAATGGAGCTGCTGGCCTCTTCTGAGAAGCCTTCTTCTCCTCTAGATACTACTCCATCTCTCCTTCCTGCCGACACGCCGCACTAAGTGCTGCCTCAAGGGTACGATGATCGAAAGCCACCAACCTCATCCCGAGTGATGGTCTCAGCCCCATCACGAACTTCTTCGCCTTCCTGCGCTCATCAGCTACTATATGAGGAGCATACTTCGATAATTCTGCAAACCTGGCCTCGTACTCTAGTACGGTCATGGAGCCCTGAGTCAATGAGAGGAACTCCTGCTCCATCTTGTCCTGGATGTGCTCCGAAACAAACTTGGCTCAGAATAGCCTCACGAACTCATCCCAACCAACCTCCACAGCACCATCCTCGAACCGAGTCGGCTCGCTCCTGCCAAAACCATCCATAAGGACTAACCAACATAATTTATACTTAAAGAAATAACCACCAAATTAATTTACACATACCTGTAGCATATAGGTGGCTAAAGTGACCTTGTCATTCTCAGCGCACCTAATAGCCCAGAAGATCTTCTCAATCTCCCTCATCCAGCTCTCAGCTAATAATGGATCGCTCTCCCCCTTAAAAGAGGGTGGCAACATCCTCTTGAACCTTTCCATGATGGAGGGTCCACCATGGTCAGCCTGGGAGCTGGCACCTGAGCCTGCTACAACAAGCATCATAAGCAACACATACAACATATCAAACATGCATTTAATAAAACAAACTACTTTATCTTGTTATTCTAACCTGAGCCTCCAGCTGAGCCTGGAGTGCAGCCTAGGTGTGGGCCTGCGTCTGCATGGCCTGCACTAAACCCTGCACAAACACTCCATAGTGGGGGAAGCACAGGACCCTGGGGTGCTGGGGCCTGCTGCTCACCCTGATCCTCATGCCTAAGCTCATCTCTCCTCCGCTCACCCTCACGAGCAGGAACACCACGCCTACCACGTGAAGCCATAGCCTGCAAAATAATTTAATCACAATTTAGAAACTAGGCTATCTAATTTCTAACTATCCATATGTGGACAATCTACACAGACTTAGCATATAATGAAGATGATGGTCTATGTGTATATTTATGTACAATTTCAGCCTTGGCTCTGATACCAATCTCTGTAACAACCCTCCTTATACCGGTACGGTTATACCAACCCTCATCGATATAATGAACGCCGCTACAGTAGGACATTTACCCAACAATTATATAATAGGCTAGAATATACATAAATACATTCACATAACAGCGGAATTGAATATGACTGAAAAGTAACTCTTATTCCATCATCCACATTCTATTCACAGTCCATATAGAAGAAAACAATACCAAAATTTTCATAATTTAGAAATAAAATAAATAAAATGTCCACATAAGATTACGCAGAGTCTTTATACATACTTATGAAAATGAAAATGCAATGCTGAATCTAAACAAGGTCTCCTACTCCCGCTCTGAGTCGCTCCTAACGATCTCCTTGGAAGAAGTAGTAATCTCTACACCTGTACGCCGAAGCAAGAATGAGTTCAAAGAACTCAACAAGTAACACCAACACACTAAACTTACATGCATCACGTAACTTTCACATTTTCCTACTACGCATTGATATATATACATGGATTTAACAATTAATTCAAGTAAAGACCCTAAACATGCTTTCTACACTCTTTTCAATATATTAGACTAAGTTCATTCAACCATATTCACACACTCACATGCTAAATATTAGTCATTTTAAACATGAAATCTGTACACATAAATGAGAGATAATTCTAACATGGATTCTAAAAGCATTTTTACATGAATAACATATTTATACATATGGAAAGCTTGCTGTTTTTCTATATACATAACACTTTCATTTAAGAGGTTATCAATTTTAATACATGATGTCACAAGACTTCATATTAACACCTGATCACTTACACAATTTCACAATTTACACATTCACTATCACTTAAACACAAGTTCACATTTATTAAATGCCGTGACACATAGCCCAAACCACCTTGTAGAAGGACACACACTAATCACATCACATATCTATCACCTAGGCATTACAGTGATAAATCTTAGCTACTGTGCAGAACCGGGAGAAACACTCTCCACCCTAACCAGCGATACTTGTTCGCCTCCAGGATTTAATCCCAATGCCCGTGGGACATCACACACTTTGAACTTTCCCGTGGGGACTTTACCACAGTACAGTTCCACAGCCCTCTAAGGTAGCAGTGTCACCCATTGGCACAATTACACATTTTCCAAACTTTTAACGCACACTTAATGCACAATTTATCATATTTATACTATGTTCACATTTTCACATACTTCAGTATTACCTAGCATGGCACTACTGTTTTCAGAATTTAAAATTTTCAAAATAAGTCTAAGCATGCTGAAAATTTCATATTTTTAATATCAACGACATTAACATGTTTTAATCTATCAATAGGTCACATGAAATCGGAATATATAGTCACTGTCATCATTTCATTACAAAATTTTAACCAAAAATCTATTACAGGTTAATCATCATGCATACCAAATTTTGCATTTTTCTTAGTTACACACAGTTTCTGAAAATTCTAACAGTGGTATTACATAAAATTAAAATAGTCAAACTAGAATGGAATATCATTATGTGGACTCAAAATTCATTCTATACTTGAAAAATGACATTTTTAAGCATATGTCAATTTCTAAGAATTTTACTGTTTTTAAATTATTTATCTGAATTTTTACACTAATAAAAATTGCTCACTGTATTTTAGTTCAGAAAATATATAAATTTACATAGTCATCAAAAAATTTCCAAATTTTAACAACATGCTCTAACATCGATTTAAGCACCACAAAAAATTTCTAACACTTAAATTCCACAAGGATAACATAAACAGTAATTTACAATGTTCAGAACCTGTTTAACATGTATTTCAAAATTTTTAGTAATTAATACACTTAACGAAATTTTACAGAAATTACACAACATTCTCCACTACACATATTACATAACATATAAAATTTACCATATATCCTCATGCGCAAAAATCCGAAAAATAGCTTACAAAGGCAGACAGTCCACTGCTCTTGCCTGAAGAACTCAACGGCAAAGGTATGGACGTTTACTCATGTTAACGGCAACATAGGGTGCCGCCAGCTCAGGATCTTAATGGCAAGGGATCCCACCGTTAAGTTCCTGTCTATGAAAAACACAGACTGAACACCCAAAAGATTATGTGAATGGGGTTCCAGAACACGAGAAAAATCTGTAAAAATTCCTGGGACATACTAGACACATGTAGGGATTATGTGGATGGGGTACTTGCTTGTAGAAAATTTCTCAATCGATGTTTTGAGTCGAAGAAGCCCTCCTTGGCCTGAACCATAGAGTCCTCAAATCCACCTTTACCCGGTTTCTGTGTTGATCTCCTCAGCACACCAGTGTGGGGAAGTCGTTCCCGGATGTATTGACTCCTCTCCAGTCGTTGTAGAACGCCGGATGAAGTCGCTAGTCGCCGGATCTCAGAAGTCCAAGTTGGGGTTTCGCACATAAAATATTAGGGTTTTTGACAAAGAGTCAAAAGGAGTCAGATCGGCCCACGAGGGTGTTTTTATAAGGGCAAGGGTCGGAGATGTGTTTGGGTAAGGCATAGAGCCGTTGGGGTTGGTTTCTAAAACAAAAGGCTATGTTTTCGGAGATGTTTCTGGATCTGAAAAACGTAACTGATCTGGGATATTGACGTCAACATCTCTGGCCGTCGATTCAGAATAGGCGTCCATCGATATTGCCGCCGATTCACAGTCAACGTCAACTGATGTTGACGCCAACTGGTTGACGGAACAGACTTAAAACATGCACAACTATATACACCACACACATATAGATATATACATATATACAATGTATACATTATCATAACACTAATTCATGCAATACATATAAATAAGTACTACGCACAATAAAATTATTCACACAAGCAATTACCCAAAAAAAAAATCACGGGCCTCACACCCTCTCCCCCTTAAAGAAACTTCGTCCTCGAAGTTAGACCAACCCTAAGGTCGAAATCTTTTTAATTTTGCTCATAAGAATGCCTACCTTTCACGTTTTTCCTCTTCTAGGGTTTGAAGATGAAAAACTCGGGAAGAAGCTTGAAAGATCCTTTCTCCCCACGATTTCTCCTCCTCTTGGCCTCTTTTCCTGGTCTAGTAGGGGTGTAAACGGAACCCCATATTCTGATATTCCGACCCGATTCTGATAAAAATTATCGATTTCGGAATCGAAAAATGATACCGATAGCTTATCGGAATCGGAATTGAAAAATAATCGGAATCGGTATCGGTATCGGTTTTTCCGATAAATTATCATAAACTCATGGTAAAATTATGGTAAACACCTTACCTTATCGGAATTTCGGTTCCGGTAATGTTATCGGAATCGGAACAGAATCGGAACTAACCATTCTTATCGGAATCGGAACCATATTTCGGTTATCGGAATCGGAATCGGAATCTGTGTTTCAGATTCCGAACCCGACCCGTTTGCAGCCCTATGGTCCAGCAACCTCTTGGCACGAGCTAGGGCCGGCCATGAGGGTTTTAGAGAAGTATTTAAGCTTCTCCCCATTCCCTTTCCTAGTTTAAGTCTAATTCCCATTTAATTCCGAGTTTCCTATTTTCCTCTCCCCTTTTTAAGCAAGAGATCTCCTAATTGGGTTGAGAGAGAAGGGATTTCGTGGCCAAGCAATTGGGGTAGGTTTTGGATTCCAAATCCAACTCAAATCACTTATTTTAATGCATTAAATACCCTCTTTTTATTTAAGTAATATTTTAGTTACGAATTTTGGATATTTTTCTATTATTCCCCTATTTAAAATCTCTATTTTAGCCCACTAATTTCTAATGGGTCCATTTAACAAAGCCCATTAATTCTTTTCTTTTAATGGGTTTTATTTAATTCCCTTTTATTTGATTTTCTCATTGCTTTTATTTTTTTTATAAATTATTAAATTTTATTTTTCAAAAATCCCGGCTACTACAATGATAGCCAGAACAAAGATCAATATTAGAAAATACAGAAGCTCCACACAACAGGTCAAACAAGTCATCAATGTGAGGTAAATGATACTTGTTCTTAATAGTCACCTGATGAAGCTTACGATAGTCAATGCACAACCTCATCGACCCGTCTTTCTTCTTCACAAAAAGTACAAGTGCTCCCCAAGGTGATACACTCGGCCGAATAAAACCCTTGTCTAGCAATTCCTGCAGTTGCTTCCGCAATTCCGCCAATTCCGCTGGTGCCATACGATAAGGAGCAATAGAAATAGGTGCTGTACCAGGTACCAACTCAATACCAAACTCAATCTCCCTTGCAGGGGGCAAACCAGACAAGTCCTCAAGGAAAACATCATTGAAATCTCAGAAAATCTCAATATCTTCCACGGTCAAAGCCTTCTTCGAATCCTTGGATATAAGCACACTGGCAAGAAAACCACTACAACCCTTGTTCAACATCCGGGTTGCCTTCAGGCTGAAATCACAAACTTACCCGACATGTTCTTGGGTAAAGGATGGACAAATTCCTCTTCACCAGGAATCCATAATATATAATCTTCCTCCTACAATCCATAGGGCATAATGCTCCTTGAGCCAGTCTAAGCCCAAAATAGCATCGTAGTCCTTCATCTTCAACAGATAAAAGCTACCAGGTAAATCTCGCTCTTCAACATTCACATGAAGAGAAGAAAAACATTGCCCAGTCAAGATAGTCCCGGCTAAAGTATGAACAGATAATGGAACCTCCAATACCTCAGGAGCTAAATCACTCTCCTTTATCAAGATCTTAGCAAACTTCTTGGAGATAAAGCTATGCGTAGCACCAGTATCAAATAAAACTCGAGCATGCATACCCATAATCAAAACTGTACCTTCTATGACATGCTCTGTAAACTCTACCTCGTCTCTCGCAAAAGCAAACACTCGAGCTTGAGCCCTCGTCTTCCTGCTGCTCTCGGTGCTGGTCTAGTTGCTGCTGGTGCTGCTGCTACTGCAGTCTGCTGTGCCATCTTCGGACAATCTTGAATCTTGTGGTTATTGTCACCACACCTCAAGCATCTACCAGAAGTCACCCAACAAACCTCTCCTTCGTGACGCTTCCCACACTGAGAACACAAAGGCTTCTCTGCAACTGTGCCATTGCTCGTAGTCTGTGCAGCCACTCTCGCTGGTACCACTGCTCTAGGCTGAAATGCTAGGGTCTCTTCTTCTTGTCCTGCCACTGAAATGCTGATCCAAGCCTCTTCAAAGAAGCCCTCTTCTCCTCTAGATATACCTCCATTCAGCTTCCTGCATGCATGCTGCTGACAGTGCCTCCTCCATCGATCGATGCCCAAATGCCACCAGCCTAGTCCTCAAGGATGGCTTCAATCCCATGATAAACTTCTTCACTTTCCTCCGCTCATCGTCCACAATGTGAGGTGCATACTTGGACAACTCCGCAAATCTAGCCTCATACTCAAGCACACTCATTGACCCTTGGGTCAATGTCAAGAACTCCTGCTTCATGAGATCCTGCACATGCTCTGGAATATACTTCGCCCTGAACAGGCGAACAAACTCGGTCCTTGATACCTCAACAACTCCATCCTCAAACTGTGTGCATAGTACTAATGACCAGCACACATCGGCATGCTCCTGCAAAGAAGGTAGATACATCTAAAGGTGTACAATAAACAACACACAAAACCCTTCTAGAAACTATTCATTACCTACAACATATAGGTGGCTAAGGTCACTCGCTCCTCTTCCGCGCATCAGATAGCACGAAAGATCTTCTCTGTCTCCCTAGCCAACTCTCCACATGATGGGATCACTCTCCCCCTTAAAGAAAGGTCATCCTCCCAAACCGCTCCATCATCGATACACCTCCAAGGCCTGCCTCATGAGCAGGTGCCTGCACCTACATCTAAGTCGAGTTCTTAGATGAATTCTTCCATTCAACACCTTGGTAACACTTCTTAAGTACTAACCTGAGCTTGCACTTGCACTTGAAAAGCAGCTGCCGTCTGTGCTTGAGTCTGCATCGTGTGCACAAGCCCTTGCATCAAGCTTCATAATCTACAGGTGGGGGTGGGGGTGGTAAAGGTACGCCTGTCTAATCCGACGCCTGCTAAGCTGGAGCCTGCGAACCTCTCGCCGATTCATCGCCTCGGGTCGAGACTGCTCCTCTACGACCACGGGTAGCCATAGTCTGCAAACAAGCATTTATTATAAAACCTATTATTCTACATAATCTTGGACTAATTCTTTATGCAGACTTAAGGATATGAACACAGTGTTGATATTTTCATCTATGTACATGTTCAACCTGGGACGCTCTGATACCAATCTCTGTAACGCCCCTCTTGGACCCAATACAATTAGTCCAACTCACATTGGATCCAATAGAGGTATTACAGTGGAAAATATCCAACAATAGTCGGTACAGATTGAGATATACATAATGACAATTTAAATTCCAACAAGTTGCAACAGAATATGGAACCAAATTTTCAATCAACAATGTATCCAATTACCAAGTCTAAAGCATAAAGGAAGGATTGAAATAGTCCAAATTATTACAATCCATAAGTCCAAATACATAAAACTCAAAGTACATCTTATTCTCACATACATTATCTCTCAAGCACACTCAAAGAAAAAGCACTAAGCCTCCACATCCTCACGCTCCGAGTCGGAGTGCACTAACTCCTGGGTATCCTAAGTCTCTCCTGAAATGTTAATCAAGTGTGAGTCTAAAAGACCCAACAAGTCACATGAAAGACAGTTCAAGATATATCATATACTAAGTTTAAAACATGGTAGCATATTTCTTTTCACATCCTTGATACCATATAGCTCTTCCTATTAGCATGCAATAATTCGTTTGGCAATCATTCTTTACATGGCATGGTTATTTATCGTGAAAAATAAAACAATTTCATGTAACTTATGGTTTACATTTCATAATTAAACAAATGATCTAAGCATTTTCATGTGGCATGGCATTTAGTCAAATTCTTATAACATGTGTTCAATGTCAGTAGCATGAAATCAATTTCAAGTAACATGTAATCTATATCATGTAACATGTAGTTAATCATCAAGTAGCATGTAGTCAATTTGCATGTAGCATGTAGTTCATTTATCATGTAGCATGTAGGTCATTTATCATGTAGTATAGTTGCCAAGGCATATAGCCCTACTATTAATAGAGATCATGTAGCATGTAGTCATTCACTTATCACCTAGGCAAAACAGTGATGAAGTCTTGGTTATTGCGCAATACCGGGGAAAGTCCTTCCCACCTTAACTAGTAGAACATGTCTACCTCCAGGATTTCAATCCGTTACCCATGGATTCAGTAGTCAATTCATGTAGGTGAACCATTACCATAGAGGCATTCCATGGTGCAGTTTCATATAGGTATCTCTATAATAGCAATGTCCTCATTGGCCAATTCATTTCAGAAATGCAATAATACATATTCATGCAATTACATTTACATGGAATTCTATCATGCTTCTTTTCATAAATTCATGCATAATTAGTAAGATAACAACACAAGATTACACAACATATTACCTCAGTTCTGAAATCAAACTCTACTATACACGACAACCTATCATGATACTACTTTTACTGATTACATCAAAATCTAACATGCATATACATTCTCCTATCTATTGATTTCCATGTACATTTTATCATTCAAAAATCATAACAGTATGTACAGTGCTCTAAAAATTCTGAAATTTTGACAGTAAATCTATTTCTAATCATGCTATGCACATGTAAAGTTTCATAATTATCTGAGTCCTGTATTGCCTTTTCATGATTAATTATCATAAACTCAAACTTATTCACATGGTACAACAATGAAAAGATCATGCAATTACTGTGTAATACTGAGTACAATAGGTCTGTATTTTCATCCACAGTTGTACAATTTCTAATAAAATGCTACACGTGGATCAAACTTGCATCTATTTCATTTTCCATTTACTAATCAATAGAATTCTTTAAAACAACTACACATAGCCCATACATCATTGCAATGACATGCCTACTGTATAACAGTACTAATTTACCACAGAACATAACCTGACCGAAAAACCCCACACATGCAATATCATAGTTGAGGAACAATAATCAGATTTGCAGAAAAACAACACTAATAAACTTAACGACAAGGTATGTGACATTTACACGGAGTTAACGTCACATATCCTGTCATTAACATCAGTTGACAGCGGCACTAGCGCCGTTAACATATAGTAGGCGTCCAAAATCTTGACGTTTACAGGAATTAAACGGCGATCGATATTTTCGTTTACATAAATTAAACGGCGGTCGATGTGGACGTTGAGTTCATCCATCTAGAAAACACAGGAACCCGCACATAAAATGAAAGAACTTAAACCCCTTCCGACATGTTATTTGATTGATTAAAAATACGTAAAAATGGTAAATCTAAAGAGTGTACTATCCTAAACTGATCCCCCATGCTACTTGCCTCTAACCCTCCTTCTGGAGCGACGAAGATAGATTCGAAGATGCCCGCCTGGCAACAAGACAGTCCTTCACTCCGTCTTCAAATGCCCAAATCTGGCCTCTAGCACAGCTCCCACGCTTGGAGATTCTGTGTCCTCGATCCTTGATGTTCCCCCTTGGTCCAACTTGCTCCAGATCGCACGAACCACGCGCTGCAACCCTTTCTCTCGGCTCTTTTTCTCTCTTCCCAAAATAGTGCAAAAACCCTCTCCCAAAGGCTAAATCCGGGTCTTAAAAGGATCCATATGGATTGCCTAGCTAATCCTAACCCTTGGATTAAAAAAAGCCCTGATCTCCCCATAAATGCATGGAAAACGGCCGACATTCTCTCCCTCGGAACGGTAACACAACAAAATAGGCAAGTCAGGTTAACATCAACCAGTGTTGTCGTCGACCAAGAGATTGACGTCCATCGATCATGTCGTCAACTTACTTGCCCCAAAAAACCAAATATTCCAGAAATAATAAACAGCACAATCACCTGTCGTTAATAGACAGTAGACAGCAATCGATCATGCCGCTAATTGTAGTCAACGTCAGTGGATATTGACGTCAAGTTCATCAAAATTACAACACACTTGTTAAATGCAAAACACATGCACAATGCATCATACACTTCTGTAAAATTCTAGGGCACTATAACTGCTTTAGAGGTCGCGATGATGTCGCAACCAGCATGGCCGCTGCGACATCATCGCAACGCTCTTGTGCGTCGCAACAAGGTCGCGACAGCTTGGGCTTCCGCGATATTGTCGCGACAGGGTAGGGCATTGCGACATGGTCGTGGACGGCCCGATGCGTCGCGACTACAGCAGAGACAGGTTAAGGTCTTGCGAAGTTCCGGTTTTTGTGGAGTCTTTGCCATTTCCGCTTCTTAATGTTGGGTTGAGTGTGGTTTTAGTATCCCTCTCTCCCTAGTTTTGATGATGACACTTAGTGATTTTGTGCTTGTTGGTTGAACATGGTACATGCCTCATTTATATAATAATAATGCCCAAACAACATGTCTTGAACATTTTACATTTCATACTTTGATGATAATGCCTTGTGCTAATGGCTTATGTGTTAAATTTCAGGACTATAGTAGTTTTTGTCATGATGGTGTCGACACATCCCTTGGTGGTGTCGACACTGGATCACTGTCCCAGAAGCTATCTTTAACAGGGTCAAGTTGTGTCGACACACTCACTGGTGGTGTCCGACACTAGTCCCAGCTTCCAGGAGATCATTTTGCCTGCTTGGGGACAGGGAGTCGACACACTTAGTGGTGGTGTCGACACACTCCGATTGAAGTTTCAACATTTGATTACTCTGGACACGTGGCTACTTGGGGATCAAGGGAAGTTGCCTTGGATCGTGTACCCACACACCCCAAGGGTACAATTGGACTTTGGGGCTATATATACCCCCCCTCAATTGTTGGCCCCCAAGACATAGGAGATCTCCAGAAGATTCCGGAAAAAAAGTGTTTGGCGTCAAAAGGAGGAATCTCCTACTCATGCTCTTCTCGTTGCTGTGGTGATCCATCTACCTCCTGAGGCAATTGAAGTAGAGCATCACCAGTGATTGAAAGCATCACCAGATCTCTTCAATTCAACCTTCTGCAAGGGATCTTCATCGAAGAACACAAATACTATATCTATTTCTTACAATTCTGAAGTTGTTCTTCTAATTCATCCATGACTTGTGCATGAAGTGTTGCACAAGTTTCTGTGAATGAATTTGCCTTGGATCAGATCATTACTAGAGGATCTGATTTATGTTGGTCTTGATCTAGCTGTGTTTTGTGAGCCTTTTGAGCTCGGTTTTTGTGAGTTGAACTCTCAGTGTGTGTTTAAGCAAGTGTGCTTAGTTTCTGGAGCGGTTGTGCTCTGGAATTTGTGTGTGAGTTGTCTACTCAAGTGTGTTGGAGTCGTCGTGCTCCAGTGTGAGTTGTACTCAATTTTGAGTAGAGTGTCCTCACTATATGAGGGTTGGACGTAGGGGTCACATGTGTGATTTCCGAACCACCTAAAAATCCTATGTGCAATGGTTTGAATTGTTGATATGCGCTAGATGATTGCATAGGATTGCTGTTTCACACTAATTGCCAATTGTCTCACACCTCCCTCTTACACACTCACACTTCAGATCTGAAATTGTTTTTGTGATTAGATCTCTGAGTCAAAGTAGTTTTAATTTTCTTAAGCTTCCGCAAGAATTGGCAACAGATCTATTCAACCCCCCTTTCTAGATCTGTTTTACCTAATCACTCGATCCTACAATTGGCATTAGAGAAGGTTCACAATTGTTCTGATATAATTTGAGTGTTTTTGTCTGATCTTTGTGTACACTTGCTTGAATTGGTTGATTGTTTGTTACTGCTTTGCTTCCTACTTAATGGATTCTCGAGGTTTTGTTGCTGAAGGTCATTCCATTATAGGCCACCATTTTTCAATGGGTATGATTAATCTTATTGGAAAAATCGCATGCGCTTTTCTTATGGCTCAAAACTATGAAATCTGGAAGGTAGTTGAAGTGGGTTCTTATGAAAATCAAGGATATGAAGAGAATTGGACTAGAGAATAGATTAGGAGGGCCACTCTTAACTATAGTGCCATGAACATGCTTCAGTGTGCAGTCCACCCTAAAGATATTCAAGAATATCGTGTAAATATCTGCTAAAGAGATGTGGATAAAAACTTGAATTAATGTATGAAGGAACATCTCAAGTTAGGGAAACCAAAGAAAACATACTTGTTTTTGAATATGAATTGTTTATGATGAAATCTGATGATCATTTCTACAATGTTTGCTAGGTTTATGACAATCATCAATGGACTGAAGGCACTAGGTAAAGAGTACACTGATGCTGATTTGGTAAGAAAGATTTTGCACTCTCTATCATCTATCTGGCATACTAAGGCCACTGTGATTGAAGATTCTAAGGATTTGTCCAAAATCTTTTGGATGAACTCATAGGATCTTTAATGACATATGAAATAAATTTGAAAAGAAGTGAAGAACATATGCTTAGACTAAACCAGTAGCACTTAAAGCCTCATCAAGTAACAAAGAGAAAAGTCAAGAAAATCAAGTTTTGAGATCCTGAGTCCAATGAGGATGAACTGCCCTCATGACTAGGCAATTTAGAAAAATTTTAAAATCAAGAAAGGGAAATTTACTGGAAAGAAGAAATTCTCTTCTGGCAAAAGGAATATTCTTTGCTTCAAATGTCAATTCCAGTAGAAATCAAAAAACTGATGAGATTATTATTTGCTACAGGTGCAACAAGGTAGGACATATGAAAGGGGAATATCCTGAAAATAAAAGGACAAGTACAAAGGAACAACAAATTGAAGAAGCCTAAGCTATGGTTGCAACTTGGTCAGATGATGACCAAAGTGAGGATGAAGAAGAAAAGTCCTCAAGTTCAGGAATGAGGAGCTATGTTTTATGGCCAACAGTAGCGATGGAAAGGTAGGTAATTCCTTTGAACATACACTATTGAAGATTGGCAAGATGCATATGCTGAGTTGGTTGAAAAAGTTTTCTGAAATAAGAAAGGAAAACAAACATTGAAAAAGAAATTTGAAAAGCCATGCATGATACTTCATTGAATAGAATAATTTCTGAACTTGAAAATGAAGTATATGAACTCAATGAAGAAAGAAGAACTTTAACGAAATTGATGAACTGAAAATGCATCTCAAAAGGCCAATAATGACTTTGAGAAACTTTTTGAAAAAATGAAATTACAACAAGGGAAAAAGCAACAAGATATTGATGAATTCAGAAACTTAAGAATTTGTTGGAAGAAAAGGAACAAGTAATTGAAACCTTCATAAAAGGAAAAGAAATCTTGATGCATTGGTTAGGAGCAAGAATGATCTGTAAACATGGACTAGGATTCACCACACAAAAATTCTTGAAGAATAAATCTTGTGAAAAGAAAGAAAAATCTTCAAAAATTCCCTGATAAAATTTGTAAAAGTGCTAGTCCAGAAAATAACAATAAACAAGTGTTAAATAACACATTTAAATTTTCAAGAATCAGAAAAAAAGAATGTCTCTAACCAAAAGAAACAAAATAGTCGACACCAGTCCAACACAGGTCAACCTGTCCAACTCTGAAAATCAACAATCAGTTAAACAAAAAATCAACAATTTTGAAAATAATCAAAACACAAAAGGAAACTTTCATATAACTTGGAGATCCAAGACAACACATCAATCTGATTGGATCAACTCTTGGAATCAATTGTATCATAATCCTTATTGGTACCATTCACAATTCTTTACCCAAAATTCTCAAGATACCACAGAATCCTTGGTTGAATTTCCATACATGAATGTTATGCCCAATTGCATAACCTCCATGCTCATGAAAGAAAGAATATGGTGTTTTCATTCCAAAAAGAAATGCTAAGTGGCAAAAAGAGAAATCACTTCTGAAACAAATCAAATGCCAAAAACAACTCAAATATGATTAAAAGATCTATTGTCTCTGCTCAAACACACTGATGGTCCCAACAATGTTTGGGTACCAAAATCTCTCTTCTCTGATTTGATTGTAGGAAGGTCGTGCACCAACTCCAATGTATGGTTTCTTGATAGTGGGTGTTCACGACACATGACAGGAGACAGAACAAAGTTCTCATTTCTGATTGAAAAGGAGGGAGGATCTGTCACATTTGGAGGTAAAAATAAAGGAAAATTCATTGGATCTGGAAAGGTTGGTATCCTCCTCAAACTCAATTGAAAATGTTCTGTTAGTTGATGGTTTGAACTATAATTTGTTAAGTATAAGCCAACTGTGTGACAAAGGTCACAAGGTTGTGTTTGAATAGATTTTTGCAAAATAATTGACTCTTCAATTGAAAAAATTAAATTTTTGGTAAGAGAGAAAATAATGTCTACATGATCAATCTTGATAAAAACTTTGCTGAAAACATTTGTTTAGTTGCAAATAAAGATGAAGTTGCATGAACATGGCATAAAAGACTGGTTATGCAAGTTTCAACACAATCAAATAAACTTTTAAGGCTAAATCTGGTTAAAGAACTTCCGGAATCTTTTCCAAACATTGAGAATCAACTTTGTGGGATATGTGCTCAAGAAAACAAACCAGAAAATCTTTAAAATCTTCAATGATGATTCACATCTAAGCCACTAGAATTGCTTCATATGGACCTTTTTGGCCAACAAGGATTCTTAGTCTTAGTGGCAAAAGATATGGTTTTGTCATCATTGATGATTTTACTAGATATACATGGGTTATTTTCCTATCCCACAAGTGGTGCTTGTCTAGAATTCAGGAACTCCTGCACCTCTGCCTTAACAGGTTCTCACATAAAATCAAATCCATTTTAACTGATCATGGAGGTGAATTTGAGAACAAAGCTTTTTCTGATTGTGTGCTGAACTAAACATTTTCCACAAATTCTCTTCTTCAAGAACTCCAGAACAAAATGGAGTTGTGGAAAGGAAGAATAGAACACTTATGGAAATGGCTAGATCTATGCTCTTGGAAAGTAAACTGCCTAAATCCTTTTGGGCTGAAGCTGTAAACCAGCAAATCACATTCTAAATAGAGCATTAGTCAGACAAAAATCAGAAAAACCCGCTATGAACTATTGAAAATAAAAAGCCAACTTATCTTACTTTAAAGTTTTTGGTTGCAAATGCTTTTACATAATAACAATAAAGAAAATCTTGATAAATTTGATGCCAAAAGTCATGAAGCCATCTTCCTTGGTTATTCAGAATCTCTAGAGCTTTTAGAGTGTACATTATCAAAAATAAAAAACTGTCGAAGAATCTCCACATGTAGTCCTTTGATGAAAACTCATTTTTCACTGATGATTTACTCTTGCAGGGCTCCTCAAAATAAGGAAGAGGATGATTTCGTTGTTGAGTCTTCACCAACCATTGAGGAAAATAAAGACTCACTTGAAAGTCTGGACAACCATTCACCTACCACAAGTGGATCAGTAATATTGTTCCACGACTTGAATACACTCAAGAGGTAATTCTTAAAAACATATTTTTGAGAGATCATCCAATTGAGAATGTAGTTGGCAATGTGCAT